>CAWUFW010014465.1:0-412307 GCA_963921515.1 Calotriton arnoldi | reverse complement strand
GGTAAACAGGGGTGGTGGGGCAAAGGCAAGGCCAGGCCAAGCGAACAGCTGTATCCAGCATGTCCCCAGAGGGAGGGCCACCGTCTGCACCTGATGCAGCTTTGGTGGTGAGTGTGCCTGTTGTGGCCGCCCCACCTCCCACTCCTAACAAGACCACACTTCCATGTCGAATCCCCAAGAAGTGGAAAGGTACCCCTCCACATTCTCCCTCCCACACTGTGTCTCATGGCAGCATATCTCCTCCTCCACGGGCCACCACACCACCCGGTCCAAGCAGCCCTCCGGCTCCCAAAGCCACTGATGCCTCAAGCTCAGCTGGTCCGCTCTCTCCCAGGTCCAGTCCTCCAACTGGCCCGACACTCAGCCAGCTCCCAGTCAGACTGACAGACAAGTCTGAGGCTAAATCCCCCTCACACACCTGTCTCTCCCACAGCGGTGCCTGTACTGCCCATTGTTATCCCCCCTAGCTGTGCTGCTGACCATGACTGTGTACAGTCTCACACATTCCCTGTGCAGCTTCTCATGTATCTACTCTGCTGTTTGGACTGGCCACTGGCCTTACTGTACATTGCTGTGTTTGCCCATTCCCTGTGCAGCTTCTTATGTACCTACTCTGCTGTTTGGACTGGCCACTGGCCTTGCTATACTTTGCTGTGTTTGCCCATTCCCTGTGCAGCTTCTCATGTACCTAATCTGCTGTTTGGACTGGCCACTGGCCTTACTGTACATTGCTGTGTTTGCCCATTCCCTGTGCAGCTTCTCATGTACCTACTCTGCTGTTTGGACTGGCCATTGGCCTTACTGTACATTGCTGTGTTTGCCCATTCCCTGTGCAGCTTCTCATGTACCTACTCTGCTGTTTGGACTGGCCACTGGCCTTGCTCTTGTCTACTTTTTATGCCTATCTGTGACATTTGTAATAAAGACAGTTGCTCCTGTTGTCTGCTTTGTCAGTCTCCTTGCTAAATAAAGGGTTTTCTGTGTGGGTATGGTTTAATGTGACACATGCTCTGTATGCCACTTTAACATTGCCAGTTGCTAGTTTCACTATTTCAGAGTTTGGCTGAGGTGAGGGGCACTTCAGTTCTACTTGACTCTGAGGCTTGGGGGTGCACTGATGGTTGTTTGTGATGTTCTACTGTTATCCTAATGATTCTATGTTCAGGTTTGCTAAATTGTACACATGTCATGTTAGGATGCACTACCAGCACAGAGTGGGATTCTATCCACAGGATTGCAGGCAGGCTGGCCAGGGTCATCATGTATGTGTGATCTTACTTTATGTGTGCCCAGCAGTGTAGGTGTATAGTCATCTTGTGATGGTCAGTCATCCTAGTCACATGGGTTACTTTCAATGTGTGCACTTGGGTGGTCAGGAAGTGTGCAGTGTGGAGGGGGTGACTTTGTCGTTAGTGTTGATGTGTGTGTGCACCTGCAATGTCAACTACACACATGTGTCACCCAGGAGTAGGGTGCCTTTTTGTGTAATTGTTCAGCCCTGTGATTGTGATTGTGTGCACATGTGTGTGTTGCATGTTGTTCACTGTGCAGTGTGTTGGTGTGTCCTTGCAGTTCTGGCTGACTCCTACTTGTTGTTTTTGGTAATTGTGAGTATGCAGAGTATGTGACTGGCAAGTCAGTGTTGTGTTTTGTTGATCATCCATGTGTCTTGATGCTGTTTGTACTCACTGTGCATCTCTGCTCAGCCACACTGACATTGTGGGTGTGTTTTCTCATGCATTGCTGTCACATGGGGCTTTATTGCCTCCAGTATGGCATGTGGTGTGTGGTGTCATACCATCCCCTATCTGTGCTTCAGATGCCTACCCATTGTGAGTCTGCACTCCATCTATTTGTGTATGGTACACTCCTGCCATGTCCACTACTGACGTACACACCACTTCACTTTCATGTCAGCTGTCCCCTTGGTTTGCCTGTGTGTGTGCCTCCCCATCACTTCATTTGTAACACTGTGCTTTGTGGTGCAAATCTTTGCACAGGACCAATGTGCCACTCAGGACATTTTCCCTATTGGTTATATGTTATTTTCTTGTACTGTTTAGCAGTCATGGTTGCTCATATGCAGTTCAACTGTTTGTGCTGCACAGTCCTCTGGTCAAGTTGTTTCCACTTTGGTGTCCCAGACTTCTGTGGGTGTTGGGTTAGGTGTATGTGTGTTTGCTGAGGTACTGCTTCACTTCCTGAGTGTGAGGTTGTCAGTGTGCTGTTTTGATTGTTGTTGTGGGTGTTCATGGTGTGTCACTCATGTCTGTGTGGGACTGGTATGTTTGGTGTGCACACACTGCTTGGTGTGCATGCAGTGCTGTGGGTGTATGTTGCCTTGTCCTTGCCTGGTATGTATCCCCTGATGTCCTGCTGTGTTTGCAATGTGATTTATTGGCATGTGCTTCTGTTGTGTGTTTGATGTGGCTGTGTGCAGTGTTTGGGCTGTGTTGTCTCTTGCAGATGACAGATGCTCTGTGTGTGGTGTTCTATTTGCATGTCAGTGTGTGTGTTTTGTTGGTGTGGTGTGTTTCATTCAGATGTGTGTTGCCAGTGTGGTGTGCCTTACTTGTGTGTCTGTCACATAAACTTAGGTCTATTCTAGTTCCTGTGCTTGTGTTAGGTGCGTCCTTGTTGTTTTCTCCTCTCATATCTGAGCTGTCTCTTGTCAGTCTTGTGCATGTGCAGGCATGTGGTACACTGTGACATCATGTTGACTTGATGGGTGGTGTGGTATGTCTGTCTGTGTGTCATTGTAGGCCCATTACTCCCAGTTTGTGTCCATGATTGTTTTGTGATGGTGCACTTCTTGTCTGTGTTGTGGTATGTTGTCTGTGCATTGTTCCTGACTGATGGGGTTGTGCACTCCTGTTCTGTCTGTGCTCCCATTGCCTTTCCACAGTTTGGCTGCACAGTTCATGTCTGGTCTTGTTGTGCTTCTGTGTGTGTTTTAGTTGAGTTATGTGTTTGGCTGTTGTTTTTGTGCAGACATTGGTTCTGGCATCCCTGTGTGTGTGTGTGATGTTTGTGGGTGCCCCCAGGGAGTGTGATTGTTTGTCTGTGTATTGACTGGACTTTATTGACACCCTTCTGTGTGTCTGGCACTGGTGTTGTGTGCTGCAGGTGTGATTTGGGGGGGGGTATGTGTGAAGATTCCTACTTGTGTTTGACAGTCATGGAGTGTGTCAATGGGCCCTGTGTGTTGTGCTGCTGACATGCTCCTGTCAAGTAGTTGGATACAAATATGTGGCTGTTCACTGTTTGACTTCAGGGCCTTCCTTTCAACCCTGTGCCTATCCATGGGTTGCCTTGCTGTCTCCCTGAGTTGTTGCACTGAGGTGTCTGTGGTTTGACTTCACTCACTGTGCCAGCCATGTGTGATTTGATGGGCTGAGGGTGTTCTTATATATTTCTTGTCTTGCTTGGTAGTTAGCTCCTTGGCCTTCCAATTGTGGGCACCTCACTTTAGCTTTCCTATATGTTGTACTCCATTGCTGCTGGCATGTGGTCTGTGTATGTGGCTGTGTGTCAGTGTGGGGTATGCCTGTGTGACTTGGCAGGCTGTGTGTCCAGTGGAGTGATTGTTCATTATCTGTGTGTGTGTGCATTTTCTGCTTGGACTCAGTTTTCTTGCCATGTGTGTGGTGTTGTTGTGGTGTGTGGGTTGCCCTGGCCCTGTGCTTCTGTGCTGTGTGTTCCTCTGCAGCCACTCCTGCTGTGGCTGTCTCCCTAGTTGTTTGGTGTGTGGTGCAGGGTGTGGGTTCCCAGGCTTGTTGTTGGGCATGGGGGAGCACAGGAGGGGCACATGGCATGTCCCTTCATGGGGGGGCCTGGGGTGTGGAGGGTGGAGGTGTGGCCCTGTGGTCTTTGTGCACTACCCATGCCTGGCGCTGGCCCTGCCTTCTGCATTGTGCGCATGTTTTCCCGCGTTTTCACCGCTGCGGTGACGTGACCGGGACATTACTTCATGATCGCAGTGGATGGGTGACCTGGATGCGGAAGGGTGATTTGGTGACAGGTAGGACATGTGTGGGTATCCTTGTGGATGTGTTCCTGTCCCCACCAGGGTGTCTGGTGTGGATAGGAACCCTAGATCAGCCCATGCGTTGTGTGTTGTATTTGTGTGCGGAGTTGTGTTGTTGCGTATCTGCGGCGGCGTCCGCGACGGGCCATGAGTTGCTGGTGATGTATCAGGTACAGCGCCGGGAAGACGTGCAAAGCTGGGTCCATTGCGCTCGGGACCGGGCGGTTGGGAGCGGGGATCAGGTTTAGCGCTCCGCTGTGATGATTCCGCCGTCTCTGGTTGGGCGGTTTCTCCGCTGCAGTGCGACTGGCTGTTTGGGGCATCCTGATTTGTACGGCGGTCGGGACGTCATTCCGCACGGCGGTGAGTCTCCATTGGCTCCCACTGCCGCGGTGGCGGGCGCACTTTGATGGCGGTTAGCGTCGCACCGCGCCGGACGGGACATGGGCTACGTTTGGCCATCCTAATATGGCGAGCGTGAGGTCCGCTGCTGGTGTGCGGAAAAAAGCATTTTCCGCCACCGCCAGCACCGCGGTGGTGCCTCCGACAGCCATCGTAATAGACCCCTTAATTTTCAGTTAATTTTTCAGTCGCTCAAGTCAAAAGAACTGACACATGCATTCATATTTCTAGGTTTGCACTCACAAATTACCCAAACAGTCCACTTGGATAAAACATAAACCAAAAATGTCTGTTGACGGCCTGTGTTAACCCCTTCACTGCTAGGTCTTTTCCCCCCCTGCGCTAAGCCTTTTTTTGGCTATTTGGGGTAGTTCGCGCTTAGGCCCCTGTAACATTTTGGCCACATAAGGTATCCGCGCCAAATTTGCGTCCTTTTCTTCCAACATCATGGGGATTCTGAAGGTATCCAGGGTTTGTGGATTCCCCTGGAGGGGACCCAGAAATTAGCCAAAATACAGCTACATTTTGTTTTTTTGGGGAAAAAAAGTGCTGCAAATGAAAGCGTCTGGTTTTTTCCCCTGCAAATGGTATCAACAAAGGGTTTGTGGGGCTAAAATCACCATTTTCCCAGCTTTTAGAGACTGACACACTTTTGTCAGAAAACCAACATCTTTTACACAGTTTTGGCACTTTACTGGGATATAGCCTATTTTTGCTATTTAATGTGCTTTCAACTTTCTTCCAGTTAATGGTAGAAATGGGTATGAAAGCAATAATTGATCCTTAAAAGCTATACATTTTAGAAAAGTAGACAAAATTCTGAATTCAGCAAGGGGTCATTTGTGTATATCCTTCAAGGTTTCTTTATAGAAACTAACAGCTGAATATAGGAAAAAGTGAAAATTAGTTGAAAAAAACAGCCATTTGTGCCAACGTTTTCACCTGTAACTTCTTCTAATTGTGACAGCTGTTTGAAAGCAATATACCGTTACATCCGCTGGACCTTTCTGGTTGTGAGGATATATAGGACTTGTAGGTTCACCAAGAACCCGACGAACCCAGAGCCAATAACTGAGCAGCGTCTTGCAATGGTTTTTTATTATGTATTGGGTATATAGCAATTAATTTGGGAAAATATATACATGGAAAAATCGGTATGAAAGAAACCTATGTATTTCTGAAATTGAAACAAAATATAGAGTTTAGAAACAGTAGATATTTGCACATTTCCGAAATTGTGAGTACCCATACTAGAGAATTATAGAACATTTTTAAAAATGACTTATTTTTTACACATTGTCTTTCATTTGGAAGGCAGAAATGCATCGAAAGTCAATAGGTAATAACAGTTGCTCTACAATTCTGTGTTACCCAAAGTCTCCCGATAAAAATGGTACCTCACTTGTGGGGGTCGGCCTAGTGCCCGCGACAGGAAACGGCTCAAAACACAACGTGGACACACTTTATTTTTACAGTGAAAACTGACCCTTTTTTTGCAAAGTGCCTAGCTGTAGATTTTGAACCCTAGCTCTGCCGGCACCTAGGGAAACCTAGCAAACCTATACATTTTTGAAAACTAGACACAAAGGGGAATCCAGGATAGGGTGACTTGACTGGCTCTCCCCAGGTTCTATTACCCAGAATCCCTTGCAAACCTAACAATTTGTAAAAATCCCACATTTTCCTCACATTTCTGTGGTGGGAAGTTCTGGAATCTGCGTGGATCCACAAAATTCCACCCACCCCGCGTTCCCCAAAGTCTTCTGAAAAAAATAGTACATCACTTGTGTGGGTAGGCCTAGTGCCCGCGACAGGAAACGGTCCAAAACGCAACGTGGATACACCACATTTTCACAGTGAAAACGAACCCTTCCTTTACAAAGTGCCTAGCTGTAGATTTTGAACCCTAACTCTGCCAGCACCTAGGGAAACCTAGCAAACCTATACATTTTTGAAAACTAGACACCCAGGGGAATCCAAGATGGGGTGACTTGACTGGCTCTCACCAGGTTCTGTTACCCAGAATCCCTTGCAA
This sequence comes from Calotriton arnoldi, assembly GCA_963921515.1. Lineage (NCBI taxonomy): Eukaryota > Metazoa > Chordata > Amphibia > Caudata > Salamandridae > Calotriton > Calotriton arnoldi. The sequence continues at coordinate 405,843 of CAWUFW010014465.1, read as the reverse complement.
ACCTAAAAATGTGTCCAAAAAAACACATTTACCTCACATTTCTGTGGTGGAAAGTTCTGGAATCTGCGTGGATCTACAAAATTCAACCCACCCTGCGTTCCCCAAAGTCCTCCAAGAAAAATTGTACCTCACTTGTGTGGGTAGGCCTAGTGCCTGCGACAGAAAATGGCCCAAAATGCAACATGGACACACCACATTTTCACAGTGAAAACTGACGCTTTTTTTGCAAAATGCCTAGCTGTAGATTTTGAACCCTAGCTCTGCCGGCACCTAGGAAAACCTAGCAAACCTATACATTTTTGAAAACTAGACACCCAGGGGAATCCAGGATGGGGTGACTTGACTGGCTCTCACCAGGTTCTGTTACCCAGAATCCCTTGCAAACCTAAAAAGTTGTCCAACAAAACACATTTTCCTCACATTTGTGTGGTGGAAAGTTCTGGAATCTGCGTAGATCCACAAAATTCCACTCACCCCGCGTTCCCCAAAGTCTTCCGAGAAAAATGGTACCTCACTTGTGTGGGTAGGCCTAGTGCCCGCGACAGGAAACGGTCCAAAACGTACCTATACATTTTTGAAAACTAGACACCCAGGGGAATACAGAAGGGGGTGACATGTCTGGCTCTCACCAGGTTATGTTACCCAGAATCCCTTGCAAACCTAAAAATTTGTCAAAAAAACAAATTTTCCTCACATTTCTGTGGTGGAAACTTCTGGAATCTGTGTGGATCCACAAAATTCCACCAACCCCGCATTCCCCAAAGTCTTCTGAGAAAAATGGTACCTCACTTGTGTGGGTTGGTCAAGTACCCGCAACAGGCAAGGGCCCAAAACCTATTGAGGCGACATCAAAATTACCTATCACAAAACATCGTGGTTTTGCAAGGGGGGTCCCATGAGTTTTTGGCCCTTGGCTCGGCGGCCATCTAGGGAAACCTACCAAACCCACACATTTCTGAAAACTAGACACCCGGGGGAGTCCAGTAAGGTATGGCTTGCATGGGTCCCCCAACATTTCCCTACCCAGAATCCCCTGCAAACCTCAAATTTAGCTGAAAAAATCCCTTTTTTCTCAAATTTCTGTGTGAGAAAGTTCTGGAATCTGCGTGGATCCACAAATTTCCTTCTACACAGCATTCCCCCAGGTCTCCCGATAAAAATGGTACCTCACTTGTGTGGGTGGGTCAAGTACCCGCAACAGGCAAGGGCCCAAAACGTATTGAGGAGACATCAAAATGACCTATTACAAAACAACCTGGTTTTGCAAGGGGGGTCCCATGAGCTTTTAGCCCTGGGCTCGGCGGCCATCTAGGGAAACCTACCAAACCCATACATTTCTGAAAACTAGACACCCGGGGGAGTCCATAAAGGTATGGCTTGCGTGGGTCCCCCAACATTTCCCTACCCAGAATCCCCTGCAAACCTCACGTTTTGTTGAAAAAATCAATTTTTTCTCACATTTCTGTGTGGAAAACATGTAGGATCACTGGCCTGACACAAATTTCCTACCACCCAGCGTTCCCCCAGGTCTCCCGATAAAAATGGTACCTCACTTGTGTGGGTAGGCATAGTGGCTGCAACAGAAAATGGCCCAAATTGTACTGTGGAGTCTTCAAAATTACCTATAACAAAACTACCTGGTTTTGGGGGGAGGGGCACCTGGGGTTTTGGCCCCGGGGTCGCCGCCATCTAGGGAAACCTACCAACCCCACATATATCTGAAAACTAGACACCCTGGGGAGTCCAATGAGGTATGGCTTGCGTGGATCCCCCAACGTTTCCCTACCCAGAATCCCCTGCAAACCTCAAATTTAGCTGAAAAAAACACATTTTCCACATATTTTTGTGTGGAATCACCATGGCGGCACAAATGTCCTACCCCACAGCGTTCTCCTTAGTGTCCCGAGCAAAATGATACCTCACTTGTGTGGGTGTCTGTTGGAAACGGGGTTACCGAGTCCGGCACGGTAGCATGGCGCGAGGCGGGAAAGCACCCGAAGGCAATGTGTAAGGCAGTTGTGCAGCACACACTCACTTGGACCCAGTAATGCGGACGCAATAACGTGACACCACACCAGGCATGTAGATTAAAAACAAGTTCTTTTATATAAATCAATGCAGCATCAGATGAGGCAGATTAATTCAGGTCAACATTTAAAGTCATTGCAGTACTCAACTGGTGCGTAATTTCCTTAAAGCATCATAGCTCATCAACGTTGTAGGCCACTAAAAGGCCGCAGGAATCATCTCCTAAACGTAGCACCAATAATGATCACAGGGTGCAAGAATAAAACATGGGCCAAAAACATGCAGTTCACCTCATGAATATTCAATCACTTGTAAATAGGCATTTTACATTACATTTCAAACAGGGCCTGCGTTAATCTAGGGGCACCCACATTCAGTACAGTGGGCGTCGCAACTCCGGTACACCTGCAACATAAAACACTTCAACTCTTGGCGGTGTACACTTCAGCTCAATTCAGTTAAGCCCCTTTACACTAGGCAAAGACATTTCATTAGCGCTGATCTGCATTAGGCCTAAACAGTGATTAAAGCAGGCGTAACAATTAGGCTAGTGAACAGCTTCAGGGAACCCCTCAACATGTCCTTTTCTCTGGGGCTTCCCTGTCAATCAGGGCTTCTTTGTTCTCAGGGGCTGCTTAGGGGTTAAATCAGGCTAGGCCCACTCCTCTCCGGGGCCTCGCCTCGTGTGTATAATTACTGGGGGCTTCCCCCTTTCCAAAGAGCGAGTCACTGTTGGCCCCCGGCCCCCAGGGGCGTTTCTAGGGCCCTAGGGGCCTCCTGGGCTCACCTGTGCACGTTTCGTTGGTCGCTCCTCGCAGTGACTGGTTTCCTCCCGGGCCGGCCCGTGTTTGGCAGGGCTGGGCCCGGACTGGGTTCTACGGCCTTCCGGCCGGGATCGCGGGACGTTGGGGGGCCGGGATCACTCTCCTCCGGCCCCCGTGATCAGCAGAGCAAGGTAGGTCTCCTAGAAAGGGAGGGGGGGCCGGTATCACACTCCTCCGGCCCCCTCGATCAGTAGTGTAATGCGGGGAAGGGAGCGGGAGCCGGCAGTCCTCTCCGGACGGCTTCCCGTCTCCGTCTGCTTACTCGGAGCTCTTCTCCGGCCTCCGTCGGCGCTGGGGGCGTGGCACGAGCCGGCGCCCAATCCTTGCGCGGCCTTCCCGGGGGCGCGGCCGATGACGCGGTCGGCGTCCCCGGTCTCCTGGCAATGGCGTCGGCGGGGCCTGGAGGCCTCGTTCTTCCGGCTAGGCCTCAGTTTCTTCACGCGAGCCCCTGGCCCGCGGCGGTGATCTTTGGGCCGCGACTTCGTCGGCGGGGCTCCCGGGCCCGGCGGTGACCTTTGGGGCAAATCTTCAGGGTTCGGTGAGGGCGCGGACGGTGCACCTCACCACCACGGCCTCGGAGAGGCCACGCTCGCCTCCACAGCTCTCCACACGCGGCGGCGACCGCAACGGCAGATTCTAGCCACGAGGTCAGTGGCTTGGGGGCAATTCCTCCTTCGTGGAGGTATAGCGCGGGGCGCGCTGGCAGCAGGCTGGAAAGGGGCTGACACTGAAGGGCTTTTGGGCAGCCCAGTAGCAGCTTGGAATAGATGGGGTGAAGGTCTAGCGCTTCAAGGCACGGCGCTTTACCTGGTGATCCCCAGTTTGGCAGTTCAGGTTTCTGGCCTTGCTGGTCGGTCAGGCCTTACAATTTAAGGTTACTTGCGGCAGTTCTTGGTTGGTTGCTTCTTGGGGGTTTCTCTGTATGGGGAGGGAATGAGTTGGTGGTTCTTGGGGTGCTGGATGGTACTTCCCAGCACGCTGAAGGTGGTTCCCTGGGTCCCCTCACGCTGGGCAAGGTCAGTGGGTAGTGGGCGTTCCTCAGCTAACTTACTACAGCAGTGCCTAAGCCTTGTCAGCAGCAGTAGTGTAGGTCTCCCCCCTAGGCCCTACAGCCTGTACTCCGGCAGAGGTTCTCCCAGGATCAGTGGTGCCCCAACCGACTAAAAGATTTCCCTCCAAACCTCTTATACCCCTAGGTCAGGTGACCCTCCTAAAGGCGGCAAAACATAACTCCTCCCACAGCCCGGAAGGTTCTGGAACCTTCCACCATGTCTGGCTATGTGGCCCAGAGGCGGGGACGGGATGGATACTGTATCCCTATGTCCCAGACTGACCCTGGCTACTAGTGTGTGTATGTGTGCAAGGCCACTCTGCAGTAGCAGGGGCCTGTGGCAGCCATCTTGAGTGAGAGAGCACCTGCACCTCAGCACTGGTTGGCAGTAGTAAGGCGCCCGGAGACCTAGGTCCAGTAAAAATACGGTGGCAAAAATGAGGCGCAAAAGGGAAAAAAACAGGGCAAGACCACCCTAGGGCTGACAGGTCTAACAGTGTCCAATGCAGAATTGGCTAAAAACTTATTTTTAAAAAAATGTAGCGCTTAGAATTCTCTGTGCTATACCCTTATTCCCTATGTTTTGGGCTCTTCCCAGTCACAGGCCCTTGCCCCACCCACACAAGTGTGGTACCATTTTACTCGGGAGACTGAGGGGAACGCTGTGGGGTAGGACATTAGTGCCGGCACGGTGATTCCACCCAAAAATATGTGGAAAATCTGTTTTTTTCAGCTAAATTTGAGGTTTGCAGGGGATTCTGGGTAGGAAAACGTTGGGGTACCCACTTAAGCCATACCTCCCTGAACTCCTCCGGGTGTCTAGGTTTCAGAAATGTGTGGGTTTGGTAGGTTTCCCAAGAAGGCCGCCGAGCCCGGGGCCAAAAACCCAGGTGACTCCCCTTGCAAAACCAGGTTGTTTTGTGATAGGTCATTTTGATGTCTCCGCAATACGTTTTGGGCCATTGCCTGTCACGGGTACTTGACCCACCCACGCGAGTGAGGTATCATTTTTATCGGGAGACCTGGGGAAACGCTGGGTGGTAGGAAATTTGTGGATCCACGTAAATTCCAGAACTTTCCCACACAAAAGTTTGAGAAAAAAGTGATTTTTTCAGCTAAATTTGAAGTTTGTAGGGGATTCTGGGTAGGAAAACGTTAGGGGACCCACACAATCCATACCTCCCTGGACCCCCCGGGTGTCTAGTTTTCAGAAATGTGTGGGTTTTGTAGGTTTCCAAAAAAAAAGGCAGCCGAGCCCGGGGCCAAAAACCCAGGTGACTCCCCTTGCAAAACCAGGTTGTTTTGTGATAGGTCAATTTGATGTCTCCTCAATACGTTTTGGGCCCTTGCCTGTCGCGGGTACTTGACCCACCCACGCGAGTGAGGTATCATTTTTATCGGGAGACCTGGGGGAACGCTGGGTGGTAGGAAATTTGTGGATCCACGTACTTTCCAGAACTTTCCCACACAGAAATTTGAGAAAAAAGTGATTTTTTTCAGCTAAATTTGAGGTTTGCAGGGGATTTTGGGTAGAAAAACGTTGGGGGACCCACGCAAGCCATACCTTACTGGCCTCCCCCGGGTGTCTAGTTTTCAGAAATGTGTGGGTTTGGTAGGTTTCCAAAGAAGGCCGCCGAGCCTGGGGCCAAAAATCCAGGTGACTCCCTTGCAAAACCAGGTTGTTTTGTGGTAGGTCATTTTGATGTCTCCTCAATACGTTTTGGGCCCTTGCCAGTTGCGGTTACTTGACCCACCCACGCGAGTGAGGTATCATTTTTATCGGGAGACGTGGGGGAACGCTGGGTGGTAGGAAATGTGTGGATCCACGTAGATTCCAGAACTTTCCCACACAGAAATTTGAGAAAAAAGTGATTTTGTTCAGCTAAATTTGAGGTTTGCAGGGCATTCTGGGTAGGAAAACGTTGGGGGACCCACGCAACCTATACCTCCCTGGACTCCCCCGGGTGTCTAGGTTTCAGAAATGTATGGGTTTGGTAGGTTTCCCAAGAAGGCCGCCGAGCCCGGGGCCAAAAACCCAGGTGACTCCCCTTGCAAAACCAGGTTGTTTTGTGATAGGTATTTTGATGTCTCGTCAATACGTTTTGGGCCCTTGCCAGTTGCGGTTACTTGACCCACCCACGCGAGTGAGGTATCATTTTTATCGGGAGACGTGGGGGAACGCTGGGTGGTAGGAAATGTGTGGATCCACGTAGATTCCAGAACTTTCCCACACAGAAATTTGAGAAAAAAGTGATTTTTTTCAGCTAAATTTGAAGTTTGCAGGGGATTCTGGGTAGGAAAACGTTTATGGGACCCACACAAGCCATACCTCCCTGGACTCCCCCGGGTGTCTAGTTTTCAGAAATGTGTGGGTTTGGTAGGTTTCCCAAGAAGGCCGCCGAGCCCGGGGCCAAAAACCTAGGTGACTCCCCTTGCAAAACCGTGTTGTTTTGTGATAGGTCATTTTGATGTCTCCTCAATACGTTTTGGGCCCTTGCCTGTCGCGGGTACTTGACCCACCCACTCGAGTGAGGTATCATTTTTATCGGGCGACCTAGGGGAAAGCTGGGTGGTAGGAAATTTGTGGATCCACGTAGATTACAGAACTTTCCCACACAGAAATTTGAGAAAAAAGTGATTTTTCAGCTAAATTTGATGTTTGCAGGGGATTCTGGGTAGGAAAACGTTGGGGTACCCACGCAAGCCATACCTCCCTGAACTCCTCCGGGTGTCTAGGTTTCAGAAATGTGTGGGTTTGGTAGGTTTCCCAAGAAGGCCGCCGAGCCCGTGTGGAAGTTTGGCAGAGATCACTGTTAGCATGAGCTGAAGCCATTCTGTTTTTGGCAGCCATTTTAGTTGACCATGTACTCGCCATGTGCTCCTTCCGTCTTTGCTGTTGCCTACCCTTGTGCTTTACTAGAATAACTATCTATAGTTAGCTCCTGTAACACTGCACATGCTCAGAAAAGTCTGTAGCTGCTCATGCACCTGTCTTAGTCTGTAAATGTCAGGCTGCTCTAACTGATGTCAGCAACTTCATTCTCCTCCTACTTTGTTGACTGAGCATTTTCTGTATGTCCATACATGTGAATAGCTATTCTTGTGTGTGCTTGTACCGCCTCCTTTTGAGCTCTTGAGTGGGTATAAAAGACCCACAGTTTCTGTGCTCCTTGTGCTACCTCATACACCCTTCTGAGGGTTTTGTATAGATGTAGTTCCACTCATGAGGTTTAATAAACTGTTGTTTTGATATTCCAGCTTCTGTGCCAATCTCTATTGGTCTGAGGACTAGAGCGCAAAGAAGGGCGAACCCCTAGCACCGGTAGGCCTTGGTGAGGTCTACTTCTACAAATTGGCGCCCGTCACGTGTGGCTCATCGGCGACTCGGATGCCCGACGGAGTGGTCTTGACGGAGGATTGGAATCTCGCTACGGATGATCACTGCATGAGGAGACCCGTGTCTTAGCAAGCCGAGGTGCTTTTCCGATTTTCCCGATTTGACCCTCCAGGTGGTGCCGGTCCTCGACTGAGACCCTTCTGGCGTTCGTCGTGCAGAGACCAATTGGTCGTTTCAGAACTTGGCAGTTGGAGGCTGGAGACTTTTTCTTGGTAAGGTCGTTTGATGCGACACTTCTTGTTTGTTTGGCCAAAATCTTGGATTTGTTTGGATATATATAAATTGCAATTTATATAGGCAGGTAATGAGGGGATTTTTCTCTAAACTTTGAAAATGAACGGCACACATTGTGTTAAGTGTCACTTGGCAAATAATATTGTATATGCTACAATATTCTTGGCATGCCTGTTTCAAGCACACTTCGTAGAATGTGTTGCTTTCCTGGAGGTACCAATATGGATCTAGAACAGAATCAGCCGGCTCCCCCTGAGGGGACACCAAATAGGGATATGTACATTAAAAATGGTATTTCTTCTATAAAGTATAGTGCACTATGGAATAAATATACCAGCAAGGGGATCCTGAGTTGTGATGGCCTATAAATGGGTCATTTGATCTTAGAAAAATTCAGTATGTGGAACAATGTATGTTTAAGCGCAAAAGTAGACAAGATATGTTTGACTGTGTACGAATGTGGGAGAAAGAAGTGCGTGAACGAGTGAGAAGAGAGCAAGCTTTAGCAGAAAAAGAACAGCGCAAAAATATCTATGCGAAAGCACTGGAGCTGAAAAATAAAGAAATGAAGGAAATAAAAGAGAGAGAGGATAGGGAGCGACGTTTACAGGTAAATGGCCAATACCCTGTCCGGCGCCCCCTTTATCCTCTACTTAATAAACCACAGGATGATTCAATTCTATTTGATCGCTCTCCGCCTCCTTATACTTTTCCCTCTGCCCCCAAGATTGATTCTGATGATGGCATCTCTCTCTCAGCTCAGGAAAAGTCAGGATCGGACACTAAATGACAGACTCGCTCTTTTATGATGGCTGGTCGTGCGGCCACTCTTAGATCTACTGCCCGAAAAGCAGCTCGTGGTGACACTTCTGCTCCAGATCTTATAGCGCAAGTTCAGCAATGGCCGGAGGCAGCGCAGTTATATTTTACAGAGTCGTTTACTGGAGAAGTAATTGAAAGGTTCAGGAAACATTCCAAAGAATTAGAGCCTGTTGATATAAAAAATGATCATAAACAGTTGAGTGACGGTCTTTTTCTCCCTTCCCGGGTGGCTGACTTAATTAGACGCGTGGTTAAACTGCGAGCTGATGCATTCCGTTTGCCAGAGGAGAAAAAGGCAGCTACTACAGCTGAACAAACAGTTCGGACCCCCGTGCCACAGGATGACGATCCCGGGGCAGATAAGGATATTGTAGTTCATGGGAAACCAATGCGTGAAGCTGCGCCTTTGTATGTCCCTCCTAGAGGTGCGGGCACGAATGACGATAAAGATTCAACTGATGCGAAGGGATATTTTATTTATAATTGGGTCTATACTCCTTGGAGTAGAGTGGATGTTATGGCTCTTAAAGCTGCTTTGCCTGATCCGCGGAAAAATCCGGCTGCTTTTTATGAAGAAGTTGAAGGAGCTATTAGTTCTTGTACTATGACTTTGTCTGATATTGATATGTTTTTTGGGCTTATCCTACCCCCTGATATGAGGAGGTCTATTCGTAAAGTAGATGATCATGCAGCTTTTGGACATCTTTGGAAGGAACTAGAGAGGATAGATGCAGAAAGGGAACCCGCACAGAAACCGCAACAAGAAATTTTAGACCTTCCAAAGGCTATAATAGTTAAATTGAAAATTCTCATTCCTCCTAAAAAGATAGACTGGACTATGTTAGCATCCTGTAAGCAAAAGGCAGATGAATCGGTCTCTGACTTCTTTACACGTTTTGAGGAGACATTCCACGACTTTAGTGGCCAGTCATTGACAAATGACACGGGCAGGCATTTGTATGTCGATAAATTTGTCGCGAACATGTTGCCAGGAAGAGCTAGTCGCCTAAAGGCCAGCGAGAGTTCATGGACTACGTCTTCCCCAGTCTCTCTTTTGACTATGGCTCAGTATTATGAACGTCAGGAATTGGAAGCTAAGGACAACGAGGATAAAAAGGCTAAGGATTTAAAAACGAAGGTTATGTTAGCTCAGGTTTATGGTCCACCCTATATAGGTGGTGGCAGAGGTCGACGTGCAATGTATCGCCCTGGCGCACTCTCTTTTCCCCGAGCTACTTTATCTTCTGATCAGTGCGCTTATTGTAAGGAGATTGGACATTGGGCTGTTGAATGTCCACATTTGCGTACTCAGCAGTATCAGCGTGGTCGAGGACAAATGAGAAGCCGTCCGGGGAATTCAGGACATAGGAGAGGTATGGATGATCGCACTAGGTTTGAGGCAGTCAAGCATACTCAGAATTCTTCTAATACTTTTGATAGACGAAACCAATATCAAATGTCTGATTATTCAACTGCTGATTTGAAGGATTCTGCTTATGCATAGGAATGCCTAGGATGGGGTAAGGAATCAGTTGAAGTCCCAGTAGATCAGAAGGGTCCCTATGTTAACGCACATGTTTTGGGTTCCACTGATCGGTTTTGGTTGACACAGGAGCTACTCGTAGCGCCCTGTCCAAACAATTGGTTCCAAGGGCTCTCCTGTCTGGCTTAACAATCACATCGATAGGATTCGATGGGACACCATCCCTTAGCCCACTGTCACAACCACTTGCATTTCACGTTGATAAATTCTCTGCTGCATGTCCATTTTCGCTTTCCCCTAACACGCCGGACAATATTGTGGGTCTTGATATGCTCAAGCATTTCCGAGCTACGATACGTTGTTCCCCAGAAGGCGTGCGTGTCATTTTGAATGATAACTATCCCATGGTTGAGAAGTCTTATCTCATTAGAGAAGATATTGCTTTGGCATCACTCCCTAGTACTTTGTGGGCTACGTCAGATACCGATGTAGGGCAAATGGTTATCCCACCAGTTCATATTCAAGTGAAGGAGGGTGCTTCATTGCCTCGACTGCCTCAATATAACATTTCTCGAGAAGGTGAAGAGGCACTAATACGTATTGTTCAAGATTTGATTGAAGTAGGAGTAGTGGAAGAAGTCCCTTACAATATATGCAATAGTCCTATCCTTCCCATCTTGAAGAAAGACACTGATACTAAAATATACAGGTTTATCATTGATTTGCGAGAGGTTAATAAGATCGTAGTGCCCCAATACCCAGTAGTCTCTGACATCACGACACTCCTTACCATGGTTCCTCCTACTGCGACTACATTCTCTGTGATTGATTTGAAGAATGCTTTCTTTTCGATCCCTATTCATCCTGATAGCCGATATTTGTTCGGCTTCACTTTGAATAATCGATCCTTCAGATTTTGTAAGCTCCACAGGGGTATACAGAGAGTCCTAGTATTTACAGCCAAGCGTTGAAAAGACAGCTTGATTCTTTTCCTGTGCCAACAGGGGTGGCTCTCATACAATATGTTGATGACATCTTGTTGGCAGCTGATACCTCTGAACAGTGTGAAGAAGGAACACTGTCATTGCTTTCATTTCTTGCATCACACCATCACAAGGTTTCTCGGAAGAAATTGCAATATTGTAGACAGCAGGTTACCTATTTAGGTCACCTCCTGTCTAAGGAGGGACGTGCACTCACACCAGATCGTATTCAAGCTATCTTAGACACGCCTGTGCCCAGTACTCAGAAAGATGTTTGTGCATTCATTGGTCTTACTTCTTTTTGTAGGCAATGGATTCCTAGCTTCTCATATATTGTTAAACCCTTGTTGGCCCTCCTGACTAAAGACACTCCAATGCCCCTTCCATGGACTACTGAATGTCAGAATGCTTTCCAACAGTTGCGTAAAGCTCTATGTTCTGCACCAGTATTAGGTACTCCAGACTACACTAAGGCTTTCACACTCTATGTACACGAGAGGGATGGTTGTGCACTCTCAGTTTTAGTACAGACACACGGTGATAAGCAGCGTCCTTGTGCATATTTTTCAGCTGTCCTCGATCCAGTCGCTCGTGCGTTGCCTGGGTGTTTTCGTTCTGTTGCAGCGGAAGCTGTATACATACGTCAGAGTGAAGGGATAGTCTTGTCACATAGATTGCTTGTGTTAGTACCCCATGCAGTTGACGCCCTTTTGAACCAAACTAAAATGCAGCATTTAACTAGTGCTCGTTTGACAGGATATGAATTGACACTTTTGGCCCCTCATATCACTTTGAAAAGATGTTCAACTCTTAATCCAGCTACTCTGTTGCCGTATCCAGCTACTCAATCCCAGTCACAAGAGTCTCATGACTGTATATTCCTTACTGAGGAACAGACAAAGGGTTGTGTTGTCCTACAAGATACGCCCCTCTCAAATGTTGATGGAGAATTATGGGTTGATGGGTCTTGTTTGCGACTACCAGATGGCACGACATCAGCTGCATATGCAATCACAACGCTTCAGACGGTAGTTGAGACAGCTCGCATTCCACAGAAGTCAGCTCAGGCAGCTGACCTGATAGCATTGACGAGAGCGTGTGAACTTAGTACTGACTTGTCTGTCAACATCTATACTGATAGCCGCTATGCCTTTGGAGTGGCTCACGATTTTGGGTTACTCTGGAAGGAAAGAGGCTTTCTTACATCACATGGGACGCACATAGTGCATGGAGAATTGGTGCATTATCTCCTGACTGCCTTGACATATCCGAAGAAAATAGCGATTGTTAAGTGTAGCGCACACAAGAAAGTGACTGATAAAATAGGACAGGGTAATGCCTTCGCAGATCGCATAGCCCGCGAAACTGCAATGCAGCGAAGCACCACATCTATGTATGTGGTGAAGTCACAGGCTGAACGTTGGCATGATGCTAGGCAGGAGGTGCTTGATATGCAGCGATCTGCCTCTGCAGAAGAATTTGAGCAATGGACTAGGGAGGGAACATTGGATGATGAGGGCTGCTGGAGGAATAAAGACATGACTAAATGGAGACTGCCCACAGCCTATTTACATCCTATGATTCATATGGCACATGGGCCGGCACATGTTGGAGCATCCTCAATAACGAAGTTGCTTACGCAAGTTTGGGAGCATCCGGAAATTGCCGGCATAGCTAAAAAGATAGTGCAGTCCTGCTTGATTTGTCTTCAGTACAATCCTGGAAAAGGGTCACAAACTCCAACAGGAGGGTTTGCTACACCAACTGCACCTTTTGAGGTTCTGCAAATGGATTACATCCAGCTTGAACGCTGTAATAATCTAAAGTATGTTCTAGTGGTGGTATGTGCCTTTAGTAAGTGGATAGAGGCATACCCTACGAAAGATAATACAGCTCTTACTACAGCGAAGGTGCTTTTAAAGGAGTTCTTCCCTAGATTTGGGGTTTGCAAACTTTTGTGGAGTGACAACGGACCCCATTTCATTGGGCAAGTTGTTGAGTATGTCTTGAAAGGATTGGGAATTAAGCAGAAGTTTCATGCTGCCTTCCACCCACAACCAGCAGGGCTAGTGCAACGATACAATTCTACCCTCAAACTTAAGTTGGCTAAAATCCAGGCTTCCACTTCTCTGAAATGGCCTGATGCACTACCCTTGGCATTGCTGTCCATTAGATCAGTGCCACATACACGATCTGGCCTTACACCATATGAGGTGGTATTTGGAAGGCCTATGAATATTTGGGGAATTCCTAAGCCACGCCCCATACATGATGTACCATGTGTCTTGATGAGTGACTACTTGTCACAGTTGACTGACAGCTTGCTTTCTATTCATCAACAGGTTCGAGAAGCTCTTCCTGAGAGGTCGCCGGGTGATGGTCATGATCTTCAGCCCGGTGACCACGTCATGGTCAAGGTCTTCCAGAGGTCGAACAGCCTAGAGCCCAGGTGGAAAGGCCCTGAGCAGGTGCTCCTGGCCACGAGAACTGCAGTCCGAGTGACCAATCAGAAGAATTGGGTCCATTCAACGCACTGCAGAAAAGTGCCGTCTGCCCTGGTGGAACCTGCTGCGCTCGCCGACTATCGACAGAATCTGGACACCGAGAGAGGCCAAGCCACGTCACCTGAGGAACCTGAGGAAGTCTTCCCGGACCACACGATCCCTGGTACATCTCGATATCAGTTGCGACCCCGGAGAGAAACTGCATTGCTGAAAGAGACTGGTTGAGCAACCGTCCTGAGTTAGTGAGAGACTGAGCTGAAGAGGGGGGGGATATTTTGCTTAGTGACACCCATCTTAACCCTCAGTGAAGAAACCAACGGCTGCCCAGGACTTTAGAGCTCCATCTGCTTTGTTGTTTCAGCATCAAGATGACCATGCCTATGAAAGAGACATCGACTGCTGCGAGAATCTGCGATAAGAAAATTATGTGCATTGTTGGGTTTACTGTCAGTGTGATCATTATGGCAGTAATAACTTGGGTTGTAGAGGAAGTGGCTCCTGTTCGACGAATACTTACTGCTACTACTCCAGCACCTATTGAACACCACTACTTTACTCTCCCTTATCATGAGCAGAAGCATAGACAGTCCTATCTGAACAACACGTTCATGCAGATGTTGCACCACACACATAATGCTACGAACATTACCGACTGTTGGGTGTGTGGAATGATGCCTGCTCATCAGAAAAAGGGAGGAACACCTTTCATTCCTCTGCCATTTTCACACAATGGTTCTTGTAGGGCTTGGTTTGCGCTGCTCTGGGCTACCCATGTTGCTAATATTACTAAATATGATGTAGGAAGACTAAACTACCAGTTGAATAAAGTGTGCTATCCTGATGAAGAAGGAGATCCACAGGCCAAAGGAACTGTATGGGAAATGGAGGAGTATCGCCGAGAAATTCCTCCACACACTATATTTTCCCAAATACTCGAACTGCTAAGGTTAATGGACCTTTTGTTATAGCTGTTACTAGAGCTCGTGCAGACTTGTGTGTGAACAGTGTTGGTAGTATTCCCATGGGAAAAAGCGACTGTACTCTGGTTTTAAATATTACCGGAGTAAATAACAGCAGTTTTACGACATCGCATAATACCTACTTTATATGTGGTAATAAGGGATATTACAATTTACCCATTGGCTGGTCCGGTACTTGTTTTGTGTCCTTTTTGTTACCACCTGTGTTTCTGGCACCTGCATCATATCACAAGGACTATAAACTGTTTAATGACATTTCCAAAAACAGATTTAAGAGGACAACAAATCATGATGAGGTGGATCAGACTGATACTACACTGCAGCAATATGTTGATTTTAATTTGGGACTGTTCTTCTTTGTTGGTGCTGCCTTAAATAGCCGGAAGATCCGATGTTTGACACGTGTTGTAGAGGCTGTAACCAATCAAACAGCTATGGCACTTGGAAACATCACAGAAGAACTACAGATTGCGAGGATTGTGGCACTCCAAAACCGTATGGTCTTGGACGTAGTCCTGGCTGATCGAGATGGTGCATGTCGCATCATCGGGAGCAGTTGCTGCGCCTATATTCCTGATCATGCCCCTTCAGTTTTTGATGCGATCTTTAAACTGCATAAAATCTCTGCTGGGATTCACCCCGATACCGGAACATGGACTTTAGCCGGTTGGTTATGGACACTATTTACTACCTGGGGCTGGAAACTGTTGACAATATTATGTATATTATTTGCAATCCTGCTGACATGCTGCCTATGTATACAATGTGGTCCAATGCTTTGCTCCCTCTGTATTACTGCTTGTATACCTGCCAGATGTAATGTTAAGACAGTGAATGCCCAACGTGTATTAAATCAAGAAGTTAATGAAATGATGAAAATTGACATACAAGATGTTTTTATTGTTCCTTCTAGATTATAGATGTCTTCAGCTAATGCTAAAAGGGTCATCTGTGGAAGTTTGGCAGAGATCACTGTTAGCATGAGCTGAAGCCATTTTGTTTTTGGCAGCCATTTTAGTTGACCATGTGCTCGCCATGTGCTCCTTCCGTCTTCGCTGTTGCCTACCCTTGTGCTTTACTAGAATAACTATCTATAGTTAGCTCCTGTAACACTGCACATGCTCAGAAAAGTCTGTAGCTGCTCATGCACCTGTCTTAGTCTGTAAATGTCAGGCTGCTCTAACTGATGTCAGCAACTTCATTCTCCTCCTAGTTTGTTGACCTGAGCATTTTCTGTATGTCCATGCATTTGAATAGCTATTCTTGTGTGTGCTTGTACCACCTCCTTTTGAGCTCTTGAGTGGGTATAAAAGATCCACAGTTTCTGTGCTCCTTGTGCTACCTCATACACTGCCTGAGGGTTTTGTATAGATGTAGTTCCACTCATGAGGTTTAATAAACTGTTGTTTTGACATTCCAGCTTCTGTTCCAATCTCTATTTATTGGTCTGAGGACTAGAGCGCAAAGAAGGGTGAACCCCTAGCACCGGTAGGCCTTGGTGAGCTCTACTTCTACACCCGGTGCCAAAAACCCAGGTGACTCCCCTTGCAAAACCAGGTTGTTTTGTGATAGGTCATTTTGATGTCTCCGCAATACGTTTTGGGCCCTTGCCTGTCGCGGGTACTTGACCCACCCACGCGAGTGAGGTATCATTTTTAT
The DNA here is from genome assembly GCA_963921515.1 of Calotriton arnoldi. Taxonomy (NCBI): domain Eukaryota; kingdom Metazoa; phylum Chordata; class Amphibia; order Caudata; family Salamandridae; genus Calotriton; species Calotriton arnoldi. Next base: position 389,878 of record CAWUFW010014465.1, on the reverse strand, counting down.
CGGGAGACCTGGGGGAACGCTGGGTGGTAGGAAATTTGTGGATCCACATAGATTACAGAACTTTAGCACACAGAAATTTGAGAAAAAAGTGATTTTTTTCAGCTAAATTTGAGGTTTGCAGGGGATTTTGGGTAGGAAAATGTTGGGGGACCAATGCAAGCCATACCTTCCTGGACTCCCCCGGGTGTCTAGTTTTCAGAAATGTTTGGGTTTGGTAGGTTTCCAAAGAAGGCCGCCGAGCCTGGGGCCAAAAATCCCTGTGACTCCCTTGCAAAACCAGGTTGTTTTGTGGTAGGTCATTTTGATGTCTCCTCAATAAGTTTTGGGCCCTTGCCTGTCGCGGGTACTTGACCCACACACGCGAGTGATGTCCCATTTTTATCGGGAGACCTGGTGGAACGCTGGGTGGTAGGAAATTTGTGGGTCCACGTAGATTACAGAACTTTCCCACACAGAAATTTGAGAAAAAAGTGATTTATTCAGCTAAATTTGATGTTTGCAGGGGATTCTGGGTAGGAAAACGTTTGGGGACCCACGCAAGCCATACCTCCCTGAACTCCTCCGGGTGTCTAGATTTCAGAAATGTGTGGGTTTGGTAGGTTTCCCAAGAAGGCAGCCGAGCCCTGGGCCAAAAACCCAGGTGACTCCCCTTGCAAAACAAGGTTGTTTTGTTATAGGTCATTTTGATGTCTCCGCAATACGTTTTGGGCTCTTGCCTGTCGCGGGTACTTGACCCACCCACGCGAATGAGGTATAATTTTTATTGGGAGACCTGGGGGAACGCTGGGTGGTAGGAAATTTGTGGATCCACGTATATTCCAGAACTTTCCCACACAGAAATTTGAGAAAAAGTGATTTTTTTCAGCTAAATTTGAAGTTTGCAGGGGATTCTGGGTAGGAAAACGTTGGGGGACCCACACAAGCCATACCTCCCTGGACTCCCCCGGGTGTCTAGTTTTCAGAAATGTGTGGGTTTGGTAGGCTTCCCAAGAAGGCCACCGAGCCCGGGGCCAAAAACCCAGGTGACTCCCCTTGCAAAACCAGGTTGTTTTGTGATAGGTCATTTTGATGTCTCCTCAATAAGTTTTGGGCCCTTGCCTGTCGCGAGTACTTGACCCACCCAAGCGAGTGAGGTATCATTTTTATCGGGAGACCTGGGGGAACGCTGGGTGGTAGGAAATTTGTGGATCCACGTACTTTCCAGAACTTTCCCACACAGAAATTTGAGAAAAAAGTGATTTTCTTCTGCTAAATTTGAGGTTTGCAGGGTATTTTGGGTAGGAAAACGTTGGGGGACCCACGCAATCCATACCTTCCTGGACACCCCCGGGTGTCTAGTTTTCAGAAATGTGTGGGTTTGGTAGGCTTCCCAAGAAGGCCGCCGAGCCTGGGGCCAAAAACCCAGGTGACTCCCTTGCAAAACCAGGTTGTTTTGTGGTAGGTCATTTTGATGTCTCCTCAATTGGTTTTGGGCCCTTGCCTGTCGCGGGTACTTGACCCACCCACGCGAGTGATGTCCCATTTTTATCGGGAGACTTGGGGGAATGCTGGATGGTAGGAAATTTGTGGATCCACGTAGATTCCAGAACTTTCCCACACAGAAATTTGAGAAAAAAGTGATTTTTTCATCAAAATTTGAGGTTTGCAGGGGATTCTGGGTATGAAAATGTTGTGGGACCCACGCATGCCATACCTCCCTGGACTCCCCTGGGTCTCTAGTTTTCAGAAATGTGTGGGTTTGGTAGGTTTCTCTAGATGGCTGCTGACCCCGGGACCAAAAACTCAGATGCCCCCTATGAATCCGAAAATGACCTGGTTTTGCAAGGGGGGTCACATGAGTTTTTGGTCCTGGGATTGGCGGCCATCTAGGTAAACCTACCAAACCCACACCTTTCAGAAAATTAGAGACCCGGGGGAGTCCAGGAAGGTATGGCTTGCGTGGATCCCCCAACGTTTCTCTGCCCAGAATCCCTGCAAACCTCAAATATTGATGAAAAATCACTTTTTCTCAGAATTTCTGTGTGGAAAGTATTGGAATCTACGTGGATCCACAAATTTCCTACCACCCAGCGTTCCCCAGGTCTCCCGATAAAATGATACCTCACTCGCGTGGGTGGGTCAAGTACCCGCGACAGGCAAAGGCCCAAAGCGTATTGAGGAGACATCAAAATTACATATCACAAAACAGCCTGGTTTTGCAAGGTGGGTCACCTGGGTTTTTGGCCCCGGGCTCGGCGGCCATCTTGGGAAACTACCAAACCTACACATTTCTGAAAAGTAAACACCCGGGGGAGTCCAGCGAGGTATGACTTGCATGGATCCCCCAACATTTTCCTACCCAGAATGCCCTGCAAACCTCAAATTTAGCTGAAAAAATCACTTTTTTCTCAAATTTCTGTGTGGGATAGTTCTGGAGTCTACGTGGATCCACAAATTTCCTACCACCCAGCGTTCCCCCAGGTCTCCTGATAAAAATGGTACCTCACTCGCGTGGGTGGGTCAAGTACCCGCAACAAGCAAGGGCCCAATCGTATTGAGGAGACATCAAAATGACCTATCACAAAACAACCTGGTTTTGCAAGGGGTCACCTGGGTTTTTGGCCCCGGGCTCGGCAGCCTTCTTGGGAAACCTACCAAACCCACACATTTCTGAAACCTAGATACCCGGGGGAGTCCAGGAGGTATGGCTTGCGTGGGTCCCCTACGTTTCCTACCCAGAATCCCCTGCAAACCTCAAATTTGGCTGAAAAAATCACTTTGTTCTCAAATTTCTGTGTGGAAAGATTCTGGAATCTACGTGGATCCACAAATTTCCTACCACCCAGCGTTCCCCAGGTCTCCCGATAAAATGATACCTCACTCGCGTGGGTGGGTCAAGTACCCGCGACAGGCAAGGGCCCAAAGCGTATTGAGGAGACATCAAAATTACCTGTCACAAAACAACCTGGTTTTGCAAGGGGGTCACCTGGGTTTTTGGCCCCGGGCTCGGCGGCCATATTGGGAAACTGCCAAACCCACACATTTCTGAAAACTAAACACCCGGGGAGTCCAGCGAGGTATGGCTTGCGTGATCCCCCAACGTTTTCCTACCCAGAATGCCCTGCAAACCTCAAATTTAGCTGAAAAAAACACATTTTCCACATATGTTTGGGTGGAATCACCGTGCCGGCACAAATGTCCTACCCCACAGCTTTCCCCTCAGTCTCCCGAGTAAAATGATACCTCACTTGTGTGGGTGGGGCAAGGGCCTGTGACTGGGAAGAGCCCAAAACATAGGGAATAAGGGTATAGCACAGAGAATTCTAAGTGCTAAATTTTTTTAAAAATACGTTTTTAGCCAATTCTGCATTGGACACCCACACAAGTGAGGTATCATTTTACTCAGGACACTAAGGAGACTTACATTTCTCTGAGGGGGATGGGGGCATTGCCATGCCCTTTTTGGGCAGCCCCCACCCCAACATCAATAAAAAAAAATCCCTGGTTTCCAGTGGGCTTTCTGCCCCCCCGGGGGGCAGATTGGGGGCTATGCCCCAAAAAATATGGGGGGAGCAAAGGCCCTTGCCCAAGGGGCCGCTCCCCCCTCCCTGGTGCTATTCGGTGGATCCCTGCTTGGGGATCACCCTCCTGGGTTAGATGGCACTGCCTCGGAAAGAAATAACTGGTGCATTGCTTTTGGTTTAGACATTTACAACAGTAAAGGGGTTGGGAGAACTATGGGGACACATGAGTGGTGTCCAGTGACAGGTAAACTTGATGAAAGGCCAAAGAGAAAAGCAAGTCAAATTATTGAAAGGACTGTCAAACAATCCTCTTCATTATACTCTACTCCCATTTCGGTGCTGAAGGCCTTTTTGTCTTATGCTATCTCCTACTCGCCTTCAGGTGTAGTATTACATGGGTTGCCAGAACTTCCATCTGTTAAGGCTAAGGTGACGGTATTTATGTAAAGATATTTCTCCAAGTATGCCTCTTCTGTAGCCATGACATCTTGTGTTGAGAGGGAGACTTCTCCAAATTAAAGCCATGATTTCCCTCAGCAAATTTGGCTGAAACATGTGCTCCCCTCCAGTCCTCTTTCACTGTACAGAGGTTGTCAAAAAGGATGTGAAGGCAAAGATCACAGGTACAATGTGGCCTAATGAACACACAATTGTCTAGAAGTTAACACCATCAAGCCAGGTCACCCCATCTCTGCCTTTACTCTAATTCACATTACTACTGCTTCACCCCTCCTTCATTGTTAACTTTTCCATGTCTGGGCCCTGTCCCTCCCTACCATCCAAGGTTCTCCACCACACTCCAGGTAGGAAAGCTGCCCTATGCAGCCATTGTGTCACACGCAGGTAATAAATGTTTCAGTTCCTCTGAATATGCACCGAGTTTTCAGTCAGTGTCTTGGCCTCAGACCGTACCTCCTTCCTGATTGGGTTACAGGAATTAAACACAAGTTTGGCCTTATCTTACGCTTGGTTAGGATGTCCCATTCCTGATTTGTGGAACATTTTGAGTCCTGCAAACTATAAGGCCATACTGTGATACAGGTGCTTTAGCAGGATGTAGCCATGCTTCTCTGCACTTAGCTGTGCCCCTCCTTCAGATGCTTTTTACAGCCTCTACCAAAATAAATGAGGCCCTTAGTCTCTTTTTGCAACTCAAAATTCACCAGTGGCCAAGCCTAAAAGCAGTTTACAATGAAGTTATCTCAAAATCAGACACCTTTGCCATGAGGTCCTGCTGAAGCTACAGAGGTTTTTGAAGTCCCAACATGTTCCAACTTTTCAGACTTTTTTAAGGAGCTGAGGGACAACACTTAAGGGTTAATGCTCACTTCAGCAGATACAAACAGCAGAAGTCAGTCCACGTCTTATTGCTTCTGGTCAACTAATCATTCAAGACAAAAGGCCTCATGCAGCTTGTTGTGTATCTGTAGCCACACAGGATTTCAGCAACTGACCTCTGGAGTCAACTAATCAGTCCTGGGTAAAAGTAGTAGTAGTTCCATCACTCAGGTCTCCACAATGGCACACACAGCAGGCCCCACCCTCTTCTGTTCTTCCACATATCCAAATGTGTTCTGATGAGCTGGGAAGGAGTGGAACTTATGTATGATTCATTAGCCAGTGGGTGACGAGGACTCCTGGACACTCTGGCCCGATTCACAAAGGGACTTATGACTCAAAAAGTTACGAGTGTGGAGTCTCCTCACTCGTGGTGGAATCTCCGCACTGCAGTGCTCAGTGCATAGAATCTGCAACAAGTGCAGAGACTCCACACTCGTAACTTTACAAGTCGTAAGTGCCTCTGTGAATTGGGCCCTCCCTCACCAAGGAGAAAAAAGTTTATAAGGGCAAATATTCTCACATATGAGGCACACCCTGTTTGCCTTACTGCAAGCTATTTCACAGTTCACTATTCTAAGTTAAATCCAACAAGGCTGAACTCTTTTGCCCTTGATCGTGTCTGTGCCCGTGATGTGTCTAAGGAAATTAGCAGTCCCCTCCTCAACCACACCAATTGATTCAGGGACTAGCTCACCGTCCTAGAGGGTTGATGCTGAGGTTGCTGCATTGGGCCCTGCAAATGTAGGCTTCTCTACCACAGGTCTCCTTTTACACTTACCTATGAATTAAAAGGCCTAACCCTGGTCCCTTTCAGGTTAATTAAGTTTCTGAGCACTCCCCAACTACCATTCCTCAGCTGACAGGAGTCACATAGCCCACACTCAGGTTTGCTTTTTAAAAGGCGTTAGGTATAGGATTCCTGCTTTGCTAAGGTATGCACCCAGGCCAGGCAGGAACCACCACCCTAGTCAGGGTAAGCTAGATACACACTGGAAAAATACCAGTGCTCACCCTCTGGTAGCTTGGCACAGAGTAGTCAGGGTTATCTAAAGAGGCAATGTGCAAAGTATTTGTATAACACACACACCCCCAGTAACACAATGAATACACCACAAATAGACTCCACACAGGTCTAGAAAACTACAGAATATTTACCTGAGTAAAATAAGACCAACATGACAAAAATCCAATCAGTAGAAGTCGAAATATGAATTTGTAAAGATTAAATGAAAAACCAGTGCTTAGAAGTCACTAGCGCTAAAAGGTTAATTTAGTTCATGCTAGACCGGGCTAAATCCAAAATTCAGGCCAAACATGATGGACCACAGGTTGGATTCAGTACCAAACCGGTCCTGCTGAAGTTGTACCTTCTCAAGCTGTGCAAAGTACCCTGTTCGTGGGGGAGATGTTTGCTGTGAGCAGGTAGAGCACCCCTAGCGATGATGCTGCAAGTGTGAAGAATTGGCCAGGCATTATGGATGGCAGACGGGACCTCACGGTTGCTAGCGGTGCTGTTCACTGTGTGAGGAGATGATGCTGAGGCAGCTCACGCTGATTATTCGAGCCAGCGGTGCAGTCCCAGTATAAACAGGCCTGTTCTCGTTTGCGAAGAGCCCAAAAGCTTGTTTCAGGGGCCCAGGATCTGTAGATGATGAATGCAGCTTCAGAACCCACTTCTGATACCTAGAATGTGGAGGGGGTACCTCAGGCAAGGGCAGAACTGACAGACAGCAGAGTCCAGCAGCACCAGTAGAATTGTAGAAAGTCATTTGTGTCCTTGAGACTTCAGAAGAAATGGAGGCAAACCAGCAAGCCCTTGGAGATCACTTGGAGGAAAGGCAGAGTCCAGCTCTCCTTCCAGCAGAGTCAGGGAGCAGCAGGCAGCAGGGAAACAAGCAGAAAAGCAGTTGTTCCAGAAAAACAGTCCAGTTGAGTCCTTTAAGCAGCACAGCGGTTCTTCTGACAGAGGTTCCATTCAAGATCCAGAAGTGTCTCTTTGAGGGGGTCAGAGACACAGTATGTATACACAAAAGTGCTTTCATGTAGGGGGTATGTAGGAAAGTGCCTCTTTTGGACATCATTATCCCTCACTTTTTGCCTGGAAAATGATGTAATTTCGACTGGAAGTGCACAGGGTCCCTGCCAACCAGGTCACCTGTGCCAGAGCTCCTTCCCTAAACTGTACCTTTTGTTTCCCAATTGGCACCACTTCAGTCCCCCTTGTAAGTCCCAGCAAAAGGTACCCCTGACACCTAGGGCATTGGCACTGAAGAGGGACCCCAAGGGTAGCAGCACGAGTTGTGCCACCCTAGGGTCCCCTCAGCAAGACCCTGTACTCTGCCATTGCAGACTGATGCCTTGGTGAAGACAAAACTGAAGAGTCAACATGGCACACATCCCTGCATGCCATGCCCACAGACTTCATGGTATATAGGTAGGACACACCTCTGGCAGGCCTTAGCCCTAAGGGAGGGTGCACTATATCTCCTGTGAGGGCATATGTGCATAAGCAGATGTGCCCCTGCAATATCCATGTTGATTCCTGGATATTGTAAGTGACCAGGGAAGCCATAGTAAGTAGATGGGCTAGAGACTCATCATTACGAGTTCCACAGCTCTGTGATTGCTTCACTGAAGTATGGGATGTTTGGCACCAAACATCGCATCATAATAAGCCTTCACTGATTCCATTGTCAGATTTATTACAAATTGCACCCAGAGGACCCCTTAGAGGGTTCCCGTGAACCTACCAACCATTAGCTGGTCACCGACTGGCTTAAGCTAGCTTTCTGCCACCAGACAGTGTTCTGACCTCATGGGGTGAGCACCTTCATGCTCACCTCATGCTCATGCTCAGAGGTCAAGAACAATGCCTGTCCTGGGTGGAGGTGTTCACACCTCCCTCTGGTGAGGAGGAGCCATCTGTGGTGGAGAGCTTGAAAGGCCTTGCCACCTTTGTAAGGTGAGCCCAGCCTCTCTTGTTTGAAGAAGCAGGCCCCCCTACTGTCTTCACCCCCTTTTAGCGGGAAGACGGGTGGGAAAACTCAACAAGAATAGGAGGTGTGTCCCCCTTTGCCAACTCTACCCCTCAAGTGCTTGAGGCAAGGTGAAGTACATTTTTCAGTACCCACCATTTTGTAGATGGTGGGGCCCCTCCAATCAGGGCTAGGGCTATGTCCCCCTCCCACAGGAGTTGAGCATAATAGAGGATGTAGACATCCCAGCTAAAGGGCCCATTGGCCACTACTTGTCACTTCCTTGTAACACTCCTAAATCTAGTATTTAGGTGACATCTGCAGATCCTGAACTTTGGTTCCTGATGACTTATGAAGAGCTAGACACCACAGAGCCGCAAAAGCATAGAACGACTGACTTATCCCAAGCCCTACCGGTCTGTCTGCAGCCCTTGACAATCCTGCTCCAAAGACGACTTGTCCTACAGCACAGTGACCTCCAAAACTCCAGAAGACTGGTTTTGTAAGTCAATGTTACCTATATGCATGCTGAATGTTTTCTTCCTCCAATAGGTTAACATTGCACAGTCTGAGAATTGCACTAAGCGTCCACTTTTTATATTGAAAAGTATTTCTATTGCAAAACGTCTTTACCTAAGATGAAGTTCAGTGGTTCTACAAAATAAATATAACCAAGTATTATTTTTAGAAATTGGTCTGAGATTTATTTGTTAAGTGTGTGCCTCATTTATTGCCACTGTGTGTACCACAAATGCTTAGCACTGCCCCTTGATAAGCCTAACGTCCCGTCCACACTTCCACAAAAGAGAGCATTAGTACTGTTTACTTTAGCTTCTGTAAAGACTCTGGGGGATCCACTGGACTCTCTACACACTATACCTCTTTCTAGTAAAGTATATAGAGAGCCAGCTTCCTACAGGGTGACTTCAAAGGGACTCCTGGAAATGCACAAGGATCCCCTTCAGACCAGTCCTTTCTGTCAGGCTAACCCTCGGGGTAAATCAGTGCTTTCTGTGAGGACAGGAGACAGCCTATTCAGATGTAAGTGTGAGCTGCCTCTCTCCCTTCCTGCCCAGGAAGACCCATCAGAATGCAGATGAGGACATGAAATGCAGATGGGCCTCAATGTGAATTTCTAGAGGGAATGCACCCAACCCAGATGTGTATTGGAGAAGAGGCTGCAAAGCACACTGTCACATGGCCCATAGGGACATTGTCGTTTTTCTCTAAGTTAGCATGAGCACGCTGCAGCTTGTCTGCTGCTTTGCACACATTACTACACAACTTTATTTTTGCAATAATAATTCCTATGGCTGTTTTCACATGAGAACTCATCGCTGTGTTCACGCTCTGCTGGGATTTAGTGTGAATATTGTGAGCAAGGTCGATAAACAATGCCGGTCATTATTTTGTTCTGGTCAAGCCTTAGCACCTAGAAAAAACATACCGATGCAGCTGTTGTTTGGGACAAGTACTTTGGTCTTGTTGGAATACACAAATAGGTTGCACACACTTGGAGAGGGCCCTTTCCAGGGAGAAGAGCGAGACAGCACCTATGATGTAGATCTTCTCTCTATGGGCTAAGGTATGGGGTCTGCTGACAAAGCCCAGAGATCTTCTAATATATAATAATACTGCTTCTTAGCAAGGGGAGAGAGGTTAGCTCTATTGTCTTATCATGATGACATAGCCCTTCATGATTTATGGACTAGCTGCTATGCTGACTGTATTTGAACTATGCATTTTCCTGCTTGGTGTGGCACGTATACTGCATGTTAGGGCACGTTAGTTAAAATAAATATTTTAAACTGTTTAATGTCTCGGTCAGATCTTATTGTGGACAAGTACAAGAGTGCGAGCGAAAGGGTCAGTCTTGTTACCGCGATTCCTGAGAAATATGGGAGTGTTGTGTTCTGGGGTGTCTAATCATTTGTTTCTCCGTGAGTGAGTAGGAAAGCAAGTGAGACACTATAGCTAGTCGGTCCTGGGCTCATGGGTATACTAAGGTGGTAAGATGACTCAGTCCCTATACACCGTGGTCCTATAATCCTGCACATAGTTCTGTTTTTGGGCAGAATCCCTGCAACACACAGAGTTATAAGCACAGAGAAATATTCAGTTTCTAAAAGTGGCATTTCTAAGACAGTAAAGTTAAATCCAAATTCACCAGTAAGGAGGATTTGTCTTTACCATCTCAAACATATAAAACATGAAAAAGCTACTCTTCTCTGATCAGGAATTACACTTAAAAGTGTATTAAGGAATTCCCAATTCTGGCCTATGAAAGGCAGTAGTGAAAAACAAATAGGTTGCCACTACCAGGACATGCAAAACATAAAATTACATGGCCTACCTTTTACTTACATGGCGCCCTGCCCTTAGGACTAACTAGTGCCAACCTTAGGGGTGACTTATATGTAATCAAATATGAGTTTAAGGCTTGACAAGTAGTTTAAAATGCCAGATCAAAGTGGAAGTAAACTGCAGCAGCAGTCTTGAGACAGGCTTGAAAGTTTACTTCTGCGGGTGGTACAATCGGTGCTGCAGCCCACTAATAGCATTTGAAGTACAGGCCCGAGTATATGGTATACCACTTTACAAGGGACTTATAAGTAAATCAAATATGCCATAAAGGTGCAAACCAATTATAATATGTTTAGAGGACAGAGCCATGGACGTTAGCACTGGTTAGCAATGGTAAAGTGCTCAGTGTCCTAAAGCTAACAAAAAGAAGTTCAGAAAAAGAGGAGGAGGAAGGAAAAAGGTTTGGGGTGACCCTTCAGAGAGGGCCAGTTTCCAACAAAATGCTTAAGCCATTGTTTCTGCTTTGGGAGCATTTTTCAACCCTTATTAACAGTAAGCACGGACAGGACACAGCTTATAGTCTAATGCTAATTAGCCCAATGGAGTTACTTTTCCGAAATATTTTTCAAAATCCCAATTCACCATTTTATTAGATATTTAGTCAATATTAAAAACAGCGGTTTACTTATTTCTGCAGCTTATCCTAAACCAGAGTTAGTAAAGATAGTGCTTTAGTTGAATGTTAGGATGTTAGTTTTTCTCGTAGTTTCACAGTGAGAATAACTTTTGAGGGACATGAAAACAAAATTCTTACATTTCCCTTTAAAATATTAGGCACTCTACCTTATGGTCTACAAGGTCTACATAGGGGTGACCTATTTAATTTTAACCAGTAGGTTTCTTCTTTTTTTTGGTAGGTTTTCCTGCAGGTTTGAAAGCTGCAGCAGTCGAACAACACAAGTATGCTTAAAGCCATGTTTTCTTTGTCATCCTAGTGAATGGCACAATATATGCCGGATTTTCCAGTTGATATTTAACTTTCCAGGTCACTGGTTTATTTTCTTGCACTATATACAATGACCTTGCTAGAAAGGTAATATGTCAATTGAGGATTAGCCAACCTTGCCATTTTTTAGGGGTTAGAGCGCACACACACTGGGGACCACATAGCATTGTCCCAGTGTGACGACTTAAAATCAGCAATACCAATCAGCAAATCATATGGTTGCTCACACAAAAAGAGGGATTTCTCATAATACTATTTCTCTTAGATGGTACAGTACAGCTTACTTTTGCTAATGTAGCATGTTTAGCAGAGGCCCTACTTCCAGCTTTGATACTATTGAAGTGCAATCGGTTGCTTCATCACATGTTTAAATCTCTGTGACATCTAGAAACAGCACAGACAAACTTGCTCAGCTATTACCAAATATTCTCCCAGGCAAAAAGCCAGACCAATGATTTTTATCTAAGACCCATTCACGGTCGATTTAAAATATGGAAATATTTCTCAAACAAATATACTGTTTTCTTATAAAATACCAGTCACTTTCTATTGTCCAAATAAAACACAATTTTAAAGCTTGGACTCAGAATTCATAGCATCATAAAACATTCAATATGGAACATGTTTTACACATTTTCTATTTTTCACTTAAGAAAACTGAATTGTAATTGAACACCTTCAGTATTTAACCTATCGCTTTTGTGAGTGTAGCCTGTCCAACTCATCATTGTGCCTCAGGGACACTTTTAATAATTGTTTTGCTCATTTTTTGCCACAGGCAAAATCGTTGCTGAATAAGATTCTTACATCGATGGAAAAGGTGTTCTTGTTACTGAGACAACAGCAACACGTATTAGATGCTGTCAGCACAGAATAATCTGCTTTATCTTTTCAAGACTCTGCCATCTGTTTATCAATAATTTTTGCTTTAAGATGGCAGAGCAGAAAACATATATATCAATACGATTGCTATTTTCCCTTAGTTATGAAGAGCTACTTTCAAACATGTAGATTTTCTTTAAAACCCACATCGGCTGATTATATTCAAGCTCCCTGCTTGTATATCACTGCTCCCTGTGCCCTCTGCACATGGTGTTAACAGTGTTTAATAACCTATGCAGAAGGTTTATGCACTACTGTTAACAACCCTGCAATAATTTTGTTGAACTGAAAGCGAGGATCAAGATAAGAAAAATCCACAGATTTTACTGACCGACAGCATTTGGGAACTCAAATCTATTAGCAAATCCCATCTAATTTCACCAAGCTGAGGGAAATATTATTGCCTACACTTTATTTTATGTTCCTACCACTAAACACGCTAATGTGACATTCTAAACACTCTGGGGCATATTTTCAAGGAGCTATCGCCGAGTTAACGGCACTTTATCGCAGCCAAATCCGCGATAAATTTATCACCCCATTCCCAAGCTGGTGCTAACAGCCCATAACACCAGTTCACCTGCGATAGCAGTCGCAAAAAACATCGCCACAGAGGAGCCCGGCAACTAACGCTAATGATATGCAGAGTAGGCGTTCCCGTGCCAAAAGCCGCAACAACACCACTCCACAACATTCTCAACGACCAGCCAGATCGGCAATAAGATCACAAAACATGCGCTAAGGCACGTTAGCAGCAGGAAACTAACACCTGCTCCTACCTGGTGTAAAGTCGGACGACAACCGGCACCAGACAAGGGAGCACAGCCCATAGCCACACATGAAGAACAACAGATGCCCTGGAGCAACCCATCATGCAGGCCTGAGCAACAATAGGTCAACAACACCCACCGCCACCACCCCCCACACCTCCCCCTATGGACAAAGATATTGCACATAAACTCCACGAAATCATGAACCAAACAAATCGCCTGAAGTCGCACAATCACAACACCCAACATACATGTGTGGCCAGAAAAAGGGAAATCATACACCCATATCAAAATATCCAAACAATACGTTTATTACAGAACAAACCAAAAAAAACAATTCTGAAGAGGCATGGCGGGTCGTCTCAGGACATTCTGTAAGTCACAGCCTGCAAAACAGAAATCTGGATCAGAAGGTGTGCCATGCGCCCATCAAAGTACAGAGAGAGAGAGCGAAAGAGAGGAAGAGAGAGGGAGAGAGAAAGAGAGAGGGAGAGAGAAAGAGAGGGAGAGAGAAAGAGAGAGGGAGAGAGAAAGAGAGAGGGAGAGAGGGAGAGAGTGCCGACACTGCGGACCTAGGCCTCACTGCTCACCTGCTGCCACCGGTGTGTCTCCAACCACGTGCCGGTATTCACAGCAGTCCCCCAGGTCCGTCATCTGAAACAGTTTCCAGAGACATGAATGGCAGAGTCCATACAGTTGCACACGCCATCATCGCTTGCCCGCCCCTGCGCACACAGGCTGCAGCACCCCAGCCACTCCCGCCGCCCAGCGGTGATTGCCCGCCCCTGCGCAACCAGGCCTCACTGCTCACCTTCCGCCACCGGCGTGTCTCCAAGAGGGCCCACCACGTTCCGAAGGGATCTCCAAGCCCGGTGCCCACGACCATGGCACCCTCCACATCATGCAGCCCCGCACCGCGGGCCACCAGGTCACACACCTGACTCTGGGTCTTGATTTCGCAATGGCAGAGACCATATCAGTGCACACGGCATCATCCCAGGCTGCACACCAGCTCAGCGCTTGAGGTGCCACTAAATCTGTGAAGCGCAACGCAATGCCACGTGGCGGGAGGGCCGCACTGCCCGCTGGCCCAGGCCTACACTGCGGGCCAGCAGGGCTCACACTAATCCTTGCCAGTCCAGACCGCCAGGACGGCGCATCATTGCTCACTTTGCCACTGGATTCAAGATAGCCTGGCTGATGAGGGTTTTGAACCCGAAACCGGTCCCAGGATGCTTGTTTCCGGTCCAGGGAAGACATGGCTTGGCAGTTCGGGCTGGACTGTTCCCATGAGGCACAGGGTCAGACTGATTTGCATATGGCCATGTCTGAACTGGGGTGGTGGAGTGAGCTAAAGAATGATGATGGATTAAACCCAGATCAGTTGACTGGGGGTGAGTGTTTGATTTGCTCTAGCGCTCCGTCCATCATCCCCTTTGGTATCGCTTTGTTCGCCCTAAGTTGGCAGGGTATGCCCAGACGTGGGTCCCTTGCTCACTTTGCCACTGGATTCAAGATAGCCTGGCTGATGAGGGTTTTGAACCCGAATCCGGTCCCAGGATGCTTGTTTCCGGTCAAGGAAAGACATGGCTTGGCAGTTCGGGCTGGACTGTTCCCATGAGGCACAGGGTCAGACTGATTTGCATTTGGCCATGTCTGAACTGGGGTGGTGGAGTGAGCTAAAGAATGATGATGGATTAAACCCAGATCAGTTGACTGGGGGTGAGTGTTTGATTTGCTCTAGCGCTCCGTCCATCATCCCCTTTGGTATCGCTTTGTTCGCCCTAAGTTGGCAGGGTATGCCCAGACGTGGGTCCCTTGCTCACTTTGCCACTGGATTCAAGATAGCCTGGCTGATGAGGGTTTTGAACCCGAAACCGGTCCCAGGATGCTTGTTTCCGGTCCAGGGAAGACATGGCTTGGCAGTTCGGGCTGGACTGTTCCCATGAGGCACAGGGTCAGACTGATTTGCATATGGCCATGTCTGAACTGGGGTGGTGGAGTGAGCTAAAGAATGATGATGGATTAAACCCAGATCAGTTGACTGGGGGTGAGTGTTTTATTTGCTCTAGCGCTCCGTCCATCATCCCCTTTGGTATCGCTTTGTTCGCCCCTAAGTTGGCAGGGTATGCCCAGACGTGGGTCCCTTGCTCACTTTGCCACTGGATTCAAGATAGCCTGGCTGATGAGGGTTTTGAACCCGAAACCGGTCCCAGGATGCTTGTTTCCGGTCCAGGGAAGACATGGCTTGGCAGTTCGGGCTGGACTGTTCCCATGAGGCACAGGGTCAGACTGATTTGCATATGGCCATGTCTGAACTGGGGTGGTGGAGTGAGCTAAAGAATGATGATGGATTAAACCCAGATCA
Organism: Calotriton arnoldi; assembly: GCA_963921515.1. Taxonomy (NCBI): domain Eukaryota; kingdom Metazoa; phylum Chordata; class Amphibia; order Caudata; family Salamandridae; genus Calotriton; species Calotriton arnoldi. Next base: position 374,729 of record CAWUFW010014465.1, on the reverse strand, counting down.
GTTGACTGGGGGTGAGTGTTTGATTTGCTCTAGCGCTCCGTCCATCATCCCCTTTGGTATCGCTTTGTTCGCCCTAAGTTGGCAGGGTATGCCCAGACGTGGGTCCCTTGCTCACTTTGCCACTGGATTCAAGATAGCCTGGCTGTTGAGGGTTTTGAACCCGAAACCGGTCCCCAGGATGCTTGTTTCCGGTCCAGGGAAGACATGGCTTGGCAGTTCGGGCTGGACTGTTCCCATGAGGCACAGGGTCAGACTGATTTGCATATGGCCATGTCTGAACTGGGGTGGTGGAGTGAGCTAAAGAATGATGATGGATTAAACCCAGATCAGTTGACTGGGGGTGAGTGTTTGATTTGCTCTAGCGCTCCGTACATCATCCCCTTTGGTATCGCTTTGTTCGCCCTAAGTTGGCAGGGTATGCCCAGACGTGGGCCCCTTGCTCACTTTGCCACTGGATTCAAGATAGCCTGGCTGATGAGGGTTTTGAACCCGAAACCGGTCCCAGGATGCTTGTTTCCGGTCCAGGGAAGACATGGCTTGGCAGTTCGGGCTGGACTGTTCCCATGAGGCACAGGGTCAGACTGATTTGCATATGGCGCATGTCTGAACTGGGGTGGTGGATTGAGCTAAAGAATGATGATGGATTAAACCCAGATCAGTTGACTGGGGGTGAGTGTTTGATTTGCTCTAGCGCTCCGTCCATCATCCCCTTTGGTATCGCTTTGTTCGCCCTAAGTTGGCAGGGTATGCCCAGACGTGGGTCCCTTGCTCACTTTACCACTGGATTCAAGATAGCCTGGCTGATGAGGGTTTTGAACCCGGAAACCGGTCCCATAATGCTTGTTTCCGGTCAGGGGAAGACATGGCTTGGCAGTTCGGGCTGGACTGTTCCCATGAGGCACAGGGTCAGACTGATTTGCATATGGCCATGTCTGAACTGGGGTGGTGGAGTGAGCTAAAGAATGATGATGGATTAAACCCAGATCAGTTGACTGGGGGTGAGTGTTTGATTTGCTCTAGCGCTCCGTCCATCATCCCCTTTGGTATCGCTTTGTTCGCCCTAAGTTGGCAGGGTATGCCCAGACGTGGGTCCCTTGCTCACTTTGCCACTGGATTCAAGATAGCCTGGCTGATGAGGGTTTTGAACCCGAAACCGGTCCCAGGATGCTTGTTTCCGGTCCAGGGAAGACATGGCTTGGCAGTTTGGGCTGGACTGTTCCCATGAGGCACAGGGTCAGACTGATTTGCATATGGCCATGTCTGAACTGGGTGGTGGAGTGAGCTAAAGAATGATGATGGATTAAACCCAGATCAGTTGACTGGGGGTGAGTGTTTGATTTGCTCTAGCGCTCCGTCCATCATCCCCTTTGGTATCGCTTTGTTCGCCCTAAGTTGGCAGGGTATGTCCAGACGTGGGTCCCTTGCTCACTTTGCCACTGGATTCAAGATAGCCTGGCTGATGAGGGTTTTGAACCCGAAACCGGTCCCAGGATGCTTGTTTCCGGTCCAGGGAAGACATGGCTTGGCAGTTCGGGTTGGACTGTTCCCATGAGGCACAGGGTCAGACTGATTTGCATATGGCCATGTCTGAACTGGGGTGGTGGAGTGAGCTAAAGAATGATGATGGATTAAACCCAGATCAGTTGACTGGGGGTGAGTGTTTGATTTGCTCTAGCGCTCCGTCCATCATCCCCTTTGGTATCGCTTTGTTCGCCCTAAGTTGGCAGGGTATGCCCAGACGTGGGTCCCTTGCTCACTTTGCCACTGGATTCAAGATAGCCTGGCTGATGAGGGTTTTGAACCCGAAACCGGTCCCAGGATGCTTGTTTCCGGTCCAGGGAAGACATGGCTTGGCAGTTCGGGCTGGACTGTTCCCATGAGCCACAGGGTCAGACTGATTTGCATATGGCCATGTCTGAACTGGGGTGGTGGAGTGAGCTAAAGAATGATGATGGATTAAACCCAGATCAGTTGACTGGGGGTGAGTGTTTGATTTGCTCTAGCGCTCCGTCCATCATCCCCTTTGGTATCGCTTTGTTCGCCCTAAGTTGGCAGGGTATGCCCAGACGTGGGTCCCTTGCTCACTTTGCCACTGGATTCAAGATAGCCTGGCTGCTGAGGGTTTTGAACCCGAAACCGGTCCCAGGATGCTTGTTTCCGGTCCAGGGAAGACATGGCTTGGCAGTTCGAGCTGGACTGTTCCCATGAGGCACAGGGTCAGACTGATTTGCATATGGCCATGTCTGAACTGGGGTGGTGGAGTGAGCTAAAGAATGATGATGGATTAAACCCAGATCAGTTGACTGGGGTGAGTGTTTGATTTGCTCTAGCGCTCCATCCATCATCCCCTTTGGTATCGCTTTGTTCGCCCTAAGTTGGCAGGGTATGCCCAGACGTGGGTCCCTTGCTCACTTTGCCACTGGATTCAAGATAGCCTGGCTGATGAGGGTTTTGAACCCGAAACCGGTCCCAGGATGCTTGTTTCCGGTCCAGGGAAGACATGGCTTGGCAGTTCGGGCTGGACTGTTCCCATGAGGCACAGGGTCAGACTGATTTGCATATGGCCATGTCTGAACTGGGGTGGTGGAGTGAGCTAAAGAATGATGATGGATTAAACCCAGATCAGTTGACTGGGGGTGAGTGTTTGATTTGCTCTAGCGCTCCGTCCATCATCCCCTTTGGTATCGCTTTGTTCGCCCTAAGTTGGCAGGGTATGCCCAGACGTGGGTCTCTTGCTCACTTTGCCACTGGATTCAAGATAGCCTGGCTGATGAGGGTTTTGAACCCGAAACCGGTCCCAGGATGCTTGTTTCCGGTCCAGGGAAGACATGGATTGGCAGTTCGGGCTGGACTGTTCCCATGAGGCACAGGGTCAGACTGATTTGCATATGGCCATGTCTGAACTGGGGTGGTGGAGTGAGCTAAAGAATGATGATGGATTAAACCCAGATCAGTTGACTGGGGGTGAGTGTTTGATTTGCTCTAGCGCTCCGTCCATCATCCCCTTTGGTATCGCTTTGTTCGCCCTAAGTTGTCAGGGTATGCCCAGAAGTGGGTCCCTTGCTCACTTTGCCACTGGATTCAAGATAGCCTGGCTGATGAGGGTTTTGAACCCGAAACCGGTCCCAGGATGCTTGTTTCCGGTCCAGGGAAGACATGGCTTGGCAGTTCGGGCTGGACTGTTCCCATGAGGCACAGGGTCAGACTGATTTGCATATGGCCATGTCTGAACTGGGGTGGTGGAGTGAGCTAAAGAATGATGATGGATTAAACCCAGATCAGTTGACTGGGGGTGAGTGTTTGATTTGCTCTAGCGCTCCGTCCACCATCCCCCTTGGTATCGCTTTACACTGCGGTCCAGCAGGGCTCACACTAATCCTTGCCAGTCCAGACCGCCAGGACGGCGCATCATCGTAGGCTGCACACCCACTCAGCACTTTAGGTGCCCCTATCTCACTGCACCGCAAGACACCGTCCCGTGGCAGGGTGCCTGTGCCTGCCGCAGTGTATCCGGTGCCACCAAGTCTGTGCACCGCTAGCCATCGACCCTTAATGATTGAGTCCCGTTGTGCGGATGCCATCATGTCACCCCCGGCACTGTGCAATGTGAGGTGGCAGGGCCCTAGGCCCTCATGGACACATGAGAACTACACGGAGACACCCAGTCAGAGAGAGTGGAAATGGCGTCCAGCACGTGCGCCAGGCCCTTTTTATTGCCAGGGTCACCAGTCCTGTGACGCCAGTGCTGGATGGATGTGGTGTGGGTGTACACCAGCCGTGAGGGAGTGGCTGTGGCATGCTGACAACTAGACCTGTGAGCTGCAGATCCCCACAGTGGAGACCTGGGACATGTAGCGTTGTCGTCCCCCCCTGTGTGCGTAAACGGAGTGGGCTGTCCTGGTGTATGCCAGTCCAGCGTAAGGGTGTGAACAATTACCCCGGGGCTCTGGTCGTGGTTCCGCCCTGGGCTGAACAAGGAAGTGACCAATGGATGTGTCTCCATTGTAGTGTCGGCGCCACATGGACTGGAATCGGCAATCTGTCACCCTGTGACAATAGTCCCACAGCATGGGCAACATGGACGTAAGGGGGAATCACTGACCCTACATTCATCCATACTTCCACACTTGTAAGATCATAGACATGACACATCTGTGTGGATATGAATGTTTATTACACATTCAAGGGAGTGTTGCAGCTGGAGCAGTACAGGGCCATGCCAACCCCACTTCACATTGTCGGCCCGTGGAGGGCCAGCCAGAGTCCTTCAGGGAATGACAGGTACATCAGGAGAGGAGGAGTTCAGTCCGCAGTCTGATAGCTGTGTCATTGGTGACCAAACAGAATATGGCAGTCCATGTAGAGGTCCAAGGTGAGTGTCGCAGAGTGCATCGGGGGACAGTGGAAGGTGATGATGCAGAGGGCATAACCAAGCAGAAACAGGCCACATGGCGGAGATGAATGCTACTGCGTCCTCCTGACCATGAGGGCTGATTCATCCGCATCTTCGTCCTCTGCTGTTGCATGTGCCTCACATGTGGGTGGTGGTGTACTGTCTCCAGCACTGTGTGGCACAGACACATCAGGGGCCGGAGATGTGGATGGGGTGGTAGCAGCAGCATGCATCAGCGCCAGGCCTTGTGGCAGCAATGCCATGAGGAGGGTCTTTAGGGCATTGAGGGACCCAGCTACCTCTCGCTGGTGTGCAGCCGTGGCAGCCGCTCTTTCCGCCTGCGTCCGCTCCATGTTCTCCATGATCCTCCGCATGTGTCCCAACTCCCGGGCGAGATCGCTGGAGGCACTCTGGCTAGACAGTCATTCTTGTCGCAGAGTCAGGACTCTGGCGATGTCAGCCATGGTCCATCGGAGAGCATGGAGTGGACTGTGGGTGTCCATTAGGGACTGTGAGTGGTCCCTGATGGGACTTAGACACCCACGTATGGCGTCTAGTTTGGCTGCCATGTGGTCGAACCCCACCTGCACCTGTTCAGCCAGCTTCTCCTGGCACCCCAACACACGGCGTTGGAAGGCCATGTGTTCGTCGTGGGGGTCCTGGGAGGCAGCCGTGGTGGTGGGTGCTGCCTGCTGTGTGTGCTGTGCAGGGGAGGGGCTCCTCGTGGCAGCTGGGCTGCCCTGATCCTGGAAGTGGGCTGTGGAGGCTCTCCACGAGCTGTTCGAGGGCATCTGAGTCGAAGGTGTGGTGGTCCTCTTCGTCATCAGAGAAGAGAGGTTCGGACTACTCTGCAGGAGGTGTTGGATTTCCCCCTGCAATGTGAAGGGGAGATGCAGTTTAACATCGTGTACACATGTATGTTGACGCATTGTACATGTCTGCAATCAGACTACACAACAGTGTACATTGTGACTGTTTGGGGGGAGCTGCCTATTTGATGAGGGACAATGGACATTCTGACTACATCACGGATGTGAGATTGTACTTGTAGATTGTCAACTCACATTTCCCTGCAGTGCCATATGTGATTGGCCAGTTTCTACGCACATGCGGCACCTGTTGTGTCCTCTGTTCTGTTGTGGACGTGTTGCGGTTTGTACCACCTCGTTGTCAATGTTGATGTGCTCTGCATGTTATGTGTGTGTGCCGCATTTTGGGGGAGTCGCCCCTGCAGCTCTGATTTAGCTGCCCTTCTCCCTTCCATGCGGTGTGCCTCTGGGTTCTGTGCTTATGCAGTGCTGACATGTTGCATACCTGTGTGCATTGGTCTCTTGGTGGGAGTTGTGGGTCTGGGGCATGTTTTGTCCGCAGATGTGCTATGCTTAATTGTGCATGTGTGCCATTGTGCCCATCTCCCCCCGTCCCCCCAGTCCCTGGTGGTTACTCAACCTGTTGCTGTTGTGTCCGGTCATGTTGAGCAGTGTCCGGTCCCCTGACTCCTGCCACCGTCTCCCCACTGATGACTGTGGAGACCATTTCCTCCATCTTGTCCAGCTCCTCCTGTGGCACTGGACTGCCACCTCCAGTCTGCATTGCTGCCTTCCGGTTGTTTGCGAGTTTCAGCTTGGTTTTGCGCTTAACATCATTCCAGCGCCTCTTGACCTCGTCCATTGTCCTCTTCAGCACTCCGACTGCATTCACCTTGTCCACGATGGTCTGCCATATTCCATTTTTAGTTGCCAGTGACACAGTGGAGGTGAGGATTAGTGATTGATGGTGTTCTATCACCTCCATTATCAGGATCCTGTTTTCCTGCGGACTGAACTTCCTCTTCCTCTTCTTCTTGTCCTTGCCCTTCCCTGACCCCGAGGTCCCAGGCTGGTCCTCCGTGGGACTTGTCTGGTTCTGCTTTTCCTCTGTACTTGCTCCGGCTGCCTCCATTGTGCTTCGCTGTTGTTTGGCTTTTGTTTGTATGTTTTTTTCTACTTTTATGGTGCATTTTCCTACATGACGCGTGGGAATTGCAGGCCTGTGGCTGGTTTTCGTAGATTTTTGTATCGCGATTGGCGTCATCGCTACTATTTTCGCGTTGGGGTGTCGCGTTTTTGCGGCGTCGCGTTGTTTTTAACGCGTTCACTTGACGCGTTGTCCTGTGACTATAGCATGGTACCGCCGTGTTGTGAATACCACGTTAACACGGAGTTGTTTTCCCGCGATGGACTGCGATGTGTGGGGTTGCGTTAAGCTACCCTTGCGGTAGTTATCACACATGCTTGAGAATATGCCCCTCTGATTCATTGAGCCAAACAAAATTCCAAACAGGGTCACATTGTGATTTTAGAGATGTAATGTAAACAGCATTTTGTAACGTAATATTAATGTTAAATCAGGTGTACAGATTCATTCTTCTCACCTGTCATTAGCAAATGAAATAACGTCAGCAGAATTACTTGCAGAAAATAAAAATCCCCTTTTTTATAAATATTGCGCATTTATTTCTTATTAATCATTTGAATACTTAAGAGTTATGTTCCACCTGTTTAATAGTTTATTAATTCAGTACGTAGTGCGAGTCAACATGTGGCTTATTCATGTAATGTTTTTTATCCAAGATGGTATATTTTAGAACAAATTATATCCTGAGGAAAATCAGAAAGTAAAAAAAGAAACGAAGAAATTAGTTCACAGCTTTTTCAATGCAGTGGTCATAACAATTCTGAGTATATTGGGCTATAGGTCACTTCCACGTTACCCAACACCATGCCGTAGACATACATATATACATCTGTTACAACGGATGCAGTTACCACTTATTCGGGGCATATTATCAAGGGACCGCGATAAAATTATCGCCGCTTTAGCGTCCGTTTTTGGGCGAAAAGTGGCGATAATTTTATCGCAATATCATCAAGGACATGCTAGCACGTGTTTCCTTGACTTAGCGCCCGTTTCCAGCACGCCTAACTTCGCATCTCTAATGAGATGCAAAGTGGGCGTCACTGGGCGTACCCCTGATGGACTACCTTGTTAAATATCGCGAAATGTACATCGCGATATTAACAAGGAGTCCCACGCATTTTTGCAAATGTTAGTTTTTGGCGAAAACCGCGGTTTTCGCCAAAAACTAACATCTGCAAAAATGCTGACTTACCTACACCTAACAATGGGGGTGGATTATGCTAATACGACCACAGGGTCGTATCAGCAAGGTTATCGCCGTTTTCCATGGACCATCGCTGGAAAACCAGCTATGTTCCATTGAAAACACCGCTATCGCTGGGAAATTATCGCCATTGCGCTATGCGTTGTTAATACAGCGATAGCATGGCGATAATTACCAGCGATAGCCAGCGATAAAAAAAATCTCGCTAAGAGCGGCCAGCGATAATTAGCGCTGCCGCTTGATAATATGCCCCATTCATATTTACTTCAATTACATTTATTACTCCAACACATATCTCAAAAATAAATTAAACACATTAACACATACTTACTATGCATTTATTCAAATACACTAAATAGTGGCTTCTAACCTGTGATCCGCGAACACCAGGAGGTCCACAATACCAATTCAAGGGGTCCACAACTGTTTATCAATCAATCAGAGCATTTATAAAGCGCACTACATACCCGTGAGGGTCTCAAGGCGCTGGGGGGGGTATAGGGTGCTGCTACTGCTCGAACAGCCAGGTCTTGAGTAGCCTCCTGAAGGTATGTAGGTCCTGGGTCTGCCGCAGGTGGGTGGGGAGGGTGTTCCAGGTCTTCGCGGCGAGGTGGGAGAATGATCTGCCGCCGGTGGTTGCTCTTCGGATGCGGGGGATGGTTGCGAGTGCGAGGTCGGCGGAGCGGAGTTGGCGGTTCGGGGTGTAGAAGGTGAGTCGTCTGTTGAGGTATGTTGGTCCGGTGTTGTGGAGTGCCTTGTGTGCGTGGGTGAGGAGCTTGAAGGTGATCCTCTTGTTGACGGGGAGCCAGTGCAGGTTTCTTAGGTGGGGTGTGATGTGGCTGTGGCGAGGGATGTCGAGGATCAGGTGTGCAGAGGCGTTCTGTATGCGTTGTAGTCGTTTCAGGAGTTTGGCTGAGGCTCCTGCGTAGAGGGCGTTTCCGTAGACCAGTCTGCTGTTGACGAGGGCCTGGGTCACCGTTCTTCTTGTTTCGATGGGGATCCATCTGTAGATCTTGCGGAGCATGCGGAGGGTGTTGAAACAGGAGGATGAGACAGCGTTGACTTGCTTGGTCATGGAGAGTGTTGAGTCGAGGATGAAACTCAGGTTGCGTGCGTGGTCGGTGGGCGTCGGTGCAGCTCCTAGTGAATGAATAAAATGAAATAACAATTAAAAGGCTAATAAAGTACATATAGATAAAGAAGCAAAATTGAAAAGGGAAAGTTTTGAAATGCTCTTTGCATGGGCGTCACTTCACCAAAATGCCAGGGGTAGCAGAAGGGACATCACACACCATTTGGCATTTACTTTGACTCACGTACACATGCTTAAACATACACACACATTCACACACTCCCTCTCAGATAAACAAACTCCTGCAAAAGCATGCATTTAAAAGCTTTTTTACGTACCTTAGCTGTCAGAGAGGGTCATGTTCCAGCTCATTATACTCCATTTTTTACTACAGTAATAGTGAATAATATTATTCACGTTTTTGTATAATATACAATTTAACAGAAAACCAGAAAAATGGAACTCTAAACGATGTCCATTAGGATGAGCTGCTTCTGTATTCCAAGCATTATTTTTACCACCTGTGAGGCCAAAGGTCTCAAAGGCAGTGCCAGGGGTGGCAAGGGGCAACCATTAAATGAAGTCCATGGCTCTGTGTAGGTATTTGAAATTGGAATCTAAATATTAACTTGGTATCTTTTTCTTAATTTGTGGGAGCAGTGCAACTACAACAAACAGAATCTTGTATGGTCTATTGGTGGTCTTAAGTGAAGAAACACTGGTTAGGCGCAGACAAAAAGAAAACATGCATTTGGAGCAAAAGAAACATTGATATCCTAGAGTCGAGGATGTCACTTTGTCTCTATAAAATAAAAATAAAATACGAAAAGCTTCAACTTTCCCATTAAAGTTCAAATTTTGCAGAATTTTCTGTGAATTGCATAAAATATTCCATTATTTGTACATTTGTTTCATGTATACTTGTTTATGTATTTTTGTGAGGTTGAAATAATAAAAAGTTCTTACACAGGGGCCCACAGCTTCCAGTAGTGATTCATTGGGGGTCTACAGAAGTGAAAACATTCAGAACCGCTTCTATGGACATATACCATGTAATAAGGGTGTTTATAAGGTGTGGATGTTTATTTCCAAAACTTTGCTGAATATTTTGCAGCATTGTAAATTGTTGAATAATGTAGAATGTAAGGGAGACCCACTTAGAGGAGGTTTAACTAAAACCGTGGTTGCAAACAAGGCTCTAAGGTTGTATGCCACTGTACTCATCTCAGGACCATGTGTAGTGTATTTTACTAAACTAAGATGGGTGATCCATTGGACCTCACTGAAGGTGTCTTTTTAGTGGCAAATGTATACTTTTCAACATTTTGACTTAAACTTGTGGGTTATGTGAAGGCTTTAAGAGTGTGGTTCTGCTAAGGTGAATAGAGAACAAACTTTTCTTTTACTGGTGTTCAAGGTTTGAAAGCTGGGTGACCCTATTAAAGTCTATGGAAGCATTTTGTTTGCTAAGTGATGACTATCAATGAAAAGAGGGTAACATCCACCAAATGTGGCTAAGTTGACAGGAATGCTGTGCGTCCAGCATGTGACCAAAGGATATGTTCATTATCACTTGGTGTTCGAAAATTGGGCACAGGTGTAGCTTGATGAATTGCCTCAAGTCCTCAAATCGTACTGGATCCTGTTACAATAACTGCATAATGTCAATAGTGATGTCATCAATGGTGTCATTCGAGATGGCATCAGTGATGCCATAAATGATGTCATTATCCATATTGTGAGTGATGTTATATGTAAGATAATATGCAGTGCATAGCCCGGGGCACCAGTTAGAGTTAGCTCAGATAACTATAACTGGTGAATTTCAGTGGTATTTTGAGTTTAAAATGGTATTTTTTAAGTGACATTTTTACCTAACAATAAAGTCACTTTAACCTTTAGCGATATCAGTGAATTTCTAAGTTTTTTTAATGCAAAATAATATACTAAACCAGACCTAACTATAACATTACTTCAACTTTTTTTTTCAGTGAATTTCTGAGGTTTTTTATTAAGTAAAATGAGACTTTTTTACCCTGCCTAATTATAAAATTACTTTAACTTTTTTTTGTACATTTCTGGGGTTTTATTAATGTGCACCTAATTATAACATCACTGGCCTGTGGCGGGCAAGCCTAGCACCCAACCTCAATGTGGGGTGGCCAAACCCCCGATCCTTAGCCAATAAGAGCGCTTGTCACAATATTTTGGGGTGTCGTGGTAAATAATATAGGTCTACTGGCTTTCTCAAGGGATCACCACATCAATATATAAAAGGCAAGCCAATTGACTTTGCAAGAGGTGACCACATAAATATACAAGGCAAGCTTTTTGGCTTGGCTTTGTAAAGAGGTCACGACAACATTATATAAAGACAAACCTCTTGACTTTTTTTAATGGTGACCCCATCATTAAACATGGCAAGCATATTGGCTTTGTCAAGGGGTCATCACATCATTATTCGAAGACAAGCCAATTGGCTTTGTCAAGAGGTGACCACCTTATTATGCAAGATAAGCCTATTGGCTTTGTCAAGGTCTAAACACATCAATAAATGAAGAAAAACCTATTGCCTTTGTCGATGGGTGACCAAACCAATGTACAAGGCAACCTTATTCCTTTGGCAAGGGGTCAACACATCAATGTGTGAAGGAAAATGTAGTAGCTTTGTTAACAACAGAAAAAACTGTCGTAGTCTTTCATATACATTTCTCAGGTCACATAATGCAGCCATAAGCTCAACCACAAAGCTCCCTGAAATCCTTAGCCGAAAAGCAAAATCTCCACCTCTGATGATGCTTAGAAACACCAGAAACCTTTCCTGTGGTCACATTGTATGCATCTCTGGGGAGGTTGCTGCCTGCTACAGTTTTGTAGCATGTTGTGGGTGCCCCTATCCAGATTGGGGCACCACAGAGCAGGTATAAATATGCAAATGAGCTCTTAAAGGGCACAATGAGGTGCTTCTGGCTGGGAACAGTAAACATTAAATGAATGGCTTTGGCTGCCAATTTATTATTTTTTCCTTCTTTAATTATTAGTTTTTGAGTGTCTGGTGTCACCCAGGACACCCACTATTACTTGTATTATTAGGGGATATGGGTGGAGCCCCAAGCGCCCCTTAGCCCCGCCATGTCATTGCATGCAGCATCTGTCCTATGGGGCTGCGCGGGAGCTCCCCCTCCCAGGTGTAAGCAGACTTCTTTCTTCTTGGCTCTCACTGATGGGAGCAAAGGAAGGCAGGGACCTAACTCCTCTCTCTGACCCAAGGAATGGGATGCCTGGGGCAGCAATGTGTCAGACACCGAGGGCTGGGGTCCCCATGGCCAAAAGTCAGCTCGGGGTGAGGAGCCCTCACGAATGACCCCTCTCCATCATTATTAAAAAATATAGATGTTCTCATTGGAGCAGGGTTTGCATTTAGCTGGTTCCAAATAGAGCTGGTGTGGTGTGCAAAATAATGATGGTTGTTGTGGTGGTGCCCAAGTAATTACCAGTGAATGAGATTAATTCAAATATTCCGTCTATCCCATTTTTGTATACATTAATACGTCGCACTAAGTAGAAAAGGTATGCCCAGATGTGGGTTCTGTACACACTATGTCACTGAAATTAATCTCTCTCTGGGTGATGACCCCTAACGGATCAATTACACAATATTGTGGTAAACAATTTTTTTGACAAAATCTGGTGTCAAAAATATTATTTACCACAATATCATGTTCTTATACTTATAATGGAAGTGACAAAAATATTGAACAAAATATATTGTGGGCATTAGTATCATCAACAAACACACAAAGATATAGTTTTTGTGATATATTTACAGTTTGAAGTAGTAAATGATAAATCCTTTAATAAATTAAATTAAAATATTGTAAAGTATATAAATTCCACTATTTTTAATACCATATATAAATATATATTCATATAAAAACTCACACACACATATATATATGACATTGTTAATGAAAAACCTTTAATTTAAATTCAGTCAAATATTCTTTATTCATTTCTTTTACAACCATAAAAGAAGACATCAAAAAGTTAAAACAATAAAAATAAACGAGGCAATTCATTAAGAGTTAAATATAACCAAAATGCCATTTACGAATAGGTAAAATCATTTCCCAACTAAATTCCGTAGACAGACTGCAGTAGAAATGTATCTATACACCATTAAACATGTGTATTCATCATTCACAAGCTGGAGTTGATACAAAGCCAGCCTACACTTCCTGATATTTAAGAGTCTTAATAGAGGGATAATAAAATCCCTCCTCGGTTTAGTGTAGAGTCGACAGAAGAACAAAAAATGCAACATGCCTGGGTTGATTTAGAGTCAGACGGGCATGGTTCAAGTTCGGCATCGCAATAAACTTTACGAGGTAAGAAACCAGGAATTATGCAATGCTGAACCTAAGTCTGATATGATAAAACATTTTCATTTGACAAAAGAAAAAAGAGAGGTAGGGCTCTATACATGGGGAACGTACTAAAGGCAAATATTCCAAAACTCTCTTTTTCCCAATCTCCAGGTGCTCACTGGTTGTCTTTAAAAAAAAAAAAAGATCCTCTTTCAACTGGATTTGTGAAATCTTGGCAATTTGTTCAGGGTTATAAAACAATCCACCAACCCCACTGTCTCCAACTGCCTTTTTATGTAATTAAGTCATGGTATCGTCTACATATGATCAAGGCAAAAGCAATCCAGTATTATTGCACGATTAAGGGCCGGCTCATCCTTTGCCCATACTGAATGCTATAGCAAAGTTGGAGCAATTTGTATATGGTGGGTTAAAGGGGTCAGACCAAGTTCATTGTGACAAAAAATAATTGGGAGACTACTTGGGACTGTTAATAATTGTCTAAGGAAATTATTCTCCAAGGCCTGAAGGCAAGACGGATTGCAAAAGCCCCACACTCCGGCCCCATACAAGGTTACAGCGTACAAGCGAGCCTTATAGATGTTAATTATCGAGTCAATAGGTCTGGATCCTAATTTTTTTGTAAACCTAAACAAAGCCTCCAAGTTTTGGTTGAAACTATTAACCCTAGTTTCAACTAAATGATGCCAAGTGCCTTTCTGGTCAAAGGGGATGCCTAGGTATGAAAAAGTTGGAACATAAAACATCCTCTCATTATTGATAAAACATGATTTTAAAAGGGGGGGGGGGGGGATTTGCCTGCCACCATAGTATAAGACTTTGCCATATTGGTGTATAGACCCAAATCAGACATAAAATCATTAAATCTAGTGACAAGCATTTGCAGTCCCACACCAGTTCTAGACATCAACACACAATCATCGGCGTAGAGTAACGCCGGAAGATTCTAGAGCCTATCTTTGGAACATCAACATGGCCTTGATTAATATAACTTTCCAAGTAATTGATGTAAAGACAAACTAAGAAAGGGGCGAGCACGCACCCTTGGCATACCCCACGGTTCATTTTAATAGGAGAGGTAAGTTCCCCATCCGCCCGTACCTGGCCCGCCCAGTCACGTCCTGATGCATTTGTGCTGAATCAATTAACAGTTTAAATTATATCACTGTTAATTGATTTAATACTTTTAAGTTAGTACTATAAAACATGTATAATATTATACACACACATATATATACTCCCCTGAAAGCATTAACCAGCTTAGAAATTGAATCAGATATCCCACAAGAAGTTTATAACTTGGAGACAATATCAGATTAAGAATATTGTCACATGATGGGTACTGAGACCAATATCAAACTTTTGCCTACAACTTCCTCCTGGAAAAGAAATAGATATATTTCAGGAGATTTTGATCGAAGAACTGAGAGATATATCTTTAAAGGAAAATAAAAACAGTTTCCATCAACAGAGGAACTTGACTACAGAAGGCTGGTGGGCTCTCAAAGATCTACATAATGACACTAATATCATTATTAAACCCTCCAACAAGAGAGGAAACATAGTAGTTATGGATCAATTGATATCAGCAAGAAGTTTAAAGACAACTATATACTACTATGAAAGGCTAAAAGAAGACCCGAAAAAAGAATTATGTCAGAATTCCACAAGAAATTATACAAATTACATGATCAAGGATTACTGGAAGATGAGGAATTACTACATCTGAAAACAACTTATCCAACATCACCTACAATTTATATTCTACCAAAAGTACATACAAATCTGGAAAATCCTCCAGGATGCCCAATTGTTAGCTCATGTGACTCCTTGCTTGAAAACGCCTCCAGATTTGTTGATATATTTTTATTTACTTATGTGGTAAATCTCCCTTCATACATTAGAGACTCAATGGACTTTTTAAACCGCATTAAGGGCAAACCATGGAAAACAGATTACATAATGGCTACAGTAGATGTGGTTTCTCTTTACACATCTATAGCACATGAAGATGGCCTCCAAGCATGTGAATACTTTTTACGGTCAAGATCCTTAAGTTTATTAGAACATGCATACATGCTTTTAGAAATCATGCACTATTGTCTTACAAACAATGTTTTTCTGTTTGATGGTAAATGTTATATCCAAAAAAAAAGGTACAGCGATGGGTACATCCTTTGCTCCAACGTATACCAATCTAACACTGGGATACTGGTAAGCTGAATTTATTTGGGCTGAAAAAAACAAGGAGAAATTTGAAGAAAATCATTTTATGGATTTGTTAAATCAACAATCTGTGTTTAATCTGAGAAGGTGAACAAGATAAATTCAAATGTTTTTAGATTCTCTTAATCAAAACCCACAGCAACTAAAGTTCACTTATGAAATGAGTAAGGAAATAATTGATTATTTAGACATTTGAATTTATATTGCAAATGAAAAAACTGCACAAAACTATATTGTAAACTGACTAGTTGCAACAGCATATTGTTTGTGAGTAGTACACATCCCAGGGCTCTTAAATGGAGCGTACCATATGGAGAGTTTTAAGAGCTAGAAGAAATTGCTCGGAAGAAAATGAATTCATGTTACAAATAAATGAAATGTATGAACGATTTCGAAGACGAGGTTGCCCTATAACTGTTTCAGAGGATACAAAGAAAAGAGTAAAAACATGAATGAGAGAGAATTTACTCGTACCGAAGACAGCCAAAAAAAGATATGAATGAAGCTATCACTAGTTATTTAATGTATTTCAACCTCTCGGATAAAGAAATCAGGAAAGCATTAAGAGAAAATTGGAATATTATAAGACAAGATAAAGATCCAAAGGACTGCATTAGAGAAGATCCTAAACTGACACATAGAAAAACATCCTCTCTTTGCGATCTTCTAGCCCAGAGCTACTTTTCAGCTCAAGAGAGTGACATAGGAAATTGGCTTAGGAGAACGGGCTTCTATAGGTGTCAAAAATGTCAAGCCTGCCAATTTGGACATAATAAGAAGGAATTTGAATCATGTGAAGGGTCAACAAAGACAATCAAAGAACTTATATTTTGTAAAAGCTCCCATGTTGTATATGTTTTAGAGTGTCTCTGCAGCAAGAAATATGTTGGAAGCACAGCAAACAAACTCAAAATACGCATTCTCCACCATATTAGAGCCATTAACAATAGAGACTATTTATATACAATAGCGAAACATTGAAAAGGTCTTTGTTATGACATAATTCAATGTATTCCGATAAAACCGAGAGGAGGGAATCATGTATTGGTTTTGAGAAGAGCGGAATCAAGATGGATTATTATCATTGGGACAGAAACACACTGGGGCTTAAATGTGGATGCAGAATTACATGTACATCTGTAATTCTATGACCTCTGCTCCCTTTTTCCTTTCTTTTCTGCACATTCTGTAATTCTCAATGTCCAATTTTCAATCTTCAATCCTCAATCAGATTTCTTCTCTCCTCATTTGTTTCTCTGTTTAGCTGTGAATTATATTCTTTTCTTCATATGATGTTTTGGCCATCTCTGTGACATGTAAGTTAACTGGGACATGCTCAAATTAAGTATTTATTATCCATGTACTGTAACAGTTGGTTAAGTGATGCACTTTATTCCTCTCAATAGATTGCACTTTAACAATGAATACTTTATTCAATATAGATATATATATATTCTTGTGAGAGAATCTTGCTAAGATTGGTTAGGAAATGCACTTTATCACTTTTTGCACTTCAAGTGCCGCACTTTCTGTGATATATATTTCTCTATAAAAGATAGCAGGTATTTACTAGCATTATGCACCTTAGGTAGAATTTATTTATAAACAAATAGTTAGAGATGGTTTTTAATGTAATATAAAATGGATATATACTTATGTTTTCTTAATGACAACACTAGAATAGTATGAAGCATTTGTTTACTCAGTTGGAGAAAGACATGGTTAATTAAATGAATATCTTTTGTCAATGTGCAATATAAAAGTTTCTTATGTCAAGTTGAGTGAAAGTACAACTTTTTCGTGATCTTTCTTTCTTCCCTTATTCCCTTTTAAAACATTATATGAGTCTAGAGAAATGTACTTTACGCAGATTGAGGTTATTCTGCTTAAAAACAGAAAAAACTATAGGGGAAATTAAAAAGAAATACATTGTACTTTACAGCAATTGTTCTCTGCTCTCTGGCAAAACATGAGGGACAGAGGTAAAATAACTGGTAAATAATGTGAAAATATTTTTTGAAACTTTGTACATGAGTATGAAAAATAATGAACTTTTCAAATTAGAATAATGTTAGTGGTCTAGTTGTTTTTAATTAGAGATGATGGGAATTATGGCAATAGCCCTTTAAATAGACACACTATGTAACAACACTCTTTGGCCCAGTTGAAAGTAGGTCTTTGTTTGATGCACTTGGCGAAAGAAAAAAGAAAATAACAAAATACCTGAGACTCCACACCAGACTGTGTCGCTTTTCCTGTTTGCCCGAGATCCTTCGGTGTTTGATGTTAGAAGTGGCGTGACGGGAATGAATATCCTACATGCACACACACACACACACGCACACACACACTAATGCACAGACACACACACATAGACACACACACATATATATATTATATATATATATATATATAATATATATATGCTAAAAAGGAAGAATCGTGAAGGCACTCCTCACAGTGAATTATCGTGTTTATTGCAATGCCAACGACACCGCATTTCGGTTACAGCCTTTCTCCAGTGCAGGTTCTGTCAACTTTAGAAACACACTAAATAGTACATGCCAATCACAACATGTAAAAGACATAGTAAACAGACTATGTCAACACGAACCACAAAATGACATCACTAAAAGAGCAAAAATTCAAATGCATTCATATTGTGCTTACTTGAAAGTACATTATTCCAAATGAAACCATAATGAAAAATATGTGAATAATTATAACGCTCATTCATTATGATTTGCATCAATCAACATTGGACACTATAAGGAGGAATCAATTCCAATGTGTTAATAAATATAAGACAATATTTAGCTTCCATTGATACATAAACAATATGTATGCCGCTTCTTTCTTTGAATTGCTTCATTCAATGTCTAGCACTATATAGATAACTTAAACCCAATGGCCGAGGTAGAGGAAAACAAGAAGAGGGGGAGGTGGCCCACAGGCAGAAACCATGGTGAAAATCCAAAACGAGAAATCAAGAGCACTAAATGGTGAGTTATCTATCATTAACTTATCCAATAGAATTCTTACAGATGGAGATAGAAAAGTGCTAGAATTGAGTCTCACATTCTGCCTCACAGCCAATTTCAGCTACACACAATGCAGAATTTATCTGTTCCTTTTCAGTCAGAAACTCAAACTTATGAAATTACACAAAATGCGTAAAATGCCCACACTGAAGGGCAGTCCCCAGACAGAAACTGGGGCCCCAAAGTTGATGACCTTACTCAATTAGTGTCCTTACGTGAACTGGATATGAACAGAGGGGACAGTTATGACCAGGTAATGAGACATCCATAGGGCTCTCTGGCTCGAGAGAAACTGGGGCCGGAAAGTTCTGCATTGATGACCTTACTCAATTAGTGTCCTTGCATGAACTGGATATGAACAGAGGGGACAGTTATGACCAGGTCATGAGACATCCACATGGCTCTCTGGATCGAGAGCATGAATTTCGGGATAATCTAGAACATGGTGGAGACCAGGGTACAGCAATCAGGGACATTCAAGTACAGTTGGGCTTTGATATCTGTTAATGTCTTAAAGCCAAAAAGTTGAACTAATCCCAAAACACCACATGATGCGATTGATTCCTTCCAGGAGACCATGACAATGGAATTAAGAAAATAGAGGGATCAGAGGTATTCTGGAAAATACAATCTGACCAAAGCCCAGAAAAGTGCCATCGATACATTGCTAATGACAAAGACATTGTTATCAAATCCTTGGACAAGAGTGAGAATATTCTCATTTTGAAGATTTACCAATATTGTGGTGAAGCACATAGGCAGCTAAGTGATAGCAAATGCTATGTGGAAATCTATTGTTGATTATTTGAATCTATTGGGTATGTGGTTGGACAGAGGTAATATTGATGATCATGGATTTCTTTTTCTGAAGGTGGACTGCCCCAGAACACCCACAGTATACTTTTTACCTAGAGCACATAAGCATCCCACACACCCTCCAGGAAGACCTATAGTCTCAGCAAATGGGGGTTTACTTGATTCAACAGCACTGCATTTGAACCTTTTCCTAGCCCCACATGTACTAGCTTTGCCATCATACTGTAGGGACACCACAGATTTTCTCACCAGAATTCATGGGATTCACTGGAAAGACACGTACCTGTTGAGGAACTTAGATGTCAACTCCCTTCACACTTGTATTGCCCAACGACAAGGGATTGATGCATGTACTTCTTTCCTTAGAGGCAGATCCATAAAGTTACTTGACTATACCCTGAGGATGAGTAAAATGATGCTTTTATGCTTGAGTCAGAAAATATTTTGCTTTGATGATGTCTACTACAGAAAAGTGTCCGGAACTGCAATGGGCAGTTTCTTCGCCCCCAGTTTTGCAAGCTTGTACCTGGGCTGGGGGAGAAACAGGCAGTCTGGACAGACACCAATGAGACATAAACTTACCACATTATCATGTGGATAAGATACATTGACGACTAGATACAGTGGGCATGGCCAAGATGGCAGCTGCAGCGGAAGCATTATAAAGAGCTCCGTGTCTGGCCCATAGTATAATCCTACAACATCCTGTCTATCGGGCCCTGCTTGCACCCACATTCACTATCTCTAAACTTGCCATCGAGGACTAGAAATACCTGAAGATTGATTGGCTGGATGACATTTCAATATGCCGATAGGCGGAGCCCTGTGGGGCCTTCCGCAAAAACACCCTACCTGGGGCTTACGTGGCGGCCTTACTGGACCAAGCGCTTTCCCAATTATCTAGAGGTGAGAGGGAGGGGCCCCTTCTGCTGCTGCGATGGGAGTGCCCCCGCAGCTGCAGTGAACATGTCTCCTTTGACGCTGCAAACCTGCTCCTAGGGAGTGAGCAGGACTAAGCGCGGAGGCAAGCTTTCATGGAGACCAGCGTGGCACTCCTACGTATCTGGTGAGGGCACCACGGCCAGCTCTGATTTCATGTCCCACCCAGAGACATTGTCTTTATATGGATTATTGCCCGCTTCACATGGCCTAGCACTTGGCTCATGCCTGGGAGGTATGCCTTCATTAAATGCAGCAAGGCACCCATTCAAACCTACACTGGCTTTATCATGGTGAGCACCAGAATGCCTGCCGGCCTGCTGTGATAGTGGGCTTCTACTGGGCAGACCTTTCTCCGCACGTGTAGGCCATCTACTCCACCCCTAGTTGAGGCTCAGAATCACCCTACACGTGGATTGCCTCCGACTGCCAGACAGGGGACTTGATTGCACGCTGCCTGCATGCTAACAGACACACATAGCCACTCCTGTGCGCAGCGGGCCACCCCTGTACTTCTCCACCTGGGCACCATATACTCAAGGAACCACTGTCTCTATACCTATGCCTACATCAATGCTCCTAAACTCTGATCGGAGACAGAGCACACTTCCTGGATGCCCGTGGGGGCTGTGTTCCCTGTGTGAGAGATCAGGGGCTCTCTGTCTGCCTGTTGCTCTACCATGGCTGGAGGTCATTGAGCGCCACCTATTGCTTTGCAGTTCACCAGACCCACGCACATGGAAGACAGGGAGTGTTACACTGCCTGCCCTTGCCCTACCCATGCACTGGTGATCACTGCCCCAGATCTGTCCCCTACTCCACAGAAGCATCGAACATTGACACTTCCAAGCTCCACACAGCTGCACTTTGGCCTTCCTCTGACAGAGTATTCTGCATGGACATGTTTGTGTTGCAGGCATCTGTTATGTGACAGTTGAACTGTTTGCAATGATGTGGCATGGGACCGGAAGCCCACACAGGCCAGGGATAGGGGAGTTGTTTATCAAAATTGTTTGATTGTTCTTTATTTTCTGGCTGGTTGGATGGGTGGCCGAAGTGATATCAGGCTTGTGGGAGGATAGGGAAATGGCATGGGTTCTGATGGGCTCGAGATACACTGTTTGTGATCATGGCTACTACCTTTAATTCTTTAACTTGGAACATTCGTAATATGATGAGCCCTGCCAGGAGACATAGGATATATGCCTACCTTAGGTGCAGGCATATTCATTTTGCTTGTCTCCAAGAGATAGACCTGTCCATGGGGGAGCTTGACTAAGTTAATAGTTGATGAATTGGGCAGGTATACAGTACTGGATATTCAGCTTAAGTCCGGGGGTCCTTAAGTTATTTGGGTCGCTCCAGAGGTACCATTCATGAAGACTAGAGTGTTTGCTGGAAGGGAGGAACATTATGTGACCTTGGAGGGAACCTTGGATGGACACCCCTTCACCATGGTTACCCTTTATGCAACTTTTTCCTCAACCATGTTGCTGGATCCCCAGGCCTCGGGGTTGTGGGGAGAATACTTTACCTGCATACACAACACAGACCTGGACCATTCAGTGCCTCTACTCCCGGGCACATCAGATATACAGGCAACAAAACACTTCCAGCAATGGCCTAGGTTGTCCAATTTGCAAGATGTCTGGAGTTTGGGGCAATCTGTGGAGGTGTAGTACTCTTACTATGCACCAGAACATCAGGTCCACACTAGGCTAGATTACCTCTTCTGCAATACAGACTGCTGGTCCCTCATACGTAGTTCTGAATACTTGGGCAGGACCCTCTAGGATCATAATCCGCTTTGGGTCACATTCCAGTGAGGGGGGACAAGAGCTCTTATCCCGACATGGCAGCTTTGGAGGGAAGCCTTGCAGGACATGGTATAAAGAGACACTATAGCCACAAACATGTCCCGGTACTTTGAGGAGAGCACAGGATCAGTGGGTCCCGGTGGGTTGGAGTGGGACACCATGATTGTGGTCATGAGGGGGCACTGCATCAGCATGACATTGGGAGTTAAGTCATCTCTCACTGGCAGTGTGATAACTTTAGAGACGTGCATGCAGACCACGGAGCTCAAGGTGGTTGGCACCTGACAACCTTCCATTGCCAATATCAGGATGAGGTGAAGCGACTCTGTGATCTTGATTATAAATCCTCCCTGGCCCGTCAACATCCCGATGGCGATAAGCCGGGGAAAACATTGGCATGGTTGCTGCAATCGGAGACCCCCAGGTCCCTGATGGGTGCCATATGTGATAGTGCAGGTCACTTGAGAAATACTCAGATGGACATTAATGAAGTGTTTGCTCATTATTAAGAGCAGCTACATTCTTCCCCCCAGGAACACTCCTCGATGCAGGTGCAGGTCCTCTTGTGAGCGGAGGCACTTCCCAGCTGTGCCCCGCTACAGCTGTTGGATTTGGAGCAACCTCCCCAGATAAAGGAGATCAACTTGGCAATTCACCAGATGGTGTGCAGCAAGACGGGTTCTCTGTGGATTATTATGCAGCTTTTAGGGGCGGCCCTTGCTCCTTGCCTGCTGGAGGTCTACAGAGAAGTGCATCATTGGGGCATTCTTCCGAGGTCTATTAGTGAGGCCCTCATAGTGGTGCTTCCGAAGCAGGGCAGGGACCCTTTTGAGGTGAGCTCTTATCGCCCGTTGTCAATGTTGAACATTGACTATAGAAATATAGAGTACGGTCCTTGCCAATAGGCTGCTTCTGATGCTTAGCTCCCTTGTTCATTCAGGACCATGTGGGTTCGTACCTCTTAGGGCGGCACACTACAACATTCGGCGCCTGTACCACATCATGGATGTGACTACCGGGGGGGGAGGGGTGCAACTTTCCGGTGGCAGTCTCCCTGGATTTCAAAAAAGCATTTCATATGCTGAGTTGGTCCTATTTGCTTTAGTTGCTGGAGGTGATTAAGATGGGTACTAACTTCCAATCTCTTATATGCTGCCCCGCAGGCGAGGGTGTGCACTCGCTGTCAAATCTTGCAATATTTTTCCATAGGTAGAGGGAGCAAGCAAGGGTGCTTTTTATATCCAGTAATGTTTGTGATAGCTATGGTACCACTTGCTGCCATGCTGAATGCCAGGAGCCCTGTCTGGGGTATCAAGGTGGGACTAGATTGGCACACTGTGTCCTTATACACGGCTGATGTGTTAGTATACCTAAGAGACCATGTGTGCACACTACCAGCCTTCTATGACCTACTTGATCTCTTCAGGAAGATGGCAGGCCTCAAGGTGAATTTGGGGAAGTCCTGTGTCTTCCATTTATGCTGGATTGAGCTGGAGTGTTAAGAAGTGCTGGAAGTTGGGCGCCTCCCCTGGAGTTTTAAAACCTTGTGTTACCTCAGCATAAACGTTTACCACATAGACAGGCACTTGCTAGATGGCAATCATGGTAAGGCCCTGACCTTGATTTGCCAATCCATGCACTTTTGGACTCGACTACCCCTCTCACCTCTGGGCAGGGCATTGGTTGCAAAGATGCCTGGTCATCCAAACCTCTTATATTTCTTCACAACTCTGCTAGTGATACTGACTAGATTCCTTATCAGGAATCTAAGGAGTCTAGAGTCTGAGCTAGTTTGGGGACCCGCTCGGAAACCGGTTTCAATTCCCATTCTTCAGCGCCCCATGCTTTTGGGGTGGCTTGGGGCCCCTGACCTGGATATGTATGTCTCAGCAGCTCAACTGCAGTGGCCTCTGTCAATCAATCAATCAATGCTTTATTGTTTAAGTTAATAAAAACCATAACAATGTAGTAAAAGGAAAGAAAGTCAGACGATTTACAGGCATTTAAAATGTTTAAAAAACATTTAACAATTTTTTCCTAAAAAACACAATTCATATCATATAAAACAAACTAAAACGAAACATGTTACTATGTCATAAAATTATCCACAATATTGGTGTCATATCAGTGTTGATATAAAAAGTATTTATGCAGGGGTTTAGGATTAAGATACAGTCGATGGATCGTTGGACTGATAGTATATATCCTTAGGCCATGTTATCTTTTCGTAAAGTGACAGAAATTTCATCATCTTACAGGTTAGTTGAGGATCTGTTGTGCCCAGATCTTTAATAATGGTGGATCTGCAAGTTCGAATGCCCCTGTCATTAAAAGCTTTTTTTAGTAGCAAAACCCGTATAGATTTCAAGAAGGGGCAAACACAAATGAGGTGAATAAAGTCTTTCCTTACTGCACCACATAAGCTACAATATTTGGGGCCTTTATACTTCCATGCAGGTTGGTCGGCCAAACTTGGTAATGCCCCAAATCTGATAGCCATTAGCTTTCGTTTCAGGTAAGATGAATATGTTGTGCTTAGGTATTCTGCCGGACGTGTTGATGTGTAAGATTGGAGAACCATCCAAGCATGGGACTGCTTAGCTAGTATACTTTTGTCTTCTAGTAATGAGTGAAGCTTGGTCGCTTTGTTTGTCTCTCTACGAAAAACTTGGAAGGAGGGGTTCTGAGCCCAGAGTTCTGTTGTATTAGTTTCCTTCGATGCGGTTTTCAAGAATTTGCCGTAACTTGAACTTGGATCATCTTCCTGGGCTTGCCACAAGGCCTCATGTAGAACATTGGACCGATTCAGCCAAAGTTTGTACCAAGTTTTAATTGCGACGTATTTTCTTCCAATCTCCTGTTGGATAAGACCAAATTCCAATTGTACCTGAGCCGGGGATGCGTCTGAGGTAGGCTAAAGACTTTTTTATACGTCTTCATTTGTAGAGAGTCTAAAAGTTTTGCATCCTTGCCATTTAACGCTATACTCGAGTAAGTTACTGTTGGCAATAGTTTAGCGGCCATCACTGCTACTAGCGGCTTAAAAGATGGGCCCTGTAGTTTTTTTGCAAGGGCACAGAATGCATAGATAAGGCCATTTCCTTTTTTTCCAGATATTGTTTGTGAAATTGAAAATTCAATCAGTTGTCTATATATACCACCAGATATTTATATGTACTGACTACTCCTAGGCTCGTTTCTCCCAGCTTGATAGGGTGTCCCTGCCGATTCGTAATTGACATAGTTTTTGTGACATTGATTTTCAGAGCATTAGCCTTGGCAAACATTAATAATTCTTTGAGTGCTCTTTGAAGGCCATCTCTGGTTAAGCTAAGCAAGACAATGTCATCTGCATATGAGAGAGACGTTATGGGCAATGTACCCAAGCGCGCGGGATGTGAATTAACCTGGTCCAATCGTGGTGAGAGATCCGCCATGAATAGATTAAATAGATGGGGGGCTAATACACAGCCTTGCTATAATCCTATCTCTGTTTGTATTTTCCTTGACAGTCTTGTGCCGTTTGCTATTTTTACACGGACCCACATGCACGTGTACAGTGGCCTATGCGTTGGCTAGCCATAGATATAACTGTAGAGGGTAGCCTCATTCAGGCAGACCTCAGGGGCATGGATGTGCTAGAATGGGTGCTCTCTCCGGGAGGACCTCAAAAAGGACTGGGTAGGTTCACACACATGGCCAAGCTTGTTTGAATTTGATATATACAGCCTAGATGCGCACCGACCCCTTATGCACCACAGCTGCCACTTTTGAGCGTGCCAGCCATGAAAACTTTGCTTGGGCTCCATGATCCTTCTCTTTAATGAGAAGCCAGGATCACCCAACTGGGTGACATATGCAGTTACAGTGCTCTGTTCTCCTTCCAGGCCCTGCAGGAACTCAATGAGCTTGAAGCAGGTATTTTCCTTGCACACTATGCAATTATGGTGGCGATTGTGGACATTTGGGAACCAGGGCTAGCCGAGCTGCCATTGCACTTGGGCTTGCAGTGGACCATGGTCTTGGAGCGGGTGAAGCAAAATTAGAGCAATGCCCATTTAAAATTCATCCAATTCAATTACTTTCATCTAACCTACCTTGCACAGCACTGTCTCCACAAAATATTTCTGACGATGTCCCCAGCATGCCTGAGATGTGGCCACGCAGATGCCACATTTATACACATTGTCTGAAAATACCCACCGCTGATGCTGATGTCTGCAGTGATAGTTGTCCAGCTGCCACTGGACCCACTTTGTCTCTTGTGGATCACAAAACACACTAAATGCACCAAACACTACCTGAAGCTAGTCGATCTGGCATTGGTCCTCTTTAAGCACCTAATTGCCATGGGCTGGAAGGCACCTCAGCTGCCCACGATCAAATGCTGGCTTCAGGTGACTCACAAATGGACTCTGGCAGAAGTGAACGCAATGATACATAATGGCAGGTTGCGGAGGCAGAGCAGCTACAATGTACACCTATGTTCTCAAAGTGTTTGACAGCCTGAATACGCCCTCCCCCTAGGCTGTAGAACCTGTCACGGTGTGCGGTGTGGATGACCATATTGAATCACTGGGTGACTCACTCATTTACAAATACATGCTTACCAGACATTACTGGGGACCATGCACTCTCTAGAATGGATTACATAGAGGCTCACCCCGCTCCCTTGATCCACCTGGTGCGACCACTTACCTATATCCCTCATGTTTATAGTATATTCCTACCATTCATGTTACTGCACTTCCAATTAGCTGCACATGGCAGTGCCAGCCAGAGAGTTTTAAAGGTTACTGTTTCGTTGTATTTTGTGATGCACACATTGGCTACTCTTCTACAAACAAAACAGAGTGCGCTACATCGCTTTGGGTTACCATCCTATTTTTCCCAAGTGCCCCGCTACCCCTCCATATCATTGTATGATCTGCTACCAGAATATCATCAATGTATTCATGTTTGAATGTGTCTGTCCATCCACTTTATGAAAATACTTATTATTCTATTCTGTACAACTCGTGGTGATTCTTGATTAAATGCCAAAAAAGAAATTTTAAAAAAACATTGACAACTTGTCTTTCATATGGGACGGTGAGGAAGGATTGGCCACAGAATCTGTTGACATACTACAAACCAATAACCTGAATCTTGCTTTCACCCACAAGATTAGCAACACAAGCATAGAATACT
Source organism: Calotriton arnoldi (assembly GCA_963921515.1). Lineage (NCBI taxonomy): Eukaryota > Metazoa > Chordata > Amphibia > Caudata > Salamandridae > Calotriton > Calotriton arnoldi. Next base: position 347,684 of record CAWUFW010014465.1, on the reverse strand, counting down.
TAAACACCTGTCTCACAGTGACTAAAGGGCAACTTACAATGAAACTTTATAGAAAGTAAACAGCTGGCAACAGCATATTATATGCTGGGAGCCACCATCCACTAAACCTCAAATGGAGCATTCCATTTGGCTAGCATCCCGACGCCGCACAGTCACGCTCATGCCTGGAGGCGCTTTATAAATTGGACGGCGGGCTCCCACAGCGCTGGAGTCTTTGGTGGTCTTTGGTGACCAGAGGAGGAAGGGGGCAGACCACACGCCCCAAGCAGCACCGTGACAGACGTTGCATCCTGTTCAGGAATATTTGTCTTTTCTGCCTTTCCCTGCCAAAGTGTACATTGTCTCTAGGAAAAATCTACCAACTTTAGATATTTTCGTAAACTAGACACCAGAGGGACTCCCTCTAAGTACTGAAATCTGCTGGGAGCATCACATTTCCAGCCACCAAAGTTCACACATATCCCCCTATAAAAATGGTACATCGCCTGTGTAGGTGGGCTTAGTGCCTGCAAAGGGCTGAGTCAAATACGCAATGTGGCAACATCAACAAAAGGTGTAGCTGTAGTTTTTGGGCCTGGGTTCAGCGGCCAGCCAGGAAAACCCAGACATTTCTGAAATCTAGACACCCAGGAGAGTAAAGGGTGGTGTGCCTCTTGTAGATCCCACGTTTTCTTACCCACAATTCCCTACAAGCCTCAATATTTAACTAATATTGCACATTTTCCTTGCATTTCTGTGATGTATTCTTCCACAATCAGAAGGAATCCACAAAATTCCTACCACCTAACATTTCCCCATCTTGTCCCAATACAAAATACTGCCCAACTTGTGTGGCTGGGCCTAGTGCCCGCACCAGTCCCTGCCAAGAGACACTCATTGAACTTGATTTGATCTATTTCTTTTGCAGGCACTAAACCCAGCCACACAAGTGTGGCAGCGTTTTTCATGGGATAAGTGGGAGAGTGCTGGATGGAAGGAATTTTGTGAATTCATGCTGATTCCAGAGGTTTACGCCACAGAAATGCAAGGAAAATGCACAATATTAGGCAAAGTTTTAGGTTTCCAAGGGCTTCTGGGTAGGAAAACCTGGTGGTAGCTTCACAAGTCACCCCAGCTTGGATTCTCCTAGATGTCTGATTTTCAATAGCGGTTTTCAACACAAACTGGAAGTAGGTTGAAGGCACAAAAGTTAGGAAATATTGAGCCTCTTTGAAAAATGCCAAAACTGTGGTAAAAAAGAGTTTTTTTGTTTCTGGTCTGTAAGTTCCTGAAAGCCAGGAAAATGGTGACTTCACCAAAGCAAACCTTTTGTTGATGCCATTTTTAGGGGAAAACAGACACTTTTTTGCAGAGCACTTTTTTCCTATTTTTCCGCTAAAACTCAAAATGTATTTTTTTCATTTATCATATTACTCTTGTGCATGCATACTTAGAAATGAGTTTGAGGTGTTTAAATTGTCCATGATTTGAGAGCTCGGGAACAGAGGCTGAAGGCAGTGTGAGTTTTTCAGCAGCTGTCAGTGAGTCTGAAAGGTGTTCTGGATACATAGCCATCTAACTTTTGGTCTCTGCAGAGTGCATTGTCACTGTGAATCTGTACAAAAGTGTGTGATGGAGATACACAACTGTCAAAATATTGACAAGATGAAAGTAAAAGAAAATGCAGTGCTAACAGGTGAGTGGGTGTGTTGTGTGTTTGTGAAGTGGTAAACTGAAGGAGATGAGAGAGCATTCAGGAGAGAGTTAAAAGTGGGTGCTGAAGAGGAAAGAGATGAGGTGTAAGGTAAGACGATGGACAAGATACAGAGAGAAAAACAGCAAACATGTCTAAAACTGAGAAGACCACTCCACCCCCTTCGGCAGTCCTCAGTAATGTTTAAGTCAGTCTCACAATTTTAGAATTTAAACATTTTCAATATGACAAAACCAATAGTGCTGTCCGGTTGTAGGTGAATGTCTGTTGTTGTGTGGTATATCTGGATGCAATAATGGAAAGCTCAGAGAGGCACCAAAATACCGGTCGGTGGAGCATTATGAGAATCACAGAAATATAGTTTATGTGTTTAAGCCACACCCTTAATTACATAGGCCACTTCCCTTTTAGAGCCCCGCCCCACACTTTTGGCACACTGATGGTCACTTACTTAACATCAGTGCTTAATTTGAGCCGGTGCTTTCGGGTGCTCAGCACCGGCACTTAATTGGTTTCCGGTGCTCGGCACCGGCACCTAATTGTCAACACCATATTTAGAACAGTCTACCACAAGGTGGCGCTGCTCATCTAATTTAGAGATGAGCAGAACAACGGTTGTTTAGGAATACAATATACATTAAAATTGCTCATACCTGGCTCCCCAGCCATTCCTTTAGCTTTGGGGACCTGGAATTATCTGAACTGTCGCATTCACATGCGAAAGAGATGGTTTGTAGCTGTTTTGGCAGCGATGACAAGGGCGATGGGTGGTGCAAGCTGCAGTAGCCTCCTGGTCAGAGCCCTGGCACTTATTATTTTACAAATTAAGCACTGCTTAACATGGACTTTTCTGCAAACACTTCTACGTGGCACGTGCAAATATAGAAACACCTGTGTACATTTTCGGAACTCCTCTATACATAAGAGATTATAGAGTAATTCTATTTTTGTTAATCAGCAAGAAAGGAGTGTTCGACAATTTTCTACTCTGATTTAGGCAGGACAGTATCACGGAGATTCGGCCTAAATCCCAGGTGCCTTTTGACCTCACAAATAGCTCACTGGTTTATTGTGTACATCTTTTGGTGACACTATTGGGAACTTCTATTTACGTCTATGTCCCTCAAATAACGTACATTTTAATTCCTACGTGTTTTAAAATGTATCTTTTAAATGCTTTACTTTTTAGGTCTCGCGCCTAGCGTTGCAGTGCGCAGCACTGCTCGCACAGCGCGAGACCTCTAGAAAGGGCTTCTGAAAACGACCTACACGCTCGTGCGTGTGGTTTTGTTTTCAGAAGCCCTCATTGACTGTAGCGTGCGTTTTAGAAAAACGGCACGCGCGATTGGGCAAAGGCGGGCGCATGTCCCGCCTTTGCTCCTCCCATTCCCGACGGTGGCCAGAACGCGCAGCAGCGCGCGTGCTCGCCTCGCTGCCGCTGCCGCGCTCCCTCCCCCAGCTCCTCTGTGGTGCGCGCACCACTGGTTCCTGTGCTCTTCTCCTCGTTTACCTTCGTGCTCCCCTGTCGCTCCGACGCTGTTCCTGCTTCACTCCCACCCAAGCCCGCCTCCTGCACTGCTCGTCTTGCCCTGTGCCGTGGCTGACCCTCTCTCGCTCCTAGATAGCACCTGCGCTCTTGTACTGCACCTCTGGACACTTTTGCTGCTTCTTAAGTACCCCGTGCTGCTCCCCTTTTCTCTCGTTCTCACACTGCTCCACAGCTGTTCATGCTACTCTCTCTGGCTGGACTGCTCCTGCTGCCCAACCGCGTTGTTCCTGCTCCATTGCACAGTGTCCTGTGCTCTTCCTCTAGTGTTTGATTGATTTCTTCGTGCACCTGAACTGTGCAGCTCCGCTCCTGCTTTTCTTCTCCCGAATCCCTTCTGTGCAGCTCATCTCCTGCTTTCCTACTTCTGAACCGCTCCTGTGCTGCTCCTCTCTTCCTCCTATGCGCATGGACAGCTCTATTACCGCGTCGCCGCCCTTGCGCTGCTCCCGTGTCCCTGCGCTACTCCTCTGTTGCTCACCTGCCTTCCCACTGGAGTTGTCAATCCGCGGGCTTTGACCCTTCCCGCCACCCAGTGCGCCTATTTAATCCCTCAGGACTCCACCCCATCCCCAGGTTTCTTCCACGCCCTCAGCTAACGGGCTCTTGCGCCACTCCCTTCACCAGTGAATACTCCGGGGCACGCGGTGGCAGCAGGAGCCCCACACAGGACGCCCTCTCCCTCATCCCGTGTCAGTTGACTGGATGATGCCGCGTGCAGTCATTTGCTAGGAAGTTGCAGGCAGAGAATCCCAGCCCCCTTGGATAAATGATGCTCTCACAGCCCGCCTGCGCTGCATTATACATTGAATAAGTGGTTGCCTGGGCACAGAGAGGCATTTGCAATGTGCCAGTAGGTGTCTGCTCAGAAGACGCGTCTGTCCTCCAAGGTGTCTGCAGCCCTTGGACACTGACTGCTCCGGCTGCCCAGCCGTCCACCTCTAGCTGAGAATGGATAACATTGTGATCTCAGAGTACGATTCTTTCAACGTGACCCCTCACCCGGAAACTCTTCTGAGGACATCCCCAACCAGTTTGTGCAGCCGGGCTGGCAGATCGCCCTCTGGGCAGTGGCGTACTCCATCATCGTCGTGGTCTCCGTGGTGGGCAACATCATTGTCATGTGGATCCTTTTGGCCCACAAAAGGATGAGGACAGTTACCAACTACTTCCTGCTGAACCTGCCCTTCGCAGAGGCCTCCATGGCCGCCTTCAACACTGTGATCAACTTCACCTATGGCATCCACAACGACTGGTACTATGGCCTCTTCTACTGCAAGTTCCACAACTTTTTCCCCATTTCGGCTGTCTTTGCCAGCATCTATTCCATGACCGCCATAGCCTTGGACAGGTGAGTGAGCCTGCTGGTTTTATGCACTTCACACTGCAGACTGAACTTCAAGTCTTGGTTCTTTCTATGGGGGCAGATATGTGAATTTTGGTCCTGAGATATTGCGTGGTTTGCCTCAGATCACACGTTTGGTAAAGCGTGGATGCCGAGACTAAAGCTCATGTCTTCTGGTTCTATAGTCTACACATTAACCCCTATATTTTGAGCAGAGCCACTAGAATTATGTAACGAAGAAGGATCAAAGTGTGCGGCAGGGTTGCCTGAATTAAGTGGCACGAAATGAACAGTATTAGTTTGCTACTTTGTCATTTTAGCACTCGTCCATACTGCCTGGACAAAAGTTTTACCTCATTCAGCAACTGAAATGTGACCGGTAAACCTTTTCAGAGTCTGCACTCTGCCACCTAAGATGCTTGTTTAAAGTAACTTTTGATCCGTTTGATCGAGAAACAATTTTTATGTTTGAAATCTACAAATTATGTAGCAGGTGGTGGATTATGCGGCAAATTAGATAAATCCATAATTAGGTGGAAAACTCCATGGCTGCAGATTCACATAATTACAGTGGCCATTATTATGAGTCAAAAGTCCCCTTCTACTTCATGATGGCTGTATACATGACATCTGTCGCCAAGTATGTGGGATGCTTCCTCTATGGTGCCGAAACATACTATTTCTGCACTTGTTTTTAGTACATACCAAAAGTATACCACACTCTAGGGCGAGTGTGTAAATGAATCACCCCCCTGATTCTGCTGCACTGTTACCCTCTTGGGTGCCCTACTTGTACGCTTGTGTGTGGTTGGAGGCTCTGAGCCGTGCGCTCAGCAGTGTGTCACGTGGTCAGTTAAGTGGGTGTGCACGTGCAGGATGTGCTAAGCTCTGAGTGTCATTGTGCCCAGCGGGGCTATTCTTGTCATTTTAGTACATGTGAGATCTCTTGACGCTTTAGAGTCTTTAAAAAAAAAAAATTTGCTAAAGTTGGCTGTGCAACATACTGAAAAGCATTTTTTATCCAACTCTTATGACTTGAGTAATAAGGAAAGGAGGAGTGAAGTTTGCTGTTGGTCCAGGTTTTTCACGGGGCAAACATGGGATAAACTGACTTCACACTATAATTGCTTCTCGAAACTGGAGCAAACGTACTTGGCGCTATGTTTTCTGCTAAGAATGGAGTATAAAAACTCTCCGCTGTGCTTGCTTTTAAGGAATTAAGCAAACTGACTTGGCACCACGTTTGTTTTGTAAGGGTTAAGCAAACTGTCTTTTTATATGTTTTCTGCTTAGGAATGAAACAAAATGACAGCGTTATGGTTGCCTCTTAGGGTGGAGCAAACTGACTTAGCACTATGTACGCATCTTAGGAAAGGAGCTAACTGACTTGGCACTATGGGGCTGACTTGGCACTATGGAGCTGACTTGGCACTATGGAGCTGACTTGGCACTATGGAGCTGACTTGGCACTATGGAGCCGACTTGGCACTATGGAGCCGACTTGGCACTATGGAGCCGACTTGGCACTATGGGGCTGACTTGGCACTATGTGGCTGACTTGGCACTGTGGCTCTGCTTAGGAATGGAGCTCATTGACGTGGTACTATGTTTCTGCTTAAGAATGGAGCAATCTGATTTTGGACTTTGTGTGCTTCTTAAGAAGGAGACACAATGGCTTGGCAATGTGTGTTTTTCATGAATGGAACAAACTGACTCAACACCTGTTTTCTGGTAGGAAATGGAGAAAACTAATTTTGCATCATGCTTACTGATTAAGTACTAAAGAATTGCACTGGTTTTTTTAAACCACAGATGCAATCCAATCCGGCACATTTGGAAAGTGGAGCAAAAATATTTGACTCTGTCTGCTGACAAAATAATGAAACATTTGTTTTCTCATTTTTTTGTCCCCAGTGCAAAACTTCACATCCTTGTGATAAGCTTAGGAGTTGTGGAAGGCGGGCCATGCAATTCTTTATTACCCAAGCAGCAAACATATGGCAAAGTGCGTAGCACAAAAAGTGTCTTTGAAAGATATGGCAAAATGGTTCTATTGCTGTCCAACATCACCTTATTCCCAGGGCCACTGGAATTATGTGGCAGGGCAGGACCAAATTATGCAACAAGGTTAGCTAAATAATGCGACAAAGAAAGGCAAATTATACGGCATAATATGGCACATTTTGTGATAGTATTACTTTATTATGTTGTCATTTTTACAACTGGTTACTTCACCTCATTAATATCAGCTTAACAACCAAATACAGCAATAATCAACTGAAAAAATGACCAGTAGACCTTTGTGAAGTCCACTGTGCGGGAACACATGTTGCCACATTTTTAGTAACTTGTGATCCGTTTGACCTAGAAAAAATGCTTTTCTTAAAATATGCAGATTGTGCAGCAGATGATGGATTATGTGGCAAATGCAGCAAGTCCCTAATTATGCAGAAAACGCTGCAGCAGCAGAATCACATTTTTCTAGTGTCCCTCCTTATTCCATTCCATTGTGCGCATCTGTAATCACAGGTGGGGTGTATGAAGTTGTCAAAGTCAGACTCCATCAACTTCATTAAGGTTTTTTATATATAAAAAAAAAAAACTTTAGCTTCAAGTAGTTGGCAGTGTTTCTTTTGTCCAATAAAACAACAGGCACACATTCTGCAAAATGTAGGTTTTGTGGGAACAACTACAAAGACCTTTGTGCATGAAGTTTTTACCTGAAAAATAGTTTCTGTGTAAAAGCTTATGAGAAAACAGTTTGGAGATTACATTTCCCCTCTATGTGACTTCTTACAAAGTTTGCCACGTTTGCAAGACGTCACTAAAGCAATTTAAAATTTTCACACTCCTGTTTGTAGCCCGCTAAAAAATGTGTACGCACGCATGCACCCTCCAGGGAACAACGTGAGAGACTCTCTCTACATGTCTATGAAGGACACCGCGTGAGACACGCACGCATGCACCCTCCAAGGAACAACGTGAGAGACTCTCTCTACATGTCTATGAAGGGCACCGTGTGAGAAACGCACGCACCCTGCAGGGAACAACGTGAGAGACTTTCTCCCCGCAGGTCTATGACAGGCACCGTGTGAGACAGGCACACACGCACCCTGCAGGGTACTCCGTGAGAGACTCTCTCTCTCTACATGTCTATGAAGGGCATGGGTGAGACACGGATGCACGCAGGGTACCAGTGAGAGCCCCCTCTCTCTGCAGGTATATAAAGGACACCGTGTGAAAAAAACACGCACGAAACTGCGTGAGAAGCACATACACGCACGAGCCCTGCAGGGTACACCCTGAGAGGCCAAGTCTCTCTGCATGTCTATGAAGAGCACCGTGTGAGAAACACGCACGCACCCTGCAGGGCACACCGTGAGAGACTTTCTCCCGCAGGTCTATGACAGGCACCGTGTGAGACAGGCACACACGCACGCACCCTGCAGGGTACTCCGTGAGAGACTCTCTCTCTCTCTACATGTCTATGAAGGGCATGGGTGAGACACGGACGCACGCAGGGTACCAGTGAGAGCCCCCTCTCTCTGCAGGTATATAAAGGACACCGTGTGAAAAACACACACACGAAACTGCGTGAGAAGCACATACACGCACGAGCCCTGCAGGGTACACCCTGAGAGGCCAAGTCTCTCTGCATGTCTATGAAGAGCACCGTGTGAGAAACACGCACGCACCCTGCAGGGCACACCGTGAGAGACTTTCTTCCTGCCTGTGAAGGACTCCGTGTGAGAAACACACACGCACGCATGCACCCTGCAGGGTACACGTGGGAAACTCTCTCCCTGTCTAATGAAGGACACCGTGTGAGAAACACACGCATTGATGCACTGTGGCGATCACAGCTTGTAATCTTGCATTGGGTGGCCACTACTGGAATCCTATCTGAGGTGGTCACTATTACAACACTAATAGTAGCTCAGGATGATTTTCTTTGAACATAAGAATCTCTTATTAAAGAAAAGGTTGGACACCACTGTAGACGGTGGTGTTTGCAAGATTGTTCGTGCATTCCTAAAATGGCAAACATTCCATGGTTGTCTTTGCCTCCGAAAAAAATGGATCCAAAGACATGGACATAAATGCAGAGCTGTATGCTAAAGCTGAAAACCATCATCTTAGGAATGCAGATTGCAAAGTCATGCGGATCGGTCCTCAGGCAAAGATGTGACTTTTATAAAACTAGAGACTCGCTCCCATCAGGCTGTTTGCAGCAAGCTTGTGTGGAGTGTTGTAAAGACATACATTGACTGCTGTATACAAGGATAGAGAAATCATACACATCAAGAAATTGACAGGAGAGTTGTTTGATTAGCCCACAAACAGACGCATAGCTGTAAGAAGGGACAGAGAATCATCCACATGATGGTACAAAGAGAGTTTTCTCCTCGCTCTCCTTCCTTGTACCTCCTACTGCTCTTCTCCTCGCTCTCCTGCCTTGTACCTCCTGCTGCTCTTCTTCCCACTCTCCATCCTTGTGCCTCACACGGTTCTTTGCCTCACTCTCCTTCTTTGTATCTTTGGCTCATCTTCTCATCACTCTCCTTCCTTTTGCCTAACGCTGCTTTTTTCCTCCTCAATATCCTTCCTGATGCCTCACTGTGCTCTTCTCCTCCCTCTCCACCCTTTTGCCTCACGCTGCTCTCCTCCCCAATCTCCTTCCTTGTGCCTCATGCTACTTTTCTCTTCGCTCTCCTTACTTGTACCTCCTGCTGCTCTTCTCCTCACTCTCCTTACTTATGGTTCATACTGCTCCACAACTAACTATCCCAATACAACACACATAATTACACTGCACACCACATACATACAACTCCATAACACATAGGTAAAACACAATCCCATTTACAACGCCAAAAGCTCTAACTCAAAAAAATGCGAGACCTATTGCATTTTCAATGCTTGTTCTTCTTTGTCTCCTGCTCTGTCTTCTCCTGTCCAAAAAAAGATTGTAACTTTAACATTTGCATTGTAAGTCATTTAGGAACGGCTAAATAAATAATGCACAGCAAAACGTTTATCATTTGAGCTTTTTTTTAATTAATTATCATTCCTTCATTTTTAATCCTCTTTCTTCCCCAAGCTCCCATCCTTTCTTTGCAGATTCATCATTGTGTTTAGCATTAAGTAAATTCAACTAATTTGTTCGGTAATTGTAACGCACCTCCTTTGTAATTATTACCCTTTTGAAATTTGCTGTCAGAGCCTTTCAATGCAGTGAATACTTTTCTAGGAAAGACAAACAGTGAATGCACGTGCTTTGCTACTAATTTGCTTTCAATGTCTGATTCGAATAAATCTGTACTTTTACACACATTGCACGGTTGATTATGACCGCTCCGTTAAAGCAAAACTGTTAAATATTTTGGTCATTTGTGAAAAACAATAGGGGTGGGAACTTAGCAGGAACCACACATTATTTGAATTCCTTAAATTGACAATACTGCCAATGAATGCTCAGAAGAATACTTTTATTACTCATTGACTCATTGCTAGACTCAAACCTCGACGATAACTACTGCAAGATCCAATCAAAGTCACATCTTAGCGACAGCAATGTGCATTTACATTTTTTTTTAGAATATCTGTGTTTCTTTCTTGTTTATACAGAACATTGATTGGCATAAAATGGCGAATCAATCACATATATATAAAAAAAGAGCCTTCAAAGGTTAAAACAACTTTATCTCACAATGGAACTCTAGTCAAACTGCAGGTCGGCCCTTTCAATAGTTGGCACTTTTGAGTCACTCACTACTTGTGCCAAACTGTAGAGATAATTATCTTTCATTGGACTCCTTTGTGTTGATATTTTGAATTCCTTGTTTCCAAATAACCATCTTCTCATAATTATGATGCTCACCTGAGCCTTTAAAATGATGAATACATTAACATTGATGTCATTGTTAGAATGTTGAAGCAGGTGCTGAGGTGAAGTAGAATGTAAGGAAGTTGAGAATTAGAGGGAGAGGCGAAAGGAGCCAGTTGTATCCTGAGAGATATCCCAAGCACCTGAATCTGAAAGTGGGTGTCAGTATTAAGTGAACTGGCAGGATTTCACAGTTTAGGCAGTATTTTGGTAACTGAGGTTTTCCTTTGCTTGCCTGTTAAGATCAAAGGACAATCAGGTAGAACTGATGGATGGTGATGCATGAATACGACGTAAGGAAATCAGACCAAGCAGTGATTGCAGAGCTAGTGCATTTTCAGGAAACTGTCATCACAATCATAATTGTTGGACCTTTCAGCCTTAGGGTGGTCTTCCCCAAACTTTTCGCCTGCTTACCTCCTCTTTTTGCTGCATGTTTTTGAATGCCTTAGGACTCAGTACTTTACCACTGCTGACCAGTGCTAAAGTACATGTGCTTCTCCCCTAAACATGAGGGCAAGGTGCTATGTAAGTAAAAGGTAGGGCATGGACTTTTATGTTTTGCATGTCCTGGTACTGACAAACAGCTAAATGCATTTTTCACTACTGTGAGCAATACTCTCTCTAAGGCTTACATTGGGAATTCCTTAAAACACTTTTATGCTGTAATTCCTGATTAGAAAGGAGTAGCTGCATCATGTTTCACATCTTTGGAATGGTAATGATACATCCTCCTATCTGGTAAATTTGGATTTAACATTACTATTTAATAAATGCCACTTTCAGAAAGTGGACATTTCTCTACTCTAACTGCTCTGTGTGCCTAACCCCAATACATGTCTGGGGTGGGTGACAGATTCAATTTGTGCATTCCCTCTAGGCAGCTACAAACACAGGAAGGTTGGGTGTGACAAAGAAAACACCTGCATTCTGATAGTTCTTTCTGGGCAGGAAAAAAGGGGGAAGCTGACACTTCACAAAGCGCTGATTACCCCCTGCTGATAGTCTGGAGCCAGGGCTGGGCAGAAAGGGGTGACCTGTACACTTCAAGGGTCTGCTTTGAAATCACCCCCACTTCAAAGGTACAACTGGGTATAAGTATTGGGCCTCTGACCCTATCAAGTACTGAACCTGTGAAGAACTCTGCCAGGAGTAAAGACTGATGTGCTACAAGGATTGGCACTCTGCTCGACTACTGCTCTTGAAGAACTGTATTTCTGCTTTGTTGTGCTGCCCTGCTGACTGCTAATCTCTGCCCTGCTGAGGACAAGGACTTGACCCATCTCACTTGAACCCAGAGTGACTCCAAGGGCTTGAAGTCTCAGGGCCATCAAAGACTTCCGTCAACCCTGCAACAGCATTAGTAAATCAGAGTCGGTGGTACTTGTATAGGGATTATGGCGCCACTCGGGAAAATCCACATTCAAATATGTTCATTAGCTAGTATTGTCAGCGGTGCTGCAGGGTAGAGAGAGCCACCTGCCTCCCTATAATGTGGCCTAAGCCAACAAAACAGAACACACCCAGTCCCCAGCACACACCCAAATTACACTTGTTATATATACAGATACACTGTCAACAAAAAATCAATCTTGTTGCGTTCCTCTTTTCTTTATTCTTTTTCTTTTTTGTGCTGTGTTGAATTCTTAGCTAGCCAACACGTGTTTCATCGCCAGATGGGAAAATTGCCCCGCGACTTTTTCAAGGCTCAATCTTCTAATAACAAAACTTCTCCTTTGGTGATAATTCCATCCCAAACGATATTGATGTACAAGTATATATTGATCCCCGTGATCCCACGCGTTTAAATAAGTCTGACTGCTCTTTGCCAAGCTACCAGAGGGTGAGCACAGGTTATCTTTTAGTGTGTTTAAAGCTAAACTAGTGATCCCAATCAAATTCCAGGAGGCAACTTTTTCAGTTCTTCTTTTATTTGTTTTCCCATGAAAAAAGCATCCAAAGATTTAGAACACAAAACAGACAAAGTATTTTGTCAAAACCCTGGTCTTTTTCAGGGCAAAGATTTTGTGTATGCAACAAATATCCCGGGCTAGTATCCATTGACATTCCATCCTGCGGTGCAAGAGCCATATATATGTTTCCAGGTCCAAGGATGGCAGATATCTAGTGTGTGACTCATATAAATCAAAGAGTCTAGGCCAATCTGCCCCATTACAGGTGCTGTAATAAGCCCCTGATAGCTATGTAGATCTACCTCTCCAGTCCGATCGGTATCAAAGAGGAAAACACTAATTTCGTTTTGAATATAATTGACCATATGGTCGAATCCATGGGCAGTGCATGCAAGGGGCGAAAAACACATTTCTTCAATTAACTGTGGATATTTTGAAATACATTGGGGGGCAAGGACGAGGTGCGGTTCTCATGACTTGCTGTTCTATCTCTTTATAGTATTATATTTTCTTCAATTAACTGTGGATATTTTGAAATACATTGGGGACAAGGACGAGGTGCGGTTCTCGTGACTTGCTGTTCTATGTCTTTATAGTATTATATTTTAGTGTGTATCTAGCTTACATTGACTAGAGTGGTGGTTCATGCTTGTACAGGGTTCATACTATGACAACCAGAAACTTCATTATAATAATAGGGAGAATGCTTATTTAATGTCTAATAGAATGTCTCACCAGCAATGGTGCATGAATCTTTGTAAATTGCATACCTATATCTATAACAAGGTTCCTTTGTATTTGTAGTGTAAGCAATTCAATATGATGGTGTAAGGAGAGATGTAACTATATATTGTTCAACCAGAATCTACAGACTGTGTATTTGTGTATTTTAGTTACCTGTAAAAGTTAAGGAAATATAACAATGTTTTACACCCAAAACAGATGATGTGGAAAATATTTGATTGGTGGTAGTCCATGCACAAGGCACCTTACATTAATCAATTATGTATTTGCCTGGCCTGCAGGCCTGCATGTCATGACCTACATCATCGTACAAAGCAGGTTTTACTATGAAAAGTGGATGCAATCTACATATCAATGTCTCATGCATTATTCTGGTAATACAATATCTTTTTAATACCTAAAAGGTATATATGTACTATGGATTTTGAAGGTTTATGGTCATCTTAGACTCATTTTGGAGAGACTGAGACCTATCCCTTGTAATGACCTTCACAGCACAAAAGTGTAAATGGAAACCGTTGTGCCAGTTTTCACTGGCTTTCTAATAGTGCCTAAGGGTGCGTGGCCAGCAGAGCAATATAAGAAGGGAAGCACATTTACTGCAACAATAAATGTGTGCAAATTGAGGGATCTAAACAATTTTAATCCTTTTTCACAATTGTATTAAACCTACCATTCTGGTCCAATGGGAGCAACATGTGCTTTCACAGTTCTCCGTAACCATTGAGAACCATACACTGATAATATATTGGTTAGAAGTAGACAGAAGAAAAGGGGAATTGAAAATGAGAGAGAAACAAAGACACTGGATAGCACCACTCTGCCTGATAGTACGTCTGGGCATTGGTTGCTCTGCAGACACATTGATATCTAAAGAGAATAGGAAAAATTCAATGATTATATTGTTCAGAATTTTACATCTAATTCCTTGTATTGTATATGATATTTCTTTTGACAATCTCTTATTCACAACTCTGTATATGATCTGTTAAAGCTACATGCCTACCTTGAGCTGAAACACAATACAAAACATTGTAACATATGTCAGATGTATTCTGAATTTTTATGTAGTTCTTACGATAGACAACGACCATCAATATTAAACAAATATGTTCGGAAGTATGAACTTGAAGATTGAACATTGAGGTTCATCAACTGCAGCAAAAAAATGTGCATTGGCACTGGGCCCGATTCACAGAACTAACTTAAGACAAAATCCTAAACTTACTACCATTTTGGTATTCACAGAAGGCACTTACTCATTTTGGTATTCACAGAAGGCACTTACTCATTTCGGTATTCACAGAAGTTAGTAGTCCTAACTTTCGGACTCCTAAATGCCTTCTGTGAATACCAAAAGTCTTAAAGTTAGGATTTTTCTCAGTTTAGAGTAGCAAGTTAGGACTCCTAACTTTAGGACTCCTAAATGCCTTCTGTGAATACCGAAAGTCTTAAAGTTAGGATTTTTCTCAGTTTAGGAGTAGTAAAGTTAGGACTCCTAAATTTAGGACTCCTAAATGCCTTCTGTGAATACCGAAAGTCTTAAAGTTAGGATTTTCTCAGTTTAGGAGTAGTAAAGTTAGGACTCCTAACTTTACTACTCCTAAACTGAGAAAAATCCTAACTTTAAGACTTTCGGTATTCACAGAAGGCATTTAGGAGTCCTAAAGTTAGGAGTCCTAACTTTACTACTCCTAAACTGAGAAAAATCCTAACTTTAAGACTTTCGGTATTCACAGAAGGCATTTAGGAGTCCTAAAGTTAGGACTCCTAACTTCTGTGAATACCGAAAATGAGTAAGTGCCTTCTGTGAATACCAAAATGAGTAAGTGCCTTCTGTGAATACCAAAATGGTAGTAAGTTTAGGATTTTGTCTTAAGTTAGTTCTGTGAATCGGGCCCATTGTAAAGTTTTCCTAGCAACAATCAGTCACTTCCTTCTCAGAGTTGATATCCTAATTCAATATATATATATTTTCTGGAAGCTTTATCAAAGTCTGTGCAAAGGTGAGGATCCTTTTCCCTCCTCTTGTGGAAACAAGAATTGTTAACTATAGGAGTTCATAACCCTCAGTGGAAGACTCATATAGTCTTCAAATATAAGTTTTGGTACTTAACAAACGTTTGGCCCTAAAATGCTTCTCTGTATTCTGTTCAGTATTTTGTTGATTTCTGAAGATTATGACATTCAGCAGAGTTGTCAAAAATCTAACAACATTGTCAAGACAACAGCAGCTATTCATTTCAATTGCCTAGCAAGGACACTCTGGGCCATGAAGAACTTATACTCTAAGGGGCATATTCACAAGAACGTGCGATAACCATCGCAAAAGTTACTTAACGCAACCTTCAACATCACAGTCCATTGTGGGAAACTTACGTCGTGTTAACCAAGTATTCACAACACGGTGGTATCATGCGATAGCCCCCAGATAACCTGACAACTGTCCGCGTTAAAATCAACGCCACGCCTCAAAAATGCGAAACGCAAACGCAAAAAAAGCTGCGATGAGGCCAAGCGCGATACAAAAAGCAGCGAAAACCAGCGGCAGGCCTGTAAATCCCACGCGCCTGGTGGGAAAATGCACCATAGAAGCAACAAAAACAACACACCAGAAACAATCCAAAGTGCCTAGCAACATGGATGCACCCTGACCCAGCGCAGAGGCCAACGCAAACCCCACAAGCCCCACAGACCACCAGCAAGGACCAACGGGGTCGGGGAAGGCCAAGGAGAAGAGGGAGAGGAAGACGGGGTGCAGTCCGTAGGAAAACAAGACCAGCGTCACGGATGTGACAGAGCACTACCAGCAACTGACCCACAGTCAGACCACCTTGAATGCAGCCGGAGTGCCGAGGAGGCCAATGAAGGAGGCCAAGGGGCGTCAGCATGACGTGAATACCCAAACCAGGCCCAAAGACGCTGCCAACAGGAAGGCAGCTATGGCGACAGGAGGTGGGAGTCCTGCACCACAGGAGGAGCTGGAGGAAATGGAGGCCAGCCATCAATGTGGAGATGGTGCAAGGAGGCGGGAGGATGGACACAGCACGAGAGGACCTGACACAACAACAACAGGGTGAGTAACCAACAGGTCCATGGGGGCATGGGGGAGACGTGCACAATGGCACACATGCACAACGACGTGTAGCACACTGCACACCCACAACAACCCAGGGTCATGTCCCCCATCCCTGTGGCACACTGCAGCACACACACATGGCAATCACAGCACATCCCATGACAATGTGGCACAAAGTGCAACACCGACACTGCAGAACAGGGGACACAACTGGGTCCGCCCATGCGCAGAAACAGGCCAATCACATCTGACAGAGCAGGGAACTGTGAGATGCATATGTACGGGTACAACCTCACAACAGTCATGTAGTCCAAATGTCCACTGTCCGCCCTCAAATTGCCAGCACCTCCCAAACAGTCACAATGTACGTTGTCACACAGTCTGCATGTCTACAAGAACAATGCGCCAGCAGAAATGTCAACACAATGTCAACATGCATCTCCCCTACACATTGCAGAGGGACAAACAACACCTCCAGCAGGTCAGACCAGACAGCCCATCAGTGATGCAGGACACGACCAACACACCTTCGACACCGACGCCCTACACCAGCCCATGGACATCCCACGCAACCCACCATTAGGACCAGGGCAGACAAGCAACATAGAGGAGAACCCAGCCCCTGCAACAGACCACACAGCATGAAGCACAAGCAAGCACGGCTGGCCCACAACACTTCACCGACCCACACATGGCACCCCAATGCCAGGTGGCAGAACGCCAAAAGGAGGTGGCCGAACTTGTGCGGGTGTGGTCCGAACCCATGGAAGGCAAACTAGATCACATACGTGGGTGTCAATTACCCTTCAGGGACCACCTACACCCCACAAAGGAGACCCACACTGCCATAGAGACACACGCAGAAATCATGTTGAACTGGCTATGGGCACGTGCACCCGGTCCCTTTATTGGCAGGGCCACATGTACAGTGACGCCTGTGCTGGATGTGTGTGGGGTGAGCATAAGCCAGCCTGCACAGAGTGCACGGTGCTGGCAAGAACATGAACAGTGGACACCAGTCTAATGGAAACAGAAGACACATGCATAACAGAGTCAACTGCTGAGCAACATGGAGGGAGCCGGAGCAAGTACAGAGGTCACCCAACATACAAACAGAAGTGTCCGTGAGTTGCAGTGCACTGAGGTTGGGGCACTAGAGCCGTGCGCGCCCGTGTGATGAAGATAACTTGGATTGTGTCCATTCGGGATGTTCCTGCTGCAGATGCAGTGGGGTGTGTCAGACCTGCAGCAACTCCCTCATCACGTCTCGGGTCTCCCACACTGCCTGAGGTGACATTGCTGCGCAACATCTCCACATCACAAAACTCAACCAGTAACGGTCCATTGGTTGCGGTGCACTGAGTCAGTGGCACCTGGAGTGCTGAACAGGGGATCAGGCAGATGATGGCATCCACGACAGGTCTGAGCAACTCCGTCAGTCTGCCAGTACCACTGTCTCAACTCTGGCAGATGGTGGTTGGAGTTGGCCCTGGCGATGGTGGTGTGTGCCTCCTGTGGTGATGCGACGTCCGGGCCGGTCAGGACTCGATTCGATGTGTGAGCCCTGGTGGTCCGCAGTTGAGGCCGGAGGCAGCGGACAGCGCAGGGCCACATGCACATGGCGTCGATGACCCCAAGACCACCGTCACAGACGTCATCCAATATTCATCCAGACAGGGTCCCGGACTTGAGCTGCACAGAGTCAGTGGCCCTGGGTGCACATCGGCAGGCACAGGCACACCGCCACGGGACGGTGACTTGCGGTCCAATGAGGTAGGGCCACGCAGACTGAGCGGGTCCTCATCGAAGTCGGAGGTGAATGTCGCATAGTGTTTCGGGGGACAGTGGAAGGTGTTCTTCCAGGGCATGATGCAGAGGGCAGAAGCTATCCGGAAGCAGCAAATGGAGGAGTGGAAAGCGACTGCCTCGTTGCCACCACCAAATCGGTATCAGCTGCATGAGGATGAAAATTACCCCCTAGTCCATAGACTCAAACGCCACCAATGTACGACCAGAGAGTGTCCATGAATGTCTGTCGGGGAACAGACTTAGTGGCACCGGGGCTGAGTGGGGATGCAGTCTGCGATGATGCCGGTACACTCATATGAACTCCGGCATTGACGATTCAAGACTCTGTGACCTACTGGACCGCAGTGTAGGCCAGAGGCAGCGGTCAGCAGTGGGCCACAGCCACGTGTCGTAGGCTCGCGATGCACAGAGTAAGTGACATCAGGGCAGTTGTCGGTAGTGTCCGATCACCTCCGTAATGATGATCCTTTTTCCCTCCCAAATGCAATGGGTCATCCTCTTATGCCTCTCCTTGCGTGCACTGGGCCTGATTCACAGAACTAACTTACGTCAAAAACGTAAAGTTAGTACTTTTTGGTATTCACAGAATGAACTTACTCATTTCGGTATTCACAGAAGTTAGTAGTCCTAACTTTAGGACTCCTAAATGCCTTCTGTGAATACCGAAAGTCTTAAAGTTAGGATTTTTCTCAGTTTAGGAGTAGTAAAGTTAGGACTCCTAACTTCAGGACTCCTAAATGCCTTCTGTGAATACCAAAAGTCTTGAAGTTAGGATTTTTCTCAGTTTAGGAGTCGTAAAGTTAGGACTCCTAACTTTAGGACTCCTAAATGCCTTCTGTGAATACCGAAAGTCTTGAAGTTAGGATTTTCTCAGTTTAGGAGTAGTAAAGTTAGGACTCCTAACTTCAGGACTCCTAAATGCCTTCTGTGAATACCAAAAGTCTTGAAGTTAGGATTTTTCTCAGTTTAGGAGTCGTAAAGTTAGGACTCCTAACTTTAGGACTCCTAAATGCCTTCTGTGAATACCGAAAGTCTTGAAGTTAGGATTTTTCTCAGTTTAGGAGTAGTAAAGTTAGGACTCCTAACTTCAGGACTCCTAAATGCCTTCTGTGAATACCAAAAGTCTTGAAGTTAGGATTTTTCTCAGTTTAGGAGTCGTAAAGTTAGGACTCCTAACTTTAGGACTCCTAAATGCCTTCTGTGAATACCGAAAGCCTTGAAGTTAGGATTTTTCTCAGTTTAGGAGTAGTAAAGTTAGGACTCCTAACTTCAAGACTCCTAAATGCCTTCTGTGAATACCAAAAGTCTTGAAGTTAGGATTTTTCTCAGTTTAGGAGTCGTAAAGTTAGGACTCCTAACTTTAGGACTCCTAAATGCCTTCTGTGACTACCGAAAGTCTTGAAGTTAGGATTTTTCTCAGTTTAGGAGTAGTAAAGTTAGGACTCCTAACTTTACTACTCCTAAACTGAGAAAAATCCTAACTTTAAGACTTTCGGTATTCACAGAAGGCATTTAGGAGTCCTAAAGTTAGGACTACTAACTTCTGTGAATACCGAAATGAGTAAGTTCATTCTGTGAATACCAAAATGAGTAAGTGTATTCTGTGAATACCAAAAGTACTAACTTTACGTTTTTGACGTAAGTTAGTTCTGTGAATCAGGCCCACTGATTCGTACTCTGCCTTTGAATAATCGATGTTCAGTTCCAATCCTGTGACCTACTCGAGCGCAGCGTAGGCCGAGAGCAGTAGTCCGCGTGGGCCCACAGAATCTTGCGGCTGTGATGTAACACTAAGACTTGTTGGCACCACATCGAAGGGTGTATAGTGACATACACTCAGCCATGATTTATGTGCTCTGCCATGGTGTAATCAAGACTCAGTTCCAAATGTGTGACCTACTTGTCCGCTGTGCAAGCCGGTGGAGTACGACAACGTGAAAGGAATACTGCGGGCCTGCGTTGCGGAGGCCGTGATGGTCTGAGGGGGCTGCCAGGGTCGCAGGCCTCGGGCTTGGAGATTGCACCTGCATGTGGTGGGCCCTCATCGACACACGCCGGTGTCGGAAGGTGGGCATTGAGGCCTGGGTGCGCAGGGGCGGGCAGGACTGATTCGGGGACCAGCGTTCAGGGGTGCAGCTGGCGCACAGGATCGCTGGCAGCAGCGCTCATGGCGTCAGCCTAGTGGTGGGGTGAGGGGTGCCGCCCTGGCAGAGACGTTGGGCATTCCGGAAGAGGACCATGCCCAGGGTTACGTGCCTTTTATTCACACCCCTACGCTGGCCTGGCGTACGCCGGGCCAGGCCACTCCCCTCACGCTTACAGGGGGGACATCACAAGCTACATTTCAGCGACTTCCCCACTGGCTGGGGTGACATGGTTGCATCCACTGTCCACTGCACTCCAAACACCAGTGGGGTGTGTCGATATGGATATGTGTGTGGTCTGCTTACTGCAGTCTGGCCAGCACATCCACGCCACACTTGGCATTGTGTACATTCTCATTCATCAGTCCCTTGCCTCCTTCGCACATGCCTGGTCCCCACCTCTTCCGACATTCTGCTATTGTGTGTCCGAGGTGCCATGCCGTAGATGGCTCATGTACATGGCTGGGCCAGGTTCCCACAGTGAGTTGTGCTGTCGTGTCTGGTGGGTGTGCATGTTGTATGTGAGCTAATGACGTGTGCATTTCCTGAGTTGTGTGTTGCATGATTGTGGATTTGAGGTGTGTGGTGTGAGCATTTGGTATTGGCCAACGGGCAGTGCATTTCCGTGGGTGCCATCCTGGTGGCGCAGGGCGATGATGGACTGTCGGGAGGTGCAGGTATCATGCACACTGCCTGGGTTGTTGGCGACGTCGTTGGCAGAGATTCCACGGTGGTCCACTATTGCCTGCACATTGGTGGGATCCGTGCGCTTTCTGTAGCGCATATTGTGTGCAGTGTCGCCACGGCCCACTAGTAGGACATGTGTGCAGTCACTTGCCCCCTGACATGTGCGGAAAGCCAGCTGTGGCGTACACGCCTTGCTTGGTCTCCAGCTGTTCCTGCGCAGTGTTTGTGAGGTATGGATAGTGGGGTGCCAAGCTGATGGTGTCATCCATGACCGTTGTGGGGGACTTGGATTGGCCAGGCTGTGTGACTCCTCCGTGAGGGTACCAGAGGCCAACACGTGCAGCACGGCCAGCAGCTTTGTCTGCGGTGGGATGTTGGTTGTCCGCTGTGTTGGTAAGGTCAGCCTGTGGGCTATGGTGGTCAGGATGCGGAGGAGCAGGGCAGGTGTTAGATTCCTGCTGCTAACGCGCCTTATCGCCTGTTTTGTGGTCTCATCGCTGATCGGGCTGGTCGTTGAGAATGTTGAGGTGTGGTGTTGTTGCGGGTTTTTGCTCGGGAACGCCTACTCTGCATCTCATTAGCGATAGTTGCGGGGGTCATCTGTGGCGATGTTTTTTGCGGTTGCTATCGCAGGTAAACTGGTGTTATGGCTGTTAACACCAGCTTGTGAATGGTGCGATGAATTTATCGCCACTTTGGCTGCGATAAAGTGCCGCTAACTACGCGATGTGTCCTTGAGAATATGCCCCTAAGAGTTCAAGATGGCCGCCAACATTGCAAGTCTCATGAGAGTCCTGTGGCTCCATCGGTCATGTAGGTTTTCTTGGCTTTACTAATGTATCTCAAATAGAATATCTATTGGAGATATGAAACCTCTTTATAGGTGGCACCTACACTCAGCATACACTGCCCAGCCCCATCTACTTCTGAAAGTGCACATGTTCATTAAGTTAGGAGTACCACATTTCTAAGTAGGACCAGTAATATGAGTTATGAGTACACTGCAGATTAAGACATCCTGACCTGCTTTTTTCAGTTTTGACGATGTAATATTTTGTAAGTACGAATATTTTGTAAGTACGGATATTTTTCCAGCTTTCATACTTTCCCTTTGCATGTTTCTACTGATTGGTATAATTATAGCATAATACGGTCCAACCAAACAAAAGTTTGCATTTAATCCACCAGAATACATAGTGCAAAAAACATATTTTCCATCACTGGAATACCCACCATCTGTGAGTGGTAAATGCTTTACATTTACATCTACCATGAAGCCATCAATGTAGCATTCTATTAAAAAAGACAAGATTCAATCAAACCCAGGACACAGGAAAATAAGTGAGTGTGACATGTCTAATGAGTAGAAGAAGAGGAGAGAGGAGAGGTCAGTAGGCGGAGGACATTCAAAATATTTACTATACAAAACTACAGGGTACAATGACCAACTAAAGCAGATTATTCCATATATTTAAGCAATACAGTTGATAATGTGCACTAATGAAAACCAGTTTGATTAGACCTTCTATTTTGCTTATGTATTGTTTCTTTTCTATACGTAATGCTGTGAGCTATTCAGCCCCAGTTTCAGCAGCATGGCTACTGTCTGTCTCACTTGTGGCCTTCAGCAACAAATTTTATTCAAATAAGGTAATGTGACATTTGGGTTTTGTGTAAGAAATTATTTAACTGAAAAGGGTACTGCAAATTTCCTATCCAAAGAAAAAGTATTAGAGTATCTTCTAAAGTATTCCTATCTAAAAATGTGGGCCCTAGTATTAGAAGAGAAAAAAATAATGGATTATTGTGATGTAAGAAAGAGCCAGAGGGTGTCAAGGACAGAACAAATTTAAAGATCTGTTCTGTTTCCTTGTTTATTGCCAGAGGAAAATGTGGCTTTTCCTAAAAGCCATGGTGTCACCCTGCATAGTGAAACACATGTGAAAGTGTCAGTTGCCTCTTTTAGAGGGTAACAATTGAGAGGAACATATGCTGCTTGACAAACAGACAGTGTTTGACTTGGCATCCTTGCTGTAGTTCTCCCCTAACTATTTGCCTTCAACCTTCCTGTAAAAGAATCAAAATAAAATTGTTATGTCCAAAGACTTCGTTTTTGCTGATTTTAGGACCCTGCATACTTTACCATTGCTAACTAGTGCTAAAGTGCTTGTACTCTCTTCTTAAAACATGGTAGAATTTACTTATACACAGCAGGCCTATTGAATTTGCATGTATGTCCCTAGTAGAGTGGTAACCCATGTGCCCAGGGCCTGTAATTTATTTATTAAAATGTACTTTCATTTCCTAAATTGGTGTGGGATTTTCCTTATGTTGTGTTTTCACTTTATCCCTGTTTGAAGTGCTGCATAAATACTTTACACATTGCCTCTGAGTTAAATCTGACTGCTCAGTGCCAAGCTACCAAGGGGTTGAGCACAGGTTAATTTGGGGTCGACTTGTGACTTCAACCTGACAGAAATTGCGGTTTCTGCTTGATAAGGCTATCACCCCCTCAACCAGTCAATTACCGGCCGGTGTAACAGGCAATCTACCTGACTTATGTCGGCTTCTGGTAAGCGGATCATCACAGTGGACGGAGCTTACTGATTGCTTTCGGAGAACTGTGGACTCGGACGGTTTGGTTTCGGTCTACATTCTCTGGGTAACGTGATGAAGGCCATCCTGGAACAACATCAGCGCTACCATGAGGAGTGGTACAGTCGAGGTGATGTGTTGGTGCTGTTCAATGCAACAGCAACGATGCGCTGGTCCTGATCCTCACAGCAGTGGAGATGCATCAGCTCCGATGAGAGATAAGCTGCATTGCAGAAGGCTCGCTGTCTAGACTACCGTCGATGGAGATGCAAGGACCTTGCGCTGGGAAAAGTCCTGGTTGTGAAGTTGATGCATCGGGTCCAATCCATGCAGCAGTGGTGATACGTTGGTTCTGATCCACGCAGCAGAGGAGATGCTTCAGTTCTGATGATAAGGTTTTGTGAAATTGGTTCATCACAAAGATGTGGATGGGTTGTTTTGCAACAAGCACTGGGAGGCTCGTTTGGGTAGCCATGCACTATACAAATACAAGTTAATTGAATTGATGTGCAAAGCAGCGGTGATGCATTGGTTTGACTCCGGATGTGTCGGTTCCGCTGGAACAAATGCAAAAAGAACAATTGATGAACAGACTGCTGAACAATGTCAAACATGCACCCCAGTACAGAGATCTGGGACTAATCCATAATTGTTTTGTTCCCCATGCCATTACAGTTGTTTAAAAACAGCCACATGCAGCCCGAACTGCCAGACCAGGTCCTCCCTGGACCAGGAACAAGCATCCTGGGACTGGTTTCGGGGTATCACCCCTCATCAGCCAGGCTAACATTGTGATGGACAGAATGCTGAACAATGTCAAACATTCACCCTAGTAAAGAGATATGGGCTTAAATCCATAGTTTTTCTGCTCCCAATGCCGCTACTTTTGAAACCCAGCCATATGCAAAACAGTCTTGACCCTGCTCCTCATTGAAACAGTCCAGCTCAAACTGCCAGGTCAGGTCCTCCCGGGACGGGAAACAAGCATCCTGGCACCGGTTTTGGGGTATCATCCCTCATCAGCCAGGCTAGCTTGACTTCAGCAGCATGGAGAGCACGAGACCCATGTGTGGGCATTCCCATCCCCTCTGGATGACAAATACAAAAAGTGACAATTGATGGACAGAATGCTGAACAATGTCAAACATTCACCCACAGTACAGAGATCGGGGCCTAAATACTTCATTTTTATTAGCTCCACGTGCCATTCCAGTTTAATCCCAGCCATATGCTAAACAGTCTTGACCCTGCTCCCCATGAAAATAAATAGCCTGAACTGCCAGGCCAGGTCTTTCCTGGACAGGAAACAAGCATCCTGGCACAGGTTTCATCGTATCACCCCTCATCAGCCAGGCTATCTTGACTCCAGTGGCATGGAGAGCACGGGACCCACATCTGGGCATACCTGTCCCACTTGTGTTGACAAATGCAAAAAGAGCAATTGATGGACAGAATGCAGTTGTGTTCCATATACATATAGAATTGCCACTCTTACAGCATAATTTGCACATTAAATACATTGCTTACTGCTCAAGCACATCAAATGATATTACAATTCTGCACATAGAATTCACTAAGGCATCTGGCAATTTGCAAACTGTATCTGGTCTTTCTTCCTTTTTTTTTTTTTTTTTGCCGTCATCTCACCATTAAGCGTCTGCAATTCTTAAAAGAAGCCGTCCTTCCGATCTTTGCGCCCCAATCAATCAATCAATCAATCATGTCACTTATAAAGCGCACTACATACCCGCGAGGGTCTCAAGGCGCTGGGGGAAGAGGGGGGTGGTGCTGCTACTGATCGAAGAGCCAGGTCTTGAGGAGTCTTCTGAAGGCCAGTAGGTCTTGGGTCTGTCGGAGGTTGGTGGGGAGGGTGTTCCAGGTCTTGGCGGCGAGGTGGGAGAAGGATCTGCCCCACGGCTGCTACATTCGCTTTAGGCCATACCAGGCCAGCCCCTTTGTTCGAAGCTTGGTGTAATCATGGGACCGGGGGAAACTATACCAGTCTCAACTCTCTTTCCCAGGATAAAAGGGCCTGCCAGATGTTCGTGCCGTACTCACTTACTCCCCCCTGATCCAAACGTGCCATAGCAAACACAGCTTTTAGCCAATCCTCACACTGAGGGGGCCGCGGATCTTTCCAGTTCTTACAAATTTCCCTCCGGGCGATAAGAACCAAATATAACAATAGGCCTCTATGTAGCGGCTGTAGGACCTTGCAAGACACACCATCATCCCCAAATATAACTAGAGTGGCATTAACCTTGAAATTACCTTTAAAGATGCCACATAAAACGTCCTCCACACCCCTCCAGAAAGCTCTAAGTTCAAGACAATCATAAAAAATATGAATATCATCAGCCTTAAGGAGGTCGCATCTTGGATATTTGGGGGAGGATAGTTGGGCAAACTTAGCTATCTTCGCCGGTGTATAATAGAGCCTATTTACAACAAAAAAGTGGTTCTTTTTTAAACTGGCCGGCTTGACATACTTATAGAGAAGTTTCAATGACGAGTCATACAGATCTTCAATGTTGGAGTCAAGGGGGGACTGATTCCAGACTACATGCTGTGGGGGATATTCCACATCTTCAGCCTCCAGGAGCCTCTTATACCATATCGAAACTTCCTTTCTCTTAGGATGTATCTCTTGCAGAATATGCTCAGTCTCCCATTCTCCTCGAATGAACCCCTTTTCCGCTGTAAACCAGGAGACTAATTGCAGATATTTGAATCTGGAAAGACTACTTCCAACCTTAGCTCTTAAAACCTCCCAGGGGTGGACACCTTCTGAGGATAGGAGTTCTGACCATATGGTGATACCTGCCCTCTTTATTGGTATCGCGAGATTATCCTTCAGGCATACCGGGGTCCCCGGGGAGTCCCAAATAGGGGCAAAATCAGAATAGTACCCGATCCCCCATCTACATCTGACCTTATACCATAGGCTAAGGGCAGCCATAAGAACTTTCAGACGCACATTTTTGAGATACCTTGGTGCCCCAAATTTATACAGGAAGCAGTCTCCCCCGCCCTCCACCTTAACCATTTCTCCCAATAGCCTGCCCAATTTGATTCCTCTGGTTTTACAAGTAGCATCCGAATAATTTTTAAATTGGAAGGCAACAGAGTACCAACCAATATCCGGGAGAGCAAGCCCCCCTTTAGTGAGCTTACGTCTCAGCTTTTTCCATGATAGTCTAGCGCCATTATTTGCCCAAATAAAACTTCCAATCTTACTTTGAATTTTACCAATATCCTGACTTGAGAAGTTAAGGGGAATAGCATTAACAAATATGTTAGCTTAGGGAGGATGACCATTTTTTACTAAGTTAACCCTGCCAAATATTGTTAAAGGGAGATTCTTCCATCTAGCAAATAAACGGTCCACCTCTTTGATAGTCTTTTTCAAATTAATCTGGGGAATTTTATCCAGGTCTTTAACTATAGTGATGCCCAGGTATTTGAACTCTTGGCTCATTCTACCCTCCCAGTTGTCGATATTCCAACACATCACCTCGGTTTTGGAGGTGTTAGCTAGATACCCTGAATGTGAACCAAATTCTCCCAGTAGAGCTTCGACCCTTGGTATTACCGCCCCTGGGTTGTTAGTATACAGCGACAAGTCGTCAGCATAGAGAGCCAACTTGCTGCAATATTGGTGGGACCTAAAAGGAGAAATCTGCTCATCTAATCTTATTGCTTGAGCCAGGGGCTCTATGTATAAATCAAACAGCAGGGGAGAGATGGGTCAACCCTGTCTTGTTCCTCTTTGGTTGTTGAAACTAGGTGTTAACATGCCATTTAACAGAATTTTAGCTGAAGCCCCTTGGTAGCAATTCATCAGGGTCTGAATAAAAATATGCCCAAAGCCCATCATCCTGAGTACCTCCCAAAGATATACCCAACAGACTCTATCGAATGCCTTGGCCGCGTCAAGTGCCACAACGGCCAAGGGTTCCGACTGAGCTATTGCCAAGTCTATATTACCGATAAGTTGATGCGTCTGCTCCTGGATATATCTCCCTGGTATAAAACCTTTTTGGTCCACATTGATCAGCTGTGGGGCTATCCTTACCAATCTCCATGCAAGAATACTCATAAAGATCTTATAGTCAGCATTCAGCAGGGAGATTGGTCTATAGGAATCCGCTTTAGGGGGTCCTTCCCAGGTTTCAGGATGAGCACGCTAGTTGCCTCTTTCCAGGACCTGGGAGCCTGACCTTCAGAGCTGTACACAGAGTTAAATAATATACCCAACATCGGCACCAATTCATCCTGGAGGAGTTTATAAACCTCGCTGGGAAGCGCATCCATGCCCGCTGCTTTATTCTTCTTGCATTTGCTTATTTGTACTCTGATTTTGCTCTCAGTGATTGGAGCATCTAATCTTTCACGACTTTCAACTGTTAATTCTGATAAAGATTTATCCCTCAACCAAGTTTGGAGGGTTTCGGTATTAGGCACTATCTCCTCCCTATATAACTCTGAGAATAGGGAGAGAAGGCGGGCTTGCATGTCCTCCAAACTACTCGACTTCTCCCCACTTTCATTTATTATTAATTCATTGATGTTATTCTTTGCACAATCTACTCTTGCTTTCCATGCCAAGAGGGCTCCCGCCTTCTCTCCATACTCAAAGTTCTGCATATTCTTAGTCATCCACTGAGTCTTAACTTTCTGGTCTAGCCTTCCCCTATAGTCCTGGCGAGCGCCTTCGAAGTCTCTCAGAACTTGTAGCAACCTTACAGGACTCCCCTGATTAAGCCGAGTCCTTTTTCTTCCTCTAAGTTAAGAATTTTCCCTTCCAAATTTCGCAGCTCCCGTACCTCCGCCCTATTCTTCGAGCAGATAAGACAATGTAGCAGGCCCCTTATATTAGCTTTAAAAGCATCCCAGACGAAGTACATGGATGTTGATCCGATATTCACAGAAAAGTAATCTAGGGTAGCGGATTTAAGAATCCTCGCTATCTCTTCATCTAACAGCATTGACATTTTTAACGTCCATCTAGGCCTAAGATTATACCTCTTTCCTACGTATGCGAACAAAACAGGGGCATGAACTGATATATGACTAGGCAAGATAGATATAGAGGTCAGATTTTCTAGACTAGGCCTGTCAATTAAAACATAGTCAATTCTGGATGAGTGGCCATGCTTCTTGCTATAAAAAGTATATCCCTGTTTATCACCCATCTTTACCCTCTAAGCATCTGCGAGCCCAAGATCATGTAACATATTTCCCAAGGCTTGACGTATTCGAGGTGCCCCTACATAATGGCTCTGATTGGATCTATCTCTTAGAGGGTCAAGGAGGACATTAAAATCGCCACCGATGATTATGGGCGAAACTACTTCCATCAATTCAAATTGTAATTTACAGATATACGTCTGATCATCATTATTGGGACCATAAAAAGAACACAAATTAACTCAGATACTTCAAAATCCAATATAGCCACAATCCATCTCCTTGTCTGGCCAGTTTGGATTGATTTATTAGTACATCCTGCCCCCTGTTTTATCAAGATAGCCACCCCTTTACTATGGACTGTCTGCTCAGAAGAGCAAAAATATTTTACCCAGGGATATTTAGCAAAGATGACACGACACTCCAAGTGGCTTAAATGCGTCTCCTGGATGAGGCAGACTTGGGCGGAAGATTGCTCTAAGTATTTCATGGCCAGTCTTTGTCTACGGGGGCATCTCAACCCATTAATGTTCCACGAGATAAACTTTACCTCGCTACTCATTGGGACAAATCCTACCTTCCGAGCAAAGAACCCAGAGCAGACGGTCTAGTGTTAATAGGTGATTGAGGATATTTTTTTTTTCCACTGCTGCCCCCCCGTGCACCCCACCCCCCATCCTCCCCCCGTGAACCTGCCCCCCCCGGGGAACCCTCCCATCTATTAGGCTATGAACCTATTCGGCCTCTGTCCCTCGGGCTAAAAAAGAAAAACTGTACAATTCATTTCCCAGATCACTCTAGCAGGACCCCCTTCACTTCCACCATTGCCCCCCCTACACCTCGCCCTCATTTCTTATCTTATTAATAAGGGCATCAGTCTTGACCCTGCTCCCCACAGGAACAGTCCAGCCTGAACTGCTAGACCAGGTCCTCCCTGGACCAGGAACAAGCATCCTGGGACTGGTTTTGGGGTATCACCCCTCATCAGCCAGGCTAACATTGTGATGGACAGAATGCTGAACAATGTCAAACATTCACCCTAGTAAAGAGATATGGGCTTAAATCCATAGTTTTTCTGCTCCCAATGCCACTACTTTTGAAACCCAGCCATATGCAAAACAGTCTTGACCCTGCTCCCCATGGAAACAGTCCAGCTCAAACTGACAGGTCAAACTGCCAGGTCAGGTCCTCCCAGGATGGGAAACAAGCATCCTGGCACCGGTTTTTGGGTATCATACCTCATCAGCCAGGCTAGCTTGACTTCAGCAGCATGGAGAGCACGAGACCCATGTGTGGGCATTCCTATCCCACTCTGGATGACAAATACAAAAAGTGACAATTGATGGACAGAATGCTGAACAATGTCAAACATTCACCCACAGTACAGAGATCGGGGCCTAAATACTTCATTTTTATTTGCTCCACATGCCATTCCAGTTTAAACCCAGCCATATGCAAAACAGTCTTGACCCTGCTCCCCATGAAAATAAATAGCCTGAACTGCCAGGCCAGGTCTTTCCTGGACAGGAAACAAGCATCCTGGCACAGGTTTCATCGTATCACCCCTCATCAGCCAGGCTATCTTGACTCCAGTGGCATGGAGAGCACGGGACCCACATCTGGGCATACCTGTCCCACTCGTGTTGACAAATGCAAAAAGAACAATTGATGGACAGAATGCAGTTGTGTTCCATATACATATAGAATTGCCACTCTTACAGCTAAATTTGCACATTAAACACATTGCTTACTGCTCAAGCACATCAAATGATATTACAATTCTGCACGTAGAATTCAATAAGCCATCTGGCAATTTGCAAACTGTATCTGATCTTTCTTCCATAGCAGATTCCTCTATTCAGGCACCTAAAAAAAATAAGGTAAACGTGTTTAATTAGCTGCAGGCAACACAATCCTTAAATACTAAAATTGCAATGAAAAAGGCCTGGAAGAAATATTTTTTCTTGGCCATGAATACTTTTTGTTTCACTATTCATGCAAATTCATGTTTATATCCCTGACCCCAATCTCAATTTATTTGAAGTTGATTTCGAAATTGTTAGCAGATTATAAAGATATCTTAGTTGCTTCTTTATTTGTAATGTGCATCTGTGCTCCAGAGGTTTCCAGGAACCAAGGAGCTAAAAAGAAAGCCTGAGAAGAGAACGGACATTCAGCAAAACAGATACTCTTTCAGTGTCCATCTAAAGACTAGGTGGTTGCCCTTATATTCAACGAGATCGAGTTCAGCAACTAAGGAGCTAGGAGGCATAAGATTGGCTGACAATTTGTTTTTTCTTCACACGTGGTACCAAGAATAACTTGAGGTAGGAGTAGCACAAGGCAAGGATAGGAGTGTAAGGAATCCAGGAGAATCTTCAGTTCAGATATTTTAAGGTCGTAAAATATCCTTTGGGTAATGACACAGTTTGTTGCTCAACTGGAATCCAAAGGAGGGAACGTTGTGGCTCTGTGATAGTGATATTTTCAAATTTTCAAAGTGTGCAGGTTTCGTGGAAAGCTATGTTTTGCATAAGCTGTGATTTTGCGAACACCAACAAACAAATGCAATTGTCGAGTGATGAAAGAATCAAGGACAATATTAAAGTGCATTTGTTTCCTGGTATAAAAGGTAGGATCGTGTTGATTATTCACAGAATAATAAAGCCTGAAGAAGATTCTACATTAACACGTGACGACAGAGATGAGTCAATTTTCATTGTCACTCCTAAAACTTTGCCCTTTTTCTCAGAAGCTAATGGGGTCTCCCAAACTCTGATACCCCTGCAGGAGAGGTCAATTCCTAAAACCAGAAGTCTTGTTTTATCTTTGATAAGTTGCAGGGAGCTGGAGTTAATCCAGCGCACTATGGCCATCAGTCTGACTCTCAGTAGTAGTGCTAAATTGGGGTGTAGTTTCAGAATATGGAGCAGCGAATACTTAGGTCACACAATAGCGTGAGCAGAATATTGAGGACCAACATATCAATAAATAATTATGTACATATTTTTTATGCCTTATTTCACATATTCACACCTTGACAATGTATACATTTTAAGAATAGTTCATCTACACCTGCATCTCTGCACTTATTTTCGACCTTGATATGCCCGTCATGATATATTGTGACCTTGATATTCCCTTCTGGATATTCCATATCACAATCCTGCATTGGGGACTCTCTGATCCAGTCGAATGGTGATTTATGAGAGTGCCTTGAGTCCAAAAGTCTTACTAGCTGAGACAGAGGGAGTACCTAGGTGTTAAAAAGCAATGCTGACAGTGAGGAATCCTGAGGTACTCCATAACTGATAGGTGCCTCTTCTGAGCAGAAGGATGCAAGAGCTAGTATCTGCATGTGCTTGAACAGAGATTGTTTGAGCCATGCCAACAAAGGGGCTTATTTTCAAGCCCCTTGCGCCGCCGGTACGGCACTTTTTCCCATTTTAAAACTGTTGCACCGGAGGCGCAACGGGCTTGTAAATAAGCCCCAAAGTGCCTTGAATGCCTGTTTCGGTCAATCATTCGATTAAAATTGGTGGCTAATAAATCCAAAAAGACCAAGGTAACTGTGTCACCTTCATCTCTTGTATCTGGCATACTTCTTGAGTGACCATAAAAAGGAAGGCTTCAGTTTTTCAGTTAGGTCAAAAACACAACTGCCACTGGTCTTAGGCATTAGTGTCTTCCAGGAATTTTGCAAGTTATGAGGCTACTACTTTTCCAGAGGGCCATAAGGAGCGTGCTAAGCTGATATTTTCTGGGTTCCTCTGGACTAAGGTTGACCTACCAACTTGTCAGTCCTCTGGTACCAAGGCAGGCAATAGGCAGGAGTTGAATTGCTTGGAGATGGCATTGCACAGACCAGGAGCTAGTTTGGACAGAATGTTTGCCACACAGATGGCCCAAGGGTATACCGATTTAGCTTTTTACTGAGCTCAAGAACGTCTGAGGGGTGTAAGATCTTACAATCCAACAATATAGAGCCTCCCTCTCTTTCCAGCTTCGGACTGTGAGATGGGATGGGTAATGATTGATTTAGCTTAACACTGTTCTAGATTAGTTCAATCTTTGCGTATAAAAGTGTCTCCTAGGCAGACGAGTACAAAACAAATGTACAGTACTGCTTCGGAAAGCTGTTGCTTAATTGAAGTTAAAAGCTTTTACAGCGGCTGCAGTGTAAAGACAGGATAAACCTCAAACTGAAGACACGTTTTAAAACGTAACTGGGATGTACAGAATAAAAGAGTCACACTTTTAATTAGATGCACGGTGAACGGGTGGTTTTGTTTTCTGCTGAGCGCAATACTTTATGTTTAACATAAACTATTTTACTCTGGGACGTAGAAAGGGCAGGGTTAATCAAATGTGGCCCCTGTCCTTGAGAGGAATTTACATTATTGTTTGCTAGTGAATTAAGTTTTGAATAGGATCTGCCGAACGTGTAAAGTCTTTCTATAGACATCCATGTATTTTATGTATCACTTTTATCCCTTTTCCTGAATGTGTGCTAAAAAATCTAAAGAGCTAGATAAAGTCACCTCCTAATGTGTCATTCCTTTGTCTTTAATCGCACATTACGAAGAATTATTTGACCTTCTTTGACACATAATTTGTTTTTATGTCATATTATTTTGTAAGCCCACCCACATAATTTGGTCCTCCATTGCTGCATGATTTCAAAGGCCCCAGTAATAACCCTGATTTTTATGGCTTGAGATTGTGATGTATGCCATTCCATCCTTTTCAAGTAGTCCTCTCATGTTTTATGACTGATAACTTCAGCTGACGGAGCAGGATAGGAAAATGAAAGAAAATAGGAAGAGGATATGATACAAGATGCTCCATACAAGGTAAAGGAGCAGAATATGAAAATGAAAGGACGATGCCATACAGAAGTTAATAAGAATAGGCGGCAATGCCAAAGTACAGATTATTTACAATGCATAATGCAAAGATGTTTCTAAAAATTCAAATTTTACAAAAAATGCAGGATTTGCTGCTATTATTTAACTGTTTTGGTGGGGCAAACCATTGAAACACCCCTAGCAAGGTTAGGCTTGGTTGGCACACATTCAAAGTGTTGAAATATTTTATGAGTGCTGCTTCAGAGCTGGCTGTGCAAGTATTGGATTTTAGTCAATTTAATTACTTGAACTGTAAAATACACTTTTCTAGTGGTAATCACTTCCATACAGAAAGGCTGGCTAACTAGAGCTTTCTCATGTGGTTCAATTCAAAGAAGCAATATATGGCCCACCTCTTTAAATACCACTGTGTAGAGTGTGGTTTGTGTTAACCTGTTCTTGTAATTGCTTTGCAACTGATTTTTCTGTCTTATCAATGAACACTAGCTGGTTCAGCAATATGTAAGCATTCCGGTTGTAGACTAGAGCCTGTAGCGTCAGGAGGCTTTGTACTGTTTTGTTATTGTTTCTCCAAAGAAACCTTGTGTGTGAGAGGCTTTCACAATGCTGGGAAGTGATATGAGTGATCCTTGTGTGAGACCTCTCAGGATGGTCGATTGTAATATGACAAGTACTTTGAGAGTTATGAGGATGTATCTGCACCTGAAGTGTCTCAAAAGTGAAATTTTGATGTATTGCATCGAGGTATGGGGGAAATAGTGAAGTTTGTTTAGTTGTGTCCAAAGTCAGTCTGACCTTGTGTACCTATTCTATAAGAAAAAGACTTCATGGCATTGACATGTTGTTCTTCAGTTTATTATCAGGGGAAGTGGCATGATGCTGACTCAGGGGAACGTGCTGAACATAACATGTGTATTTGTAAAGCACACGTTCACCCGTGGGCATCTTGGTGCTCAATAACAGATGTTTATTGTTACCCAAATCAATGGTACTCTTTTTATCAACCTCAGAAGGATGTATGGCTGGATGAACCCACCATGATTTGAACCTGTGGCCATGAGGCCATACACAGGCCTCCACAGTGGACACAGTCCACTAATTCACCAGACTAAAGGGTCTAATGTTCCAGTGAAGGTTTTTCTGCTTCTTAAGTTGTTCGTAGAGGCGAGATAGGAGCGATTTTTTTAATTATTATTATTGGCAGGCAATGTCTAGGACTATTGACTGTTTGGAATATTATTTATGGAGGAGTTCAAATTGGTCAGTAGTGGATGTGCTGAGGTTATCCTCAGGCGGTCAGCATGAAATACGAATAGGCTCCAGTTGTTGTGGTTTGGCTCTGATGAAAAGGAAGAAGGGACAACATTTTGTTAGTCAAAGATAGAAGAGCTTAAATGTTCCTTCTTGCTATCCTTAACTTGCAGTGGTGTCTGAAAACCACAAATTCAGTCACTGAATCTTGAATATAGTATATCTTAATGCCTTACAGGGTAGGGATAATTCTTTAAAGCACACCTCAGCCTTGCCCACTTCCTCCTCCATGGCTAGCCTCACAGGTAGCCGCATCTATAACACAAGACTCTGCTTGACACTAGTGTCATATTCGATTTGTCGGCCAACCTTGCAAGTCAAATGAACCAACTGCGAATCACTGCACTCTTCCCAACCTATTTCTGCGCCACTTTTATTCAGGATGTAATTATCGCACAACAGCATCATGCTAACATGCCTAGTTCATTAGTCTTCCCTATACTCTCAAGCAGCCAGTTTATTTGTTTGAAAAGTTTTTTACTGAGTTTCACATAAAGTGTATTGAAATATCGTGCAGTAACCTGCATACAGCACTTTGTAACAAAGACAGTGTAAATAGTTTACCAAGGGATAAGTGTAAGTAAACGTTCAGCTTGACTCTCAGTCGTGGTGCCAGTTCCACCGCTTACCCCACACTTTTCTATATTTCTATAGACACCCCCTAGGCAGCTAGTTTCCTGATTAACTACCAACCCTTAAACATGCGAAGGCCCCCAGAGGTGCCTATACTGAGGTCTTGCAGGTTCCCATGTCAAGTTTCCAATGCAATGTGTAAGACATAAGGGACTAGACAACTTTGATTCATTTTACCTAGCTGCAGAAAAGTATCTCTCATACACTCCAGTATGTCAACCAAGGTCTTTAAACGCCTCCATGCTGGCTGTTGCCAGATTCCACAAAAAAAATAATGACGCCCGCACTACAATTTCACTCAAGATAAGAAATAAACGTACTGCGATTCCATAAGATCCTTAAGTGTCGCCCAAGCGATGAAACAAACATACTGCGATTTCAAAAGAAGCTCGAAGACCTACCTTTTCTCACAATCCCATAAATAACCTTTATGACTTCAAGCGAACAGCAAAGACTTCTCTGATTTTCAGCAAACCGCTGTCTTTCCATCTTCTGCAACCTTTTCCCTCTTCCTCCCTGTAGGAGAGTAGGATCTGCCTCTTATGTTGCCCCCACTTTTTTTCTGATGTTTACACTGGTTTCTGGCTATAGTCTGGCTGGGCCCCTGCTAATCAGGGCCCCAGCCTCTCTGTTCTCTCTAAACGACTTGGAGTGCACTCTAGGTGCACTAGTGATTGGATACTGTGGTACCTTATGAGTCCCTTGTATATGGTACCTTAGGTACCAAGGGCATAGGTACTTCACAGGCCTACCAGGGGCTGCAGCATGTATTATGCCACCCCTGGGAAGCAGACTAAATCTGACACCACAGGCCTGCTACTGCAGCCTGGGTGAGGAAGTGCTAGCACCCCTCACTGAGATATAGGTCCCCTATATCTCTCCTACCACACATATAAACCTATCAGTCACCCCTAAGGCAGGCCCTATCAATCCTGAGGGCAGGGTGCTTGGCTTCTATGTGAGGGGGTGCCTCTGCCTGAGCAGGGCCCCTCTGCAGCTCTCAGAGTCCATTCTCTGGTGCTGTTTGTGGATGCGGTTAAACCATATACTTTTAAGTGCATTATATCCTCGCGGTAAAATGCTAACTTTGGAATGGCTGCATCGAAACATGTCGTGTTTGGTGTCAAACACCTTGGAATACTACCCCCCTGCCAGTCCTGGCGGCGGGGGTAGCATTCCACCCTTCTAGAGGGATAGACATGTAGCTACTGTGGAAATGCGGTAGAATCCTGCAGAGCCCTGGCATCACAAAATGGATGCCACCAGTCACAGACACCGGGCTGCCCTCCTGCTGATGACCAACACTCGCAGTGGAGGGAGCCCAACAATAGATATCCTGTCCCAAGGGGTGTGACCACCTTCCAGACAGGGTTTAGTGTATTGGGGCTGGGTGGGTGCACTCTTAGAGTGCTTTGAAGTCCTGCACTGGGGGAGCAGAAGGCTCCTCTGTGCATATGCCAGTTCAAACCGGCTCAGGGGCTACCTGTCCCTGCTCTGGCGCAAAACTGGACAAAGGGAAGTGGGTGTAGCCACCCACTCCCCTGACCCTCCCATAGGTAGGGTCATAGAGCTAGTCCCTCCCCTTCTTTTGGTATAAGAGGGGAACCTGTGCATTGCACCCCAGATTTCCCTGGACGACGCTCTACAAGAAGAATCCCGGACCTTCGACGTTCCACTACCTTTGGAAGACTGAAGAATCTCCCTTGGAGTCAAGGAGTGACTCCCCTGCTTGGCAGGCACCAAAAACGACAAACGACGGTTGCAAACTACGCCGCTCCCGCCGGAGTCCGAAGTCCCTGCAGCCCAAGAAGTAGATAGTTTACATTTGCACTTACGTTCGTGGTAAATGTTTATAGTTTTGTTTAGCAGACAGAAAGAGAGGACTGATTAGTGAATGAAAGGCTGGACTTAACTTACGAGACTAAGGAGAGTATTTAAATGGATGGGACGCACTATGTTGGTGGCTTATGAGTTTGGGTTAATTTATTGCACACATGGTTTGGAAAACATGAAAACATTATTGAAGCTTTTAACTGATGAATTTTGTTGTTTTTAATGTAGAGAAGTGTTGCATAGAGTTTATGAATATGGCTAATACCCACATTTGTATTTATAGATGCCCCTGAAGAAGGGAATTAAATTCCCGAAATGCATTGGGTTGTTACAATAAACGTCGTGGTATGTGAAACCCATTTTGCACTCCTGCGCTTTTGTGAAAAATCAAAGTCAAGATTAAGATTGAATAAAATGAATTGAGCACAAGTCAAGAGTGGATAAAATTAAATGGTCAAATAATGAAGAAAAAATGAGAGTAAAGCATGAAATTGATTAATTGGATTCAAACCAAGTTATGGCTGTGCAGCCTGGTGGAATCAGTAAAGGGTTCCTTTGTGGATTTGTAAATATTGCAGCGCAATGAGACGAAGCGCGAAGCAGGTATTGCACGCTGTCAAAATTTGAATGACAAAAGAAAGGTTTAAAATGAGGATTAAAACAAAGATCACGAGGTGTGCATCTCCATCTATGAACTACATTATCACAAAATGGATGCCACCAGTCACAGACACCTGGCTGCCCTCCTGCTGATGACCAACACTCGCAGTGGAGGGAGCCCAACAATAGATATCCTGTCCCAAGGGGGTGTGACCACCTTCCAGACAGGGTTTAGTGTATTGGGGCTGGGTGGGTGCACTCTTAGAGTGCTTTGAAGTCCTGCACTGGGGGAGCAGAAGGCTCCTCTGTGCATATGCCAGTTCAAACCGGCTCAGGGGCTACCTGTCCCTGCTCTGGCGCGAAACTGGACAAAGGGAAGTGGGTGTAGCCACCCACTCCCCTGACCCTCCCATAGGTAGGGTCATAGAGCTAGTCCCTCCCCTTCTTTTGGTGTAAGAGGGGGAACCTGTGCATTGCACCCCAGATTTCCCTGGATGACGCTCTACAAGAAGAATCCCGGACCTTCGACGTTCCACTACCTTTGGAAGACTGAAGAATCTCCCTTGGAGTCAAGGAGTGACTCCCCTGCTTGGCAGGCACCAAAAACTATAAACGACGGTCGCAAACTACACCGCCCCAGCCCCCGCCGGAGTCCGAAGTCCCTGCAGCCCAAAAAGTGGATTTCCTAACTTCTCAAAGGCCATCGTGAGTCCCCAGTGAAGCTGAGGCCAGTGGACCCCAAGAGTAACGAGGAACCGCGACCCCTGGGTACCGTGCACTATTGTCGAGTGCAACCCCTTCACAACGTTCCACGAACTTGTGCTTTGGACCATGTGTGGTCCCAACCTCCAGCAGGAATCCCTCCTAAGATCAGAGGCCTACCACATCCCGAGTGACCGTGGGCCCCTGTGAGCGGATCCTCCTGAGGCATCTTCGCGATCCCTTGCCAGCCAGCTTGTGGGTCCCCAGAAGATTCTATAAAGAAACCGAGGGACTCCCCTGGTTGCTCCAGGCCTGCCCTGACTTACCCTCGCTGGGTGAGTCCGACAGACCTTGCTGGTCTGTGCCATTGTCTCTTCACCTTTTCCCTGAGACTTGCTGTTACCAAGGCTTGGTGGCTTCAATCGAGTCGCCAACACCGTCGTAAGCTGCAAACATCGTGGGACACGCCGAATCTAGCTCCTGGTTGTCGACGCCGCCTTCTGGACCTCTTGGCTGAAGAGTCAAGGCAACTGCGAACGACCTGAATCTTGCGACGACGGTGGGCAACCATCTTCCTTGCCCCGAGTCACTGCCAAGTGACTTTGAACACTGTCCCCTCTGCTTTCAGGTCTTCCATCTTCTGAATCTAGGCTTGGATTCCTCCGGACACTTCTCCAGTCGCCGCAAGCAGCAAGTCTTCACTGGCTCCCATTGAAAACGACGCCGCGACCTGACACCAAAGAACACCTATGCACCCGGCTCCCCTGGGTGAGGTAACTTCAGCACTACGGTGCTCCTGTGGGTGTGGGCCCTAGAACCACTTACCCTGTAAGTGGCATGCTTGTAGCTTCCCTAGAAGTGTCCTAAAACTCTAACTTTCTAAGTGCGATAATTGCATTGACTCGTATAGGGTTCGCGTCTGTGTTAGACACACTGCGTCCATCTCCTTTGCAACACTATCTAGAACTGTATCCTTCGACTCGTACTGAGTCCGATCGGTGTTCGCCTCAAACACACAAAGGGCCTGTAACTCCGAGATCTACATTGCACCGACTCGCACCAGGTTCGCGTCTGTGTTAGACACAGCGCGTCCAACTCCCTTGCAATACCATCTGTAACCGCGTCCTTCGACTCGTACAAGGACCGATCGGTGTGTTCGCCTCGAACACGCAAGGGACCTTAAACATTGATATCTCAATCGCGTCTGAGTGCATAGACTCGTACAGGATTCGCATCGGTGCCAGGTCACCGCGTCCGTCCCCTGTGGGTCTCCTACAACTACCTGGGGTGGTTCTTGGGGGTCCCTCGATTATAGATGCCCTAGACCTAGGTCTAACAAACTAAGATTGTAATATTCAATTGTGCTAAACTTATCCTGATCATATTTGACTTGTACATATGTTCCTATCCTCTAATCTCATAAAGAGATTAGTAGAGAGTGTTTATTAATAAATACATATATATTTGATATATATACCTGTCTTTTCATTTGGTGATTCAAGAGATTGTGTGGTAAAACAAGCTACTTTACATTCCTTCAAGACTTAGCCTGAAGGCTGCTCTCCACAGCTACCACTAGGATAGCTTTCTATAAAGGTTGTCTTAAACCTATCTACCATAAGAGTCGAATTGTTCTGGTGCAAGGTGTCCACTTTAATTAGTGAACAGCATATACCAGGCCAACTTCTCACACTCCCTCCGACTGTCTCACTGTACCGTCCAATTCACCTCTTCCCTGTCTTCTGTGTGTCTGGAATTAGTTCTTAGCACTGTTTATTATGCCATAAGTGCTCAACAAATAAATCAATTAATATCAGCAGCAAGAACAAAGTTGTCAAGGCCTGACTCTTGGCCATGCTTGCAGGGAACGCACTGATCTCTGGTTAAGGATCCTAACCTCAGTTAGTACAGGTATCCGAGCATGCAGTGGTAAGAAAAGATGTTTGCAACAGGACAGCTATACTGAGCCCACAGAACTACCCAGGGAGGAAGGCAGTGGTTTGACATAGGGAATTTATACAAACCACTTACAAAAAGTAATCCTGGAACTTCAAGTGTGTCTTGCGTCGAGGCAGGTTTGATACCAAAGGTGGTAATAGGTTCCTCAGGGGGCACAGGTCCAGACCATCTCTCTAGAAATAATGCTTATTTTGTTTATAAGTATGGTCATCGGGCATGACACAAGATACTCCCATATTTTCCACCCCAGAAACCCAAGCCATGCCAACAAAACACACCGCACAAAGTGCAAAGGAAAATAGCTTGCTGAGATGTGTTTTGTGTTTTTATCACACATCGCTCAGTGTAAGAGCGGGCTGCAGTGAGATTGATAAGTCCACAGGAGTAGCTCCAACCTCTACAGCTGCTCACCTCTGCAGATGTTCTGGCTTATCAGGATGGTGCCAGTTTCAAACATGCACCCGATAAACTCTCCTAGGGTGGATGATATGATAGGATAGGATAGGATGAAATTTATGAAGCGCACTTATACCCGAGGGTGTCAAGGCACTAAGCAGACAAAAAGAGGACGCAAAGACGAGAAGTGCATCAACAGCCACTTATGTCGTAAAGAGCCAGGTTTTCAGATGTTTTTTGAATACCAGGTAAGAGTTTGCGTTGGAAATGAAGGAGGGCAGGGAGTTCCAGAGCTTGGCGGCCGCTACCAAGAATGAGCGGCCACCCCATCTAGTCCTGCAGAATCTGAGAGTCACAAGTTTTTTCTGCAAGGAAGATCTCAGGAGCCTCCCAGGGGTATACCATTGGAAGAGGGTTTTCAGGTGTGGTGTACCTTTGCTATGCATGGCCTTGATGACTAGACTCAGCGCCTTATAGCAAATATGCTTCCTGATGGGGAGCCAATGCAAGAACCAAATCCCATTCCTGATGGATTGACACCTGGGAATTTTAAGAATCAGACGGGCTGCTGCATTCTCTAACCTGGAGCTTGTTAATGGAGACCGCATTGATGATTAGGTACAGAGAGTTGCAATAGTCCAGCCAAGAGGTGACTAAAGCAATGGTGATGGACTGATGCAGTTTGGCCGGAATGAAAGGTAAGATCCTCAGTATATAGAAACAGGTGCTCACTGTGCGGCTAACCTGTGCATCAAATTCTAGGCCTTCATCAAAAAGGATACCCAGATTTTTTGCTCTCCGGTTGAAGCAGTAGCTTGTGCTGCTGCAGGGAAGACAAAGATGCAGGTGTCACATGTAGGCACTAGTCTATTCCTTTCCCTGAGTATCATTGTGTGACAAACTGAGCCTCTCCTGCTGCCAAATAAGAGCCTCTTTGTCAGGCTTCTTCAAGTAGTAGCACTCTAGCTTCTGGTAGCTCTCCAGTAAAACATAAGTAGGTCCTGTGTGTTCAGCCCGGCCTACTGAATTAGAAGATTTTTTCTTGGTTTCAATAATACATGTATAACAAGATTAAAAACATTTTTTGAGGCATAAATATGTGCATTTTTAGAACTCATAAGTTGATGTTTTGGGAATAATGTTTGCATTTCCAAAATTTGAGTGGTAAATCTTGTGGAATTGGGGAGACCTATTACTGTAATTGTTACTTTAGTGCCGGGGTATTGCAGCTATGGCTGTAATGTATTATCCAAGTAGAGACATTCCACATTGAACACACCTTTTTTACCACTGGCAGCTAAGCCTGATGAACTGAGGTGATCACTGCTAGAAATCTTGTATATGGCGCGACTAACGTAAACTTCGCTTTTATGATCCTTGTTACAGAAATAATAATAATAATAGCTTATTATGATTTTAATTGAACCTAAGTAGCTTTTATTACAGAAAAGGTATGAGACCTCTGCTCTATAAGTTGTGCTAGCATGCACAAGGGTGGTGACTGGGGCGGGTACAAAGCCTGTCTGTACAACTTTTTAGAGCATACCACAATGATGGGCACAAATTAAGGAGAACGTACTATGCTCCACACAGCTTGGGACGGGTGCCACTTTACTGGAAGTTTGCTACAAGAGGTTAGTGAACAGTAAAAGTGAGATTTTGATTCTTCCATGTTTTTAAGTTGCACATTGTAGCATTCTGTTAATG
The DNA here is from genome assembly GCA_963921515.1 of Calotriton arnoldi. Taxonomy (NCBI): domain Eukaryota; kingdom Metazoa; phylum Chordata; class Amphibia; order Caudata; family Salamandridae; genus Calotriton; species Calotriton arnoldi. Next base: position 305,043 of record CAWUFW010014465.1, on the reverse strand, counting down.
CTGTGTGTGTCGAGGAAGAAAAAGAAACATGCTTGTGTGCTGTAGCAAATGTGCACAGGCTAGACGACAGTATAGCCTTACATATTAAAAAATCAAGAAACACAGAGGCATATTTATGAGAGCCTTGCATCATGCCTGCACCACACAACATGATACATGCATGACGCAAACCTCCAAGTCAGATTTTTGAAGCCACGCAAAGCCACTTTGGTTTGAATGGCTTAAAAAATCTGGAGTAAGGCAACGCAGCGCAAATCCCTGTGTTGCCTTACTCCTTGCAAGGGAGGTATTCCATGGGCATTGCGGTGGGTGTTCCCAAACAGCCCCCATGGTTTTTGATGCATACCCAGATTTACAAGGACTTGCAATCCTGGGAATGAGCCAAAAAATGATGCCTTCCCAGAGAGGCGTAATGAGGAGAAATATCTTTATGTCTCCTAGTTTTGTCCTCTTTCTATATGTGATGCATTCCACAGCACACATAGAAGAGGGAAAAGCCTCTAAGGTTTGTTTGCAAGAGGAAAAAGCCTCTCAGGTTTGTTGTGGTGCACCATGATGCAAGAGTGCTAGCGTGAGCGCTAAGCAAACAAAACGGCGCCAGCACAAGGGAAAAGGACAGGAATGCACCGTATTGGATAAATACAGCATATTTCTGCTCTTTCCTTGTGACGCAGTGCAGCAAGGTGACTTGTTCTGTCCTGCACCACAATAGACATCCTGGGACCAGTTTCTGGGTAACACCCCTCATCAGCCAGACTAGCTTGAATCCAGTGGCAAAGTGAGCAAGGGACAGAAGTTTGGCCATACCCTGCCAACTTAGGGTGTTACCCCAAAACCGGTCTCAGGATGCTTGTTTCTGGTCCAGGGAAGACCTGGCAGTTCAGGCTGGACTGCTCCCATAAGGAACAGGGTCAAGACTGATTTGCCTATGCCTGAGTCTGAACTGGGGTGGCAAAGTGAGCTAAAGAACAATGATGGATTCATCCCAGATCTGTGACTGGGGGCGAGGGTCTGAAAAGTTTCAGCACTCTGTCCATCATCTCCTTGTGTTTCCTTTGTTCGCCCTAAGATGGCAGGGTATGCCCAGACGTGGGTCCCTTGCTCACTTTACCACTGGATTTAAACTAGCCTGGCTGATATGGGATTTTACCCTGAAACCGGTCCCAGGATACTTGTTTCCAGTCCAGGTAAGAACTGGCTTTACAGTTCAGGCTGGACTGTTCCCATAAGGAAGAGGGTCAAGACTGATTTGAATATGGCTGGGTCTGAACTGGGGTGGCAAAGTGAGCTAAAGAACGATGATGGATACAACCCAGATCTGCGACTGGGGGTGAGTGTCTGAAAAGCTTAAGCGCTCCGTCCATCATCTCTTTGTGTTTCCTTTGTTCGCCCTAAGTTAGAAGGGTATGCCCTGACATGGGTCCGTTGCTCACTTTGCCACTGGATTCAAGCTAGCCTGGCTGATGAGTGTTGTTACCCCGAAACCGGTCCCAGGATACTTGCTTATGGTCCAGGAAAGACCTGGCTTGGCAGTTCAGGCTGGACTGTTCCCATAAGGAACAGGGTCAAGACTGATTTGCATATGGCTGGGTCTGAACTGGGGTGGCAAAGTGAGCTAAAGAACGATGATGGATTCAACCCAGAACTGTGACTGAGGGTGAGTGTCTGAAAAGTTTCAGCGCTCAGTCCATCATCTCCTTGTGTTTGCTGCATGGAGGGCGTCAGGCTGAAAGACAGACTTCACAAGCAAGTTGAATTACAATGCATTTAATAAAGGCATGCAATTTAATTTGTGTTCCCTCCCCAGACAGGGGCGCACCAGGAACAAGAAAGCAACCACACACTTAGGTCCGTCACTGAAGTTTGTGCAACTGTTGCCAAAATCAGTGTTACCAATGCCACTGACCACAGGTCTCTGTGTGCAACATATAGAGTGTGCTCCGGGCTATCTCCACACTCTAAATCAGAGCGTCACTTCTTATTAAGCAGTGTGATATGTTCGTGACGACAGATATCGGTGTATGTAGGCATGTCAGTTCCTACAAACATGCGTTCATGATTCATCGTAGCTTGCTCACTCTCTTTCCTTTAGTGCAGGTACTTTTCACTTTTAAAAGTCCTGAAACTTTGAAAAACGAGGCAACCAACTTCAGCTGAATTTGATTGACATCCATCAGGCAATCTACTGCTCCAATTTGGCATGCCTATTATCCGAAATGATGCGCAGCTGTGTCTCTCTAATTAGGAGTTGTTTTTCATATTCTTAAATCAAGGCATTAACGTTGAGAAAACACATTTCTACCTGCTGTTGACATGAGTTGTCCTCGCGCAGGACATGCAGTAAGATTGGTATCAGGGTCCCTGCTCAGAAGTGACAAATTACACCTTTTCTTCGTAATATTTGTTTTAAATGTGCAGTTGGTACACAATGAGTGCTGGCATAGATTTATTTTCACATTTTAATGCCAGTCGCCTGCAATCAACCAAGAAAGCAGTCACCACGCATTTGTGTATTTATATCGCATTGTATCCAGCTTTACATGTAACATTAGCAACTTCAGAGCGTCTAGCCGCAAACGGAAGTGAAGCATGACATATGGGGGTAGATTTATAAACATTTTGCGCAAGGTTAGTGTCACAAAAGTGACGCTAATCGCACATAGAGTTTTTCCCTAGTTTACTTTCCAGTGCAAAACTTGCTTTGCGCTGGAAAGTACCCAAAAAGTGACAAAAAGTAGCACAAAGCAGTGCTTTGCATTACTTAGTGCCAAGGAGGCGTTACATGGGGGGTACATGGGCGTTCCCATGCAACCACCAATGCCTTTTGACGCAAAACCCTATCTACAAACAATACTAGGCACGGTTTAGCACCAAAAGTTAACGCCATTTGAAAGGAGGCATTAAAAGGAGAAATGTTTTTAATACTTTCTTTTCCGAGTTTGCATGCCTGCTGCACTGTGCCGCACACATACAAAGTAGGCAAACTTTTAAAGTGTGTCTAAGCATAGTATTTTGTACTGGAAGGGAACCTTTCCAGTACAAAACCTATGGTAGGTTCATGCACACACCATTGTACTATGGCGCAAAGGTGTGTGTCTGGCGCATGGCAGCTAAAATCTGCACTGGCGCTAGGGAGAGGGGAGGAGAGAGCAACATCTCTGTACATATGGCGCTCTCCTGATCCCTCCGTCACGCAACGTAGCGCTGCATTTTTGGCTGCGGCAAGGCATTCCGTGACTGTTTTGAAAATCTGGGCCATGGTATCTTAAAACATTGCTTCAAGTGAGTAACATCATCGATTGAGCTTTAGAAAATTCTCTGCGGAATATGTTATGTTATGACCATTTATTAAGCGCACATATCACCCTAAGGGGTCTCATGGCGCTGTGGTGGGGCCAATTTGGGAAGAGTCCCAGACATAGGAAGATGAATTAGAATAACCAAGTTTTCTGCTGCTTTTTGAGCAGTTTATGATCTGTAATAACACGAATATGTATTGGAAGCTTGTTTCATTTTTGAGGAGCAAGGTGGGAGAAGGACCTACCATCATCTCTAGCAGTTCGAACTCTCAGAGGGGTCAGAAGGTGTTTTCCTCCTGACCTGAGGTTCTTTCTAGGTAAATACCATTTGAGTTTCTTAGCTAAGTAACTTGGTCAAACACCGTAGAGGGACTTATGTGCAATACACATAAGTTTGAAACGAGTACGCTTCCTAAATGGAAGCCAGTGCAATGATCTCAGGATGGGTACGGATGAGGACCGAGATGGAAGATTTAGCACTAGCCTGGCAACGGTGTTCTGCAGCACCTGGAGTTTAGTATATAGATGTTCATTGATGGAGGCCATGAGTGCATTGCCATAGTCTAAACGACTAATTATTAAACCCTGAACCAGTGTTTTCCTGACTTTCAGAGGTATCCATTGGAAAATGTTTCGTAGTGTTCACATAATGCCATAGCATGTGGCCAGGGTATGGTTTACATGGTCCTTCATGGATAGCTTGTCATCAATTATTATGCCTAGGTTTCGCACCATGTGTTTCGTGGTAGGACATGGACCCATATTGCTCGGCCCCCAGTCCGTTGATCAAAGTGCTTGTGCTTTACCAAATAAAATCACTTCGGTCTTGCACGCATTGAGCTATAGGTAATTTCTTTGCATCCAGTTGGTTATGTGGGACATACAGTTAATAAGTCTGGTTTTTGTATCATCAAGGTTGGGTCCCAGGGTGACTATCAGCTGGGTATCATCTGCATATGAAATTACATGGAAACCATATGTTCTGATTACCCTTGCCAGAAGTGCTACATAGATGTTAAACAGAATAGGGCTAAGCGCTGATCCTTGGGGGACCCCTTTGTCAATTTTTGAACTACTGGAGACTAGGGATTAAATTTGGACAATGCTGGTGCGTTCTTTTAAGAAGTTTTTCAGCCAGTTAAGGACTTTGCCTCCTACTCCAATCTCTTCAAGCCTCTGAATTAAGATTGCGTGAGAGATGGTGTTGAAAGCAGACGACGAGTCCAATAGTACCAGCATTGCTGACTGCCCATCATCTAAGGAGAGATTTATGTTGTCTACTACCTACACCAGGGCCGTTTCGGTGCTGAAACCGGCCCTGAAACCTGATTGGGAAGGGTCAAATAATTGGTGTCTTTCTAGGGATTCAATTACTTTCCCAAAGTATGGCAGCAAGGATATTGGCCTATAGTTTACTTCTTTCGGATCGGCCAACTGTTTTTTTTAAGATTGGTTTAACGCTTGCTGATTTCCATTTGATGGGGACAGTCTCCAGATTTTAAGACATATTAAAAAGCTCAGTGAGACTATTAAGCATTCCAGGAGAAAGAGTAGACAAAATGTGAGGCGGAGCTAGATCATCAGGAGAACCTGATTTGATCCTGTTAAGTGTCCCTCCAACCTCCTCCTGAGTTATTTGGGTAAACACCTCAAGATGTGCTGTACTACGTATATTTACGCAGTCATCCTCAATGTTTATATTTGCAGTCCTGGGATTAGAGAAGGTGTTATAGATTTTGTCAATTTTTTCGCCAAAAAAGGTAGAGAGTTCATCTACCCAGATTTGTAAGGAGGGGCTGGCACTCTGACAAAATGATGGATCAGTGAATTCGTTTATAATTCTGTGTAGTTTCTTTTGGGAGTTGGCTGCTCTGTCAATTCTGTTGACAATGCAGGTTTTTCTAGCTTCCTTGGTGTTGCTTAAATAATGTCTGTGTTTGAGTTTATAGGCTATTTTGTCCTCTGGAGCTTTAGTTGCCCTCCACTTACGTTCAGCTCTTCTGTTTGCCTGTTTGTCAATTTTTAGCGAGTCAGTGAACCGAGGTGAGGTGTTAGCCTTACAGTTTGCTTTGCTGATGACCTTTGCTAATAGTGCAATTGCATCCAGGGCCTGAGTGATTGCTTTCTCCAAGACGTCTAGTGCAAGACCTATACTATCTAGACCTTTCAAAATGGGTGGATTAAAATAGGTGGAGAAGGAGGCGTGGCTGATTTTTCTCCATGGTCTAGTCAATTTCTGTTTTCGGATCCTTTTCCCTTGAGAGGATCCCGCTTGTATGTGGAATTTCAATAGACTATGGTCTGACCAGATCAGGGGAAGAGGAGGGTCCACCATGATGTTAGCTTCGTTTGTGAATACAAGGTCAAGTGTATGTCCTGCAACGTGTGTGGGTCCCGTTACCCTTTGTCTTAGCCCTAGTGTGTTGAGGTTGGTGATTTGTTGACTTGTGTCGGTATCAGTGGATAGCTCTGCATGAAAGTTGAAATCTCCAATGAGAAGAAAATTATCTGCTGCAAGTATATGGGGAGCGATAATTTCAATCAGGCGATTACTGAAGTTAGTTTTAGGGTGCAGGGGTCTATAAACAAGGGCACCTCTCCAAGATCCCTTGCCTGGTATCTCATGTCTGAAATTGCAAAGTTCAATCCAATCAGAGATGAGAGATTCCAGTGTGCTGACCATTAATCATGCACTACAAGCTATAGCTAGACTACCCCCTCTTTTCTTATTTCTATCTAGTCTAATTAGCTCGTATTCAGAGGTGAAAGCCATTGCCACATCTGGAAGTGCTGTAGGATGTAACCAGGTTTCTGTTATAAAACAGATATCCTGCTTCCCTGAGTCTAAGAGGCTCCAGACTTTTAAGTACGTGTTTAGGGATAGATTGTGCGTTAAAATAGAATCCCAGAAGTTCTTTATTCAGTTCCACTGTGTTCCTGCCCTCGGAGCCGATGGGGGGAGGTCAAGTGGGGAAGTGTGAATTGACATTTGTTGCACTTAAATAGGTTTCCGATGTGGGATGCTAGCATATCAGGCTTAGCAATACAGTGTGAGTTATTAGACAAATTTTTTTTGTTTAGTTGTAGGAGTTCCCTTTTTGAATAGTGGAGTTGGGCCATCTTTAAGAACAGGAGGGGTAACCTGATGGAGACAGGGGAGAAGGGGAAGGGGTCCTGGTGGCTGGCGGCAGTCAGATGCGGATGGGCGTAGACAGGCGCAGCCGGGCTTGCCTTTGGCGTGCTTTGGCGTGCATCTGCGCCTTTTCCTGTCCTAAATAGGCAGGTGTTGGGGGAAGTAGGTGGTGAGAGGCGACTAGAGCGCTAACCTCCCACCTGAAAGATACTCGTCTTCATGTCACATGAATTCAGTCCCTCTGCACAAACGGCATAAGCCGCGACGGAACAGAGGCCTGGTGGGAGACAGGAAATGGGTAAGTGGGCTCTACTAGTACCCTGTGGAAACGGAGTATTGTTGAGGGAAAAGATTGGGTAAAGGAGGCAAGAATAACTAAAAATGCCTTAACATAAAAGATAAAAAAGGCATAGAGTATAAAACCACATGTAAGAAGCACTTCCAATATAAAGTACCCATGGAGTGGGGTGAGGAAAGAACAGAGTCCTCAATCGCCACAACACTAACCTCCAGACTGGAGATTCCACTGCTTGTCTGCACCTTTTCCAGTCCTAAATAGGCAGGTGTTGGGGGAAGTAGGTGGTGAGAGGCGACTAGAGCGCTAACCTCCCACCTGGAAGATACTCTGCTTCCTGTCATGTGACCTCAGTCCCTCCGCACAAACGGCATAAGCCGCGACGGAGCAGGGACGCAGTGGGAGACAGGAAATGGGTAAGTGGGCTCTACTAGAACCCTGTGGAAATGGAGTAATGTCGTGGGGAAAGTTTGGGTAAAGGAGGCAAGAATAACTAAAAATGCCTTAACATAAAAGCTAAAAAAAAAGGCAGAGAGTATAAAACCACATGTGAGAAGCACTTCCAATAAAAAGTACCTGTGGAGTGGGTTGAGAGAAGAACAGAGTCCTCAACCACCACAGCACTAACCTCCAGACTGGAGATTCCACTGTGTTTCCGTGCCCTTTCCTGTCCTATATAGGCAGGCATTGGGGGAAGTAGGTGATGAGAGGCTACTAGAGCACTAACCTCCCACCTGAAAGATACTCTGCTTCCTGTCACGTGATCTCAGTCCCTCCGCACAAACTGGAGTGGGGTGAGGGAAGAACAGAGTCCTCAACCACCACAGCACTAACCTGCAGACTGAAGATTCCGCTGCGTGTCCTCACCTTTTCCTGTCCTAAATAGGCAGGCGTTGGGGGAAGTAGGTGGTGAGAGGTGACTAGAGTGCTAACCTCCCACCTGAAAGATACTCTGTTTCCTGTCACGTGACCTCAGTCCCTCCGCACAAACGGCACAAGCCGCGACAGAACAGGGACGCGGTGGGAGACAGGAAATGGGTTGGTAGGCTCCACTAGTACCCTGTGGAAATGGAGTAATGCCAGGGGAAAAGGTTGGGTAAAGGAGGCAAGAATTACTAAGAATGCCTTACCATAAAAGATAAAAAAGGCATAGAGTATAAAACCACATGTAAGAAGCACTTCCAATAAAAAGGACCCGTGGAGTGGGGTGAGGGAAGAACAGAGTCCTCAACCACCGCAGCACTAATCTCCAGACTGGAGATTCCGCTCTGGATGATGACGCTTCTTCAACTTAGGTGCTTTGATCTCGTAGTAGAACAAGTTTCGAAATGACCCTTTTCAGCCAGGACTTGAATATAATGCAATGAGGTTGGGCACACTTTATTGGACGTTTCTTTCAACATGGTCGACTTTACCTTAGCTACAACTCATTCCAAACGCCTGACTTCTTACATCTCATAATGTGACATAAACCCCTCAAGGGACGTACATTTGCCTCAGGTTTCTATAGAATGTTTTATCAACAAACTTCCAGTATTGCAAGTAGGAGTTTGACCAAAATATTGAGTTGGAAATATTTTCTTACCAGAATATTGTTGTCTTTATATCGTGACAACAAGAATATAATTGTCAGGAATAATACAGTTCAGAATATAATTTTTAGTTTTGCTTTTAATATTGTTGTTAAAAATATAGTTGTATCAAACATAGTTATATATTGTATCTTTTATTGTCTATTATTGTACTATTCTTTTTAGTGTTTACATATTTTAAGGATGGATTGTTGGGTTTTTATGGAAATTGGTTGGGTAGATTTTTGTTAATTTGTTGAAAATGTTTAAATTAAATTATAGGAGTACTTTATAAAAATAAGTTTTAACATTTTTGTTTAAATTAACTGTAATTTTTTCAAGTAGTATTGTACTATGTTGAGATACTTTTTTTAACTTATGTGTTTTTTAGTGGCATGATGTAAGGTTTAATGGGAAAAAGGGAAAAAGTGTGTATTGATTTAAAAATTTACATTTTTGATACATGTTTTCTTATAATGGGATTGTGTTACGTCATTACATATTAATTGAAGTTTCAATTTAAAAAAATATTTTTGGTTTTATTCAAAAATTATTATTGTATTTGTTTAATAGTTAATACTTAATATGTTTTTATTTTTTATATAGGTTTTATAAACAAGATTATAAATATGGCATAAAAATTGCAAAGCTATTTAATTAATATAAAAATACATTTTATTTTAATTTAGGTATTTGTTAATTTTTATATAAAAATATATTGTGGTAGTAAATATTATAAAAAATATTTTCAAGTATAAAAATATTTTATATTTTGGGAATAAAATTGGGAAAAAAATCTCACTATTGTTTTAACATTATTTGTATATTTATTTATGTATTTATATTTATTTATAATTATTATTACAGTTATATCTTAAATTCATTTGATTTATAACTAAATATTATTTTTGGTTAAGCTGCTGTGTTGAATGTTTCATGGTGATCTGTCAAGCGGGGACCGAGAAAAAAAATGGGGGTTCCGAACGCGTTTTCCCCACGGTATGTGTATGAAGATTTTTCATTTTTTGAACATGACTACAGCCCGAACTGCTGAATGGAATTACATCAAATTTGACAGAAAGCTAGATGTTGGTCCAGAAAGCTTTTTTATGATTTGGGTAAATCCGTTCAGTAGCTTCAGAAATATTTATGTTTAAAAAATATAGATAACTGGGAGCCCAACAGCCTACTGAGACCTTACAGAAATTTGATTGGCTGCCAACACTTCAACCAGGAAGTGTTGGCAGCCATCTTGGGACTCAACTTGAAGCTTAGTCCCAGTAAAAAATAAAGAAAAGGGGGCAGGGGAGGAATACTTTGACCCTCCCGGATATGGTGGGGGGCCCACAGGGATCCCGCTGGAGTTTCTAAGCATTTTTTTGTTTTGCCGCAGATCCAAAAATCCACTGCAAAATAAAAAAAATAATTGACAGGCAGCTCCCATTGTCTTTTTCACTAAGCCTCCGGATGAGCCAAATCCCAGGGGGCATGTTTAATAATAATGTGGGTGGTGCTCATGTGGCACCCCCCACGCCCTGGGGACCGCCATCTCCCCGGGGCAACACAGTAGACTGATGCAGGGGAAGCCCTTATGGCCTCCCCCACTGCCCCTGGGACTGCCACCTCCCCAAGGCTTTATCTATAGTGGATGCGGGGGGCATGGTGGTCCTCGGGGCTTTAAATCTCAATAATGTGGGGGCTACATGGACTCCCCCAGCCCCAGGGACTCCCCACGGCTTTCTACAAATAAATGCAGCGGCTCATCAACCCCCACAGCCTCGGGGACCCCCGGGGGGCCCTGGGATCCCAGGGACCACCACCTGCCGGGGCTTTAAATCTCAATAATGGGGGGACGCACAGTCCCCTCACAGCCCCAGGGACCATCACCTCCAAATATAATGCAGGAGGGGATCTGCTGTGGACCCCCGGCCCCGGGGACTACCACCTCCCACAAGGCGCATTTGCAGAGTGGTGGAGATAAGGGGCATGGCCTCTGAGGACCTCTCAGCAATCCCGCTGTGTAAGACTTACTGGATGTTACAGGAGTGGTTGCTGGCCCCCAAGGACCCTCACCAGCTAGGGAGGCTTCATCCCCAAATATGTTGTGCGCCAGGAGGCACGTTTGCAGAGTGGATACGAAAAGGGGCAGGGCCTCCGTCAACTTCCCCCGGGCTGTCCTTTTAAAAAAAAATATATATATTTTTTAGGGAAGGGAGCCAAGTGGCCACCCTTCTCCATGCAGATTTCAGCCCTGGGGACCCCATCCCCCGGGCTCGGCCTTTCTATTTTTATTTTCTAAAAGAGGAGGGGGGCTGAGTCACCCCCTTCTCTGAGCCAATTTCGGCCCCGGGGAACCCTTCGCTGTACAGAAGAATTCTCCACTTGCAGCAAGTGAGAGCATTTTGTCAGCTCTCACTTCCTGGAAGCGGAGTGTTTGCTGTGACTTGACGTAAGCGGTAAAGCTCCTTTCAAGCCACAGCAAGCAGCTATGTCCCAGGGGTGGGCACCACAGGATAGAGCAGGAGCCACCCCCCCAGGGCCATCTCTGGCTCCAGGAGGCAAACCGTGCAGCCCCTCTCCTTTTTTGTTCTAGAGCATGCCCCAGGGAGGTGGTGGTCCCTGGGGCCGAGAATGGCCTGGTAGAGGGCCTGCGTGGCCCCTCCCATTTAAAAAAATGTAACTTGGCGCCCAGGGAGGTGGTGATCCCTTGGGCCCGTCGGGGTTCATGAGGCCCCCATTATAAAATTAAACAGCCCCGGGGAGGTGGTGGTCCCCAGGGCATGGACAGGTCAATTAGGCACCCCTGGTTAATTTTTTGAATGTGGCCACAGGGAGGTGGTGGGCCCAGGGGCCCAGGGGATCCGTTCAGCCCCCCTCTTTAAGAGTGTGATAGATCATAAATCTATCAAGTGCATAAGCCCTAGGGAGGTGGTGGTCCCCGGGGCATTTATAAGCCACAAGTGGGGGGGCCCTGCGTCCCTCCTTTATTTTCCAAATGCCCCTGAGACCTGACCCTCCCGGTAGCCAAATAGCAAAGAAGCCCAGAAGTCTGCACTGCTTTTTAAAAAAAAATTCAGCTAGCGCCAAGGATCCAAGAGGCCTAGGGGGTCAGGGTATTCCTACCCTGCCCCCTTTTCTTTTTTTTTTCATTTGTTCTGGGACTTGGCTCAAGCCGAGTCCCAAGATGGCTGCCAACACTTCCTGGTTTGAAGAGTTTGCAGCCAATCAGTTCACAGCACGAGATCGGGAGTATTAGCGGAGCCTCCGCATCCCTATATATACAAATTTGGATTTTCCTTAATATTTCAAACAATTTTGAATGAATTTACACCAATTTACAAAACAGTCACTTTCTGGACTAACAGCTACCATTCTGCCAAATTTGGTGTAATTCCGTTCAACAGTTTGGGATGTAGTTGTGTCTAAAATCTCTATTGGAATTAACATGGGGAAAACATGTTTTGAGACTCCCCTTTCTTCTCAGCCCCCGCTTGACGGATCACCACAAAACTTTCGAGACAGCAGCTGGAGTGAGCATCATACTACTTTTGAAAATTTTGCGAGGATTTGTCAAACAACACTAAAGTTATTGGCAAATGAAAAAACTCTCTTCCTATGGAAAGTACATCCTAACTATATCTCCCTACTGGCGACCATTCTCGGCCCTGGGGACCCCCACCTCCCCGGGGCAGGCCCTTGTCAATGAAGGAGGGGGGCCGCGCGGCCGCCCCCCTCGTGGAGGCGTACATGGCCATGCGGACCGACACCCCCATGGCCAGCTCCAACAATGTCCCGGGGTGCCCACCCCCGGTGATATTACAGTTTGCTATGGTGCTCCCGCTATGCCATAGCAAACAGTGCTCCGCTTTGAGGAAGCAATAGCATTTTCCTCTTGCTTGCTCAAAGCGGAGCACACTTTGCTTTTTACACCCATGGAGCTGCATGTCAGCAGCTCCCTGTCTGTAAAAGCAATGTAGGCTCCCGCAGGAGGCGGGGAGCCGGCCAGGACCACGAGGGCCTTCAGGCTCCCTCATGGTCCCCAAAATGTGAAATGTGGTCTCCCAGCGATGGGGTCCCCGGGAACCACCTTCCAAAATAAAAAATATATATATATATATATGTGTGTGTGTGTGTGTGTGTGCGGGTGTAGGTGTGTGTGTGTATGTGTGTGTGTGTGTGTGTGTGTGTGGAAAAAGGGGAAGGCCCCAGGGGATGGGATCCCCGGGGCCGAAATGGCCCGGAAAGGGGCTGCTCAGCCCCCCTCCCTTTAAATTAAAAAAACAAATAAGAAAAGGCTGGGGCCTGGGGATGGGGTCCCTGGGGTCAACATTGGCCTTGGGAGGGGGCCGCATGGCTCTCCTCACCCATTGTAAAAATGCTTGGCCCTATGAGATGGGGTCCCCAGGGCCGAAATGGCACGGGGAAGGGGAGGCCATGCAGTCCCCCTCCCTTAAAATTAAGGGTCCATGAGGTCCAGGAAACCCTTTGGTTAACTCCAGTAACTCCCAGGCAGTGGGATTGCTGAGAGGTCTTGGCAGGCCACGCCCCCTTTATCCACCACTCTGCAAATGCACCTCCTGGCACGCTGCAGGTTGGGGAATTAATTCCACTTTACTCCTGAGGGCCTCTGGACTAAAGTAGATTTCTTCCCCAAACCAGTAGTACGCCAGGAAGCACGTTTGCACAGTGGTGGAGAAAGGGTGTGTGGCCTCTGATGACCTCTCAGCAATCCAGCTGTGTGAGTCTTATTGGAGGTCACAGGAGGGCTAGTTGTCCCTCAAGGATCCCAATAGCCAAGGGGATTTCATCCCCCTACTAGTAGTGTGCCAGGAGGAGCGTTTGCAGAGTGGTAGAGAAAGGGGGTGAGTCCTCCGATAACCTCTCAGCTATCCTGCTGTGTGGGACTTACTGAAAGTAACAGGAGGAGTAGTTGGTCCCCAAGGACTTCCTTGGGGGCCAACTACCACTCCTGCTATCTTCAATAAGGCCCACGCAGCGGGATTGCTAAGAAGTCTTTGGAGGCCACGCCCCCTTTCTCCACCACTCTGAAAACACGGCTCAAGGTGCACTACTGGTTGGTAGATGAAGTCCACTTTACTCCTGAGGAACCTTGGGGGTTAAGAAGCCCTGCTGGTACCTCTTGTAAGTCCTACACAGTGAGATTCCTGAGAGCTGATCGGAGGCCCAGCCCCATTTCTCCTCCACTCTGTAAATGTGACTACCAGTTAAAAAACTATTGAAATTCACTGAAGAAAACAAAGGTTACAGGGTTGTTATAATTAGGAATTAGCATTTAAAAAACCTTAGAAATTCACTGAAAAAATCAAAGGTTACAGGGACGTTATAGATAGGTAATGGAATAAAAAAACTTAGAAATTCACTAAAAAAACAAAGGTTACAGAGACATTATAGTTAGGCTCATTTCATGAGTGATGTAATATGTGAGGTCATAAGCAGTGGATTGTGGGGGCGTGAGTTAGCTCACTAACTTTAACGGCTGAATTTCACTGGGTTTTTACGAGTGAAACTTGAGCCCATTTATAGCGTCCCTGTTACCTTTGTTTTTTTAGTGGATATATATATATTCACACACAAAAAATATATATATATGTATGCATAGAAATAAATATCCTTTAAATATCTGGCTGTTTCTAGGATTATAAGACTGTAGCCTATGGTAGGTTATATAGTCAAACAAAACCTACCAAATCACTGCTGTTTTAGAGCCACCCCTATATAATTTCATTGGGAGCATAAAGTGCTTAGTTTGCTTCCCTCCAAGAACAGGTGAAATGATACAACATATTAAATACCAGATACTCATGGTATCGGTTATACCAGGTGCCATACTGTAAATCATTCCAACTTCAGCACCTCAGAATGGGGATTAATCTGTTGATGGAACTTGTTTTACCCCTTTGCAAGGTTCACAACTCCTAAGTATTTATGATTGTATGCTGCACAACAACAGCCAGGTTTTTCCTGGGGAAATCCTGTGCTTGTGGTAATTACTGAAAAAATATCACAGATTGGAAATTCCAGCAGGAAAAAGAAATGGTACCAAAGTGCTTTAAAATGGGATGTAATCCTAATGTTCTACATTCAGATCTCCTTTCAGTATTCTTACTGTGAAACATCTATGAAATTAAATATTTTTAAGCCAAGAAAGGCATTCATTAGTATAGTTACAACAATAATTTTCAAAACAAATTGGTCTGATCTTGGCATGGAAGGCCAATGTTTAATTTTTCATTTACATTTTTTTATTTCAAGCATATGCCACAAAAAGACTAAAGAAAATATGTTGACACCTAAATGGGGCCACCATATCCTTATGGTAATTTGAAAAACATTAACGTATGCACCTGTTATCCTAGTGATTTGAAGAAAAATAAACTGTTTAGCTGTGGAATGCTATTTACTATTGTTTTTAGTGAAGGTGACAAGAAGAAAGCATAACGCAACCAAGCAACTCAATTTGCAGGCAGCTAATATATCACAGTGCCACTTAAACACTGTGTAGCAACAGCTTTTAAAGGGAGGCATGGAATAAAGCCCCATGCAATTGGGCATCTGAGGTACAGGCAAAATCAATAGCCATTTTATTAAGGACAGCATACAAAAATACAATGAAAGAAAACATATTTTGAAAGAGCTATCACTGAAGAGAAAGGACCTATTTTATGTGTATGTGAGCAATGGGCATAAAGTTGCTCAGTCAATCAAAGTGGATGGAGCCAGTGGGTAAAGTAGCCTGAACCGCTGCCCCATGTTGGTTTATGTGGTGAGTGGCAGCATAATGCCACTCACCACAGGCCAATGGATGAAGCTTGGTAATGAAATGTATATATATTATGTGTCATTTTTTTGGGAACATAATAATCTAGCAATGCAGCTCATGCTGTCTCAAAAGTCAGACCTGAAAGTCGAATGTGTTGTATCATGTTGGGGATTAGTACATTTTCTTCACTATTAAAGTGAACAAGTAAATTTCCTCTTTAAAGTTTGATGAATGCCCAGTGATAGCATCTATAAAATCCTGCCCAGTGTTCTTTGCAAACTGCATATTTTCACGGAGGATCTATGGGTAAGACATGGCTAGAGTGATTTATTTAGTCTTACATTAGCTTAGATCAAAAAATGACGAGGAGTTATTTCTATTTTTAGACTTCATAACAGGTTTTTAAAAGATTGAAAAATCTAATTTCTTACTAAAGGGAATTCCTGTCAGGTAGAAACAGACAGCTCCTTTTTTATCTGTCAAATGAGAGCACATTAATACAATCTATAATGCACTTCTCCACCTGTGATATCTTCCTAAAAAAAATGCCAGCTTCTTAACCAACAGCAACAGAGAACATATTACTAATATCTGGAATCTATCTGCAAAGTAGGCTGCCTTTTATGTTTGGACTAATCTTTCCCATCATGCTCTGCCTACCTTTGTAGATCACATAAAAAGATGCAACCTGTTGAACACAGACTAGTTAGAGAAACAATATTAAATAGTTTCAGCAAGATATATGAACTCCATGCCTCATCCATAGAGATATCACAGAAGTGAAATCAGCCTTTAACTGGTTCTACTCCTAGACTTCATGCCTTTTATAATTGTGTTTGACATGTGACATGTTCACAAGCTGGTTTACTATGTATCTCTTCCATGCTCTCAGAGGGAAGCCCTACAATGTGTACCAGGTCACACCTCTATTATCTCCTACATTCCTCTACATGTTGCAGTGTGTGCTATGAATGACTTTTCTCTGGAATGCTTGGATGATTGTCTATGCATTGAACGTTAAACAGGGCTATGTCATCCCTTATGACATGCCCTTGGTTAGGAGTGGGAGTAGTAGTAAGCAAACAGCTTGGCTCCATTACAAATGCTCAAATATTGATTCCCTAACCCTACGTATTGTGTTGAAAATATTGTCACTACAAATCTATGGCTTTTTCCCAATCATAATCGAAGGCTTCCCCAAGACCTTGTCCAGTGCACCCCGGTGGCAATTATTCCACCTTGGACACAGCATGTTGCCTTGCCATACTGAACTCTACCTTCACCTGGACTTTTTCTCCAAATTTCTTTTAAGTCCGAAGGTAAGCAGAGACTGGGCCCAATCCACCTTGTGAATCCCAACCACACTCAATTGTGGTGGGCCTTAAGTTTTGATTTTGCTCCGGTCTCATGTGACCAGATACCCGTGGTTAGTGCTTTCATCTTTTAGGCACTATTTTTCACAAAAAATATTTAAAAAATCATAACTTGTCCCTACGACTGATGACTGGAAAAAAGACTTTGATTGGTGTCAGAGGGCAGAACAAGTAGTCTATGCAGCCAGGGGTAGCCCTGGGAAATGGGAAAAAGTGTGGGGGAGACTGAAAAGCCTATAGGGGCTAGGGGGCTGGGGATTAGAGTTGAGGTGCCAACATGGTCATCAGGGAAGGGAAGGAGTAAACTCTGAACCGAATGATAGATTTGGATAGGCTGTTCGAGAATCAGACCTGTGATCACACACCCTCCACTTGGAAGGGGGGAGAGAGGGTGACTGTGCCAATGTTTCTGTGCAAAAACTCTGCTATGTGATATCAGTATGATTTGTGAAGCCAATCGTTTTGATTATTAATAAAAAATAATTTTAAAAATCATAACTCTGATTCTGCTAATTGGATTTAAATCATTTTTGTTTCATTTTATTTATTATATTTTTCTCAATTTCTCTAAATTGGTGTGGGATTTTTCCTGTGTTGTGTTTTCACAGTTTTATTGTTTGAGTGCTGCACAAATACTTTACACATTGCCTCTAAGTTAAGTCTGACTATCTTTGTGTCAAGTTAGCAGAGGGTTAAACACAGATTAATTTATTGACTTTTGTGCTTCATCCTGACATTGATTGTGGTTGTTGGTTGAGAAGGGTTTTCATCCCCCTCAACCAAGAACATAATTTTTGCAGCTTTCTTATAGTTTACCTCTAAAAATCCTTTGTATGTATTCATAAGCCTCATCCCTAGAAATCTAATGCTTGAGACAGTATAGATAATGGCTTCAGAGGATCCTTTACAGATACATTCAATGTTTTTATACATTAAGCTTACTGCCTGAAAGGCTGCCGAATTCTATTGTTATCTCTGAGAGTGTCCTTACGGGATTCTGAGTAACTAGTAAGTACATTGTCAGCATAGATCTTTAATTTAACCACATGTCTGGAAAGTGTGATACGTTCAACACATGGGTTGTCCTTTATCATCAGCAAAAGGAGTTCCAAATATAAGAAAAATAGACAGTGTGAAAGAGAGCATCCTTGGCGTGTGATCTGTGTAAATAAAAACGTTTCTGAATTGAACTGATATTATTACCAAAAATTGCCTATAGATTGCTTTTATAACTTTTGCAAATTGTGCCTAAATGCCCATGTGATGTATGACCACCCCATTGCAATGGCTGTTACACCCTGCCGAAAGCATTTTCAACATCTAAATCTGTAAGAGCTAGGGGTTGTGCAGAAGATACTGCCAAGTCCATTAGTATTGTGGCGAGGTTAGTATGTTAGGTGGTATCACTCCTTGGTACAAATCCACGCTGCCAGGGTGATATTTATCTAACAGTTTACTATTCAACCTTGCTGCAATGATTTTATCTTAGATTTCAATATAAGCATACAGAGTCAATGGTTATTCCTCTCACAGAAAGCTAAAATAAAGCCATGATTCCGCAACTTTGAAATTGCACTGCTTGCCATAATTTGGTAAGCAGATGGAAAAAAGTGCTGCTATTATCGAAATGATCTAATTTTATAATTCAGCAGGGATTGTGTTGACGCAGGTGGCCTTACCTAATTAGGCTGATTTAATAGCGTTGATCATTTCTTGGTAGCTGATAGGCTGGGTTAAGTCTGCCATATCAGGATGGTAAAGTTTAGATAGCTTTTTTCCCTAAAATCTTATAATATTGCTTTCATAGGTTTGGAGAAGCCCTTAATTACATAATAGGTTGGCTAACTGGGATTCTTTATTCCAGAGAGAAGGGATCATGATCTCATACCCAAGGTGGCTGAACTGTAACGTTTGACCAGCAAACTAGCCTTCTGCTAATTAAAAAGTAGTCTATCCTGGAGTAATAATGATGAGGTGGGGAATAAAATGTATAGGGTGTTTGGTTGGGTTGTTTCATGTGCAATGGTCTACAAGGTTGCATTGATCAACTAGTTGAAGAATCGCCTTCCTAGCCCGACACATTTGGGGGCGGGCATCAACAGGTGGAGTGTCTAATAAAAGTGACTGAATGCAGTTATAGTCCCCTCAATTAAAATCATTTTCCCAGATTGTCTGGCAAGGCTATTTGTGTTTCAGTAAGGATAGTTGGGTCATCTTGATTTGATCCATAGATGGAGCAAATGTTAAGTATGGTAGTCTCTAAATGTAGTGTTCACTTTCTTGATTTGGAATTGTTTCTTGAAAGATAGTATTCAAGGCCTTTTTATTGATGCACTAACGGAATTTCCATCTATAAATTTAGCCTTCACACATTTATATAATAATTTTCCTTTTCCCAATATTCGAGACTCATGAAGACAACCTATGTCTAGTTTTATTTTGCAAAACTCTAAGTTAACTATCTTCTGTTTCAATCTTGAATTTAACCCTTTCACATTGAGTGCAACTATCTTAATACTAGTGGAGTGATAGATAATATTCATAGTCCACCTATAACAACAATTTTGATACCCTCTGCTTTTAAAATGCTTCTTCCCCATACATCTCCATTCCACCTTTGTTTTCCCATCCAGTGGTTTTCCACCCCACCAACTTCACACCTTAAGTGCCTTTAGATTAGTGCCCTACACCTAAGAGAAGCCCACTGGGCCTTCCTGGTCACTTTCAAGATGCTGCCTCACCCATTAATAATAGATGCTGGTGAATGTATCCAATGGGGAAAATGTGGCCTCCACCCCAGCCCTAATCATAAAGAAAAAACAAAGCCTACAAAGAGAAGGGAATGAAAGAGAGGAAGAGATGGAAAGAAAGAAAGAGAAAAGAATAGATAGAAAGCAGGGGTGCAAAAAGAGGAGTCCTATGATTCAACAGTTTAGCTGTTCAGCAATTGTCAAATCTAGGGTGCTACTTGGTTCCAGGCTGTAATAAATGCACAGCATTTTGAAATCCACCATGCCAATTGATTCTTAAACTGAGACCTTTCATTGAGTCAGAAATCTAAGGGTCTTAAACTCATAAAAGTAGCTCCTAGCTTCAATCTGTTTTTTTGTGGTTTCCCATGCCAAATCTTGGAATATAGAAAATAAAAAACCTTTACCTGTTATAATTTGCTGCTTTTGTCTGGCACATGCCAACACTGCTTCCTCATTACCAATGTCCTGAAAGAAAACCACATTAGTCCGAGGCTGAGCCTCTACTTTAGGTGAAGTAGAGGGGACTCAGTGGGCCCTGGCAATTGACAAGTCCTTGGCGATACCTGATTTTTCAGGTCAGTACCAATAGTATCCAGAAGCAGCTGGGAGACCCAGTGTATCATTTCCGGGTCTCTAACCCCTCTGGGATCCCAATCAGCAGCTGGTTAGAGAGTCTGGGTGTCTTTCCATATCTTCACATTTTCTAATAAGCATTTTCAGCTGATGGTGGTATCTGGATCTATTATACTTGACCTGCTCCTCCAGCCAAGTAAGGCAAACCTCTATTTCTCATTGACCTTCCATAAAATAGGTCAGCCTTCCATCTAGAGTATCCAACTTCTTAGTTAAATCTTCAATTTAGGGAGTTTTCTCCCCTTGATTTTTCTTTACAGCCTTAATTGACAGATCCATCGGAACATTTTTTAGTAGAGTGTGAGGATGAGTTGGATGTATGTGAACTGTCTCATTCAGCTAGTTTTTCAGAACAATATTCCATGTTAGCACCAGCCAGCTTTACATTCAGTGCAGGATCAGTTAAAAATATGCTTCTCATTAGGGTATGGGTCTCCTGAGGATCACCATCTTCTGTTGTATCAGCAGTCTCAGATGTGGGGAATGCAGTTTATCTGTTAGTACATGGTTTTGGATTTTATGAACTTTGCTAGTTGTTGCAGGATGCGGGACATAATTGGAATATTTAGTAGGGTTGCTGTAGAAAACAAGTTCATTACAAAGTTTAGGAAATAGTGGTGGAAGAATACAGTTATTTCAGCTGCACTGCAGTGTGTACCTATTTCCTAACTGAAAATGGAGCTTCGTTAATGCATTTATAGAAGGTTGGCATTTAACAATATATTGTAATATGCTCAGATAGAAAAGGCAAGCTTTTACCATTACTGGCTTAGTCACCTTGCAGAGTACCTTTGACATTTTAAAGATAGCAACTTGAAACTGGAAATCAGGGGCGACTTCTGAGCTCCAGGCTCCTAGATTTGCCTATAATTATATTAATTGCCTTGTTACGTCTAAACATAAAACTTTTGATTTGGATGATCCACAATATTTCCCTTGACTGTGTTCCAACTTCGAACTACGCAAAGGGTGCCTAACTCTTGGCCGGCATGAAACAACAGCCTGGATTACATTTTGCTCCATTTCAGTAACTCCAATAATAAATTGCTTTCTCATCATCATCTTTATTAAGGCGCAGAAAAAAAGGTTGCACAGTAAGTACAGTTTTAACATTTCAACAAATAATTAAAGGGAAAAAATAAGAATATATATAATGATATAATAAAAATCCATTCTTATAATCCATCTAATGATCTTCATAAAAAAGCAAGGGATGCTCCTAAATTATCCAGCAGGCACTTAAAACGTCATATTCCTCTTTCACTAAACTCACCAGGTTTGCCTTGTGGCTCTTTCATCTCTATTCAGTTTTTCTTAAAAATGTGATGCTCGCATACTTAAGAGTGTCATTCATATAGTTAATATTATTGAGATAATTGTTATGCTCCATTGAAGTTCTCCGACACTTTGGGGCTGATTACGATGGCGGATGGACTGAAGTCCGTCCACCAACTGAAGTCCGTCCACCATTGTTTTGTATTTGGGACCGCCCGCCTACAAGGCGGCAGTTCAACAGTACAAATTACAATGCGACCACCAACGAGGCCGCATTGCCTAAGTTTAGCATTGTGGCGGTGCCTGCCACATGGAGCAGGGATATGTAGGGTGGCACCATAGGTGCCCCCCATGTCCTGTGTCTGGGGGCAAGAGGGGCCCGCTACGGGCCCCCAAAGTCCCTTTCCACCTGCCTGTTCATGGCGGGTTAATCGCCATGAACAAGCAGGCGGAAAGGGACATTGTAATCCCTGCAGAGGTGCCTGGTAGGCACCGCTACCATTGTAGGGACTACAAGCCCCTCCACCGCACCGGCGGGCTCAAGGAGCCCGTTGGATGCGTGGCGGTCGGTCTTTACGACAGCCACACGTCCACCCGCCATCATAATATGGCGGGCGGTAAAGATGGTTACGATGGCGGGGAGACCGCCACTGACAGCCTGTCGGTGGCGGTCACCCCGCCATCATAATCGGGCCCTATGTTCAGTCATGCATATTTTTATGCTACTCTTTAATAACTTCTTCAGTGTGTCTCATTGAATCTGGCTTTGTCTGCAGTAGAAATGTTGTGGACAAAAAATAGTTGGTAAAATAAACACAACCAAAAAACTGAAACGTGAAAACAATATTTAAAAAAAAGCTGTGGAGACAAAGTAAAATCATGAAAAGTTGCACCATAAAAATGAAATAACGGCTGCATTAATGTTGAATCAATGAATCAATCAGGGATTTGTAGAGTGCACTACTCATCCGTGAGGGTCTCAAGGTGCTGAGGGGGGGGGTTCGGGCATCTCCGGTCATCCGAAAAGCCAGGTCTTGAGGCTCTTCCTGAATGCTTGCAGTGTGGGGCTTCATCTGATGCTGAGGGGGAGTTTGTTCCAGGTCTTGGCCGCGATGTAGCAGAAGGATCTGGAGTGGAGTTTTCTCTTGGGGGCGTAGAAGGAGATTCTTTCGTTGAGGTATTGGGGTCCGGTGTTGTGGAGGGCTTTGTAGGTGTGTGTGAGCAGCTTGAAGGTCACTCTTTTTTTGACAGGGAGCCAGTGGAGGTCTCGTAGGTGCTGGGTGATGTGGTCATGTCGTGGGATGCTGAGGACGAGTCTGGCTGCAGCATTCTGGACAGTCTCAAGTTTGTGGAGTAGAGATTTGTTGATTCCGACATAGAGGGCATTCTTGTAGTCCAGCCGGCTGGTGATGAGTGCGTGGGTGACGGTCTTCCCAGATTCGGGGGAATCCATTTGAAGGTCTTGCGAAGTAGGCAGGGGGTGTTGAAGCATGTGGAGGATACGGCGTTGATCTGTCAGTTCATGGTGTGGGAGGAGTCAAGTATGATGTCGAGGTTGCAGGTGTGGTCCGTGGGTGTGGGGGGGTGGTAAAGGGCAGGGGGCCACCAGGTGTCGTCCCACACGGAGGGGATGGATCCGAGGATGAGGACTTCCTTTTTCTCCGAGTTGAGCTTCAGGCAGCTGCTGCTCATCCAGGTTGCGACGTCCTTCATTCCTTCCTGGAAGTTGTGCCTGGTGATGTCGTGTTCCTTGGTGAGGGAGAGGATGAGCTGGGTGTCGTCGGCGTAGGATATTATACTGAGTCCGTGTTTTCTGGCGATGGTTGCGAGGGGGGCCATGTAGATGTTGAAGAGTGTGGGGCTGCGGGAGGATCCTTGGGGTAATCAATGTTGTAAAAAATAAGTTAGCTGAGTGCTGGCGGTGGAAACTGGAATGGTTACCAGGCAGATAAAATGTGAATGGAAGAGGAGGTGAAAAAAACATTTCGGAATGATTTGTGGAGGTGCAGGAAAGATGTGCACAGTCTAGGGGACTGTTGAAACGTGGAACACACAAAGGGGTTGTACGAATGAACATCCCCATGAAATGGGAGGAGTAGCTAGATTGAAGTGAAAGGGGTCCCCACTTAAAGGTGATAGAAGTGCAGGGAAGGAGGAGACTGGTGCAACAGAGACAGAAAATTGGAGCGAGGAGTCTTGATAAGGAGGAGCACTGGAAATAGAATAAAACATGCTGAGAGCAGGACATAGACTGAGGTTATTCATAATTTTTTTATGTTTCAAGTGGTACATAAGGCTAAAAGACAACTCAAAGAGAGTTCTTAAGTAAGCCCTTTGATGGGGATTAACTCTCAGAGAATGCGCCCAAAGAAGGATCTAAGAGCAGTGTTGCACACACTGGCTACTTGCCATTTTAAGGGAGGCATGCAGGATCTTGTGCTCGACCTCTCGCGAGAGTAGCTATTCACACCAGAGCAAGCAGCCATCTTGGGCGCAGCTGCTATTTATGCCACACCCATGTTCTGGAACATTGGTTGCTGTTGGATCCATTACCTGGAGAACGTCAAGTCTGCTCCTCCACTGCATCCAGCACTCTTCTGCCTTCATGTTGCTGCTCCTCTGCACCCTGGGCTTATTCTCACTTTATGACAACCTGAAAGAGAGAACAAGCATTGGCATAGCCAATAGGTCTCGCTTTTGGGACCTTATAAGTATTTAATTATGCAGCACAATATCCTTGGTGCAACATCATCAACCGTTGCATGGCTAAACACTTATAAGGTCCCAAAGGCGAGACCTATTGGCTATGCCAATGCTTGTTATCAGTAGTAACTACAGAAGGGCAGTTAGTGAATAGGAAGAGGCTTACTCTTGTGGGTGAGTGCATGGCACTCCCTAAACCCATCTCTGGCCCTCTCTCAACCCCTCCTTCCTACTCCCTTCACCCTTCGCCTTTAAGAGTACCTAGTCCCAATTTTCCAGCCTCTCTCATCTGTCCCGCCCACATTTACTACTAAAACATACTTTTGCGTGCAGAGATCCCCACAGTTGAGCAGATATCTATTCACTTAAAAGATTGAAGAGGCGTATACCACCACACATAGGTATGTGAACAGTATTTTGTTATATGTTAGTGGTACTAGTAACATACTACAAAATGCAGCTTGTGAACAGGCCCCATAATCTTTGCGGAGATTCTTCTCTGCCCTCCCTCCCTGATGAGCCAGTGCCATATGTAACAAGATCCCATGGTATGCAAACATGTTATATACTGGGATTGTCATTTAAGTTGTTCTGTTAATGTTATATTTATACCAAGAAGTTACAAAGACTTGTGAGTATCAAGGAAAACACAGTGCACGTACTAGGCAGTCGGGCAAAGTGTTGTAAGATGCTGCTTTGTGTGTGGCTGCGTGTCCACATAGCCTGGACTGTGCAGGCGTTACCAGGGTTCCGGCCACATAGAGGGTTGTCCCGCAATCAGTGTAGTAGTTCAGAACAGAAGGGTAGCAACGCAACTGTGGAGCTCTGCACTGAGCAACGGATGTCAAACTTGGACTTCTTCTAAGCGGATGCCATGAGCTACAGGAAATGGCCATGGTCAAGCCTTTTGAACTGCCCTAATGATGATCTGTCCAGGGAACTCTGCCTGACGTTCTTAATCTAAGATGAAGGAGTTTTTCCTATAATGTCAGTTCCCATTTCGATCATATATAAGAAAGCATTTACATGAGATGGACGCATCGCAACACATAAATTCCCTTTTGCCTTGTTGCATTCATTGACCTTTTGTTACTTTTTATGTCTCTGAATTAGCTCCTTACTGCTGAAATATCCTTTGGCTCTTCTGGTGAATGTCTATGCCTGTTTTTTTCTGACAACAGTGTGCAGGTTGGTGCGTATTATATGGCAGTGTCATCTTGCCTGCCAGCACCAGCAGGCGATGGCCTAGAATGCGGCCTGTGGCAGAGATTAATTCAATCATTCCTTTAATCACTCTGTTGTTCGTTGGAGTAGATGCCTTAAAGTGCTCACTAGTCTGGCAGTTGTGGCTGGACTATTCTTTTTGGAGTGGGAGTAAGACTCATCAGCATATGGGTGTCCCACCTAGAATGGCACAATGGGTGAAAAACAATGGTCTGGAATGGAGCACTAAGCGATCACCAGCGGCTGAGGTTAATGCAAACATTCCTTCTATCTCTTCGGTTTTTGTGGTACACACTACAAATTGCAATGTTTGTAACTCAGCTTCGATTGACAAATAGACCAATTCACATGAGAGGGATTTGATTGGGTTGGCGTCACATCATTTGATGGCAATGATACCTGATTTTATATTGTCTATTGTAATTAGTCACTCAACTATTTTTTGTTGGGTAGTTCCCTACCTTCTAGGTTTAAGGGAGGGTAGCTTATGCGTCCAGCACTAGCTGACCAATGCTATACATAATTGATTAAAAAAAGTGAGTTGCGCTTGGTCCAAGAGTCTGGGAAAATGTAATAATGTATTTTTCATTGGACAACGGGCCCATACAGCAGGGCACCTAGGCTTGATGGTCCTCATATGAGCAGAGGTGGGCCCCAACAATAACTCTGTGGACCTGACTCCTATGGATGTTTGTGCCCCCTCCACACTGCCTCCTTCCCATATTTTCATTCTATTGAAACCCATCTAGCTGCCCCAGTTACCCAAGTAGCATTACATTATGTTGACACGTATGGACTAGGGTAGCCATTAGTCCTGTTTCTGCTGGATTGTCCTGGATTTGCAGTGTCTGGCCCGTGTCCTACACTCAGCCAGTGCAGGTCACCAAATGTACCGCTTTTTGTTCATAAAGGGACGATGAAGGTTATTTAGTAGTTGCAGCACATAAGGTATCCACAGAGGCCGCTTCAAGAACACGTTTATATTTAGAGATGCTATAAAGTGGAATGTGAGCACCTGCATTGAAGAGGCCCTGAACAAGCAGGGAAGCGTTCTAAATCTTAAATATTTACATTGGGCAGAATGAATTAAACCCCAGTCAGCCCTGGAGACTAAATATCCGGTGACCCCTTATGAAGCAGAGAGTTTAACAAGGTTATTGTCTGTGGGAAAGGAAAATACAACTCTGTGGTTTCAGGAATCTTTGAAATCTATTTTCCAGCACTCTGAGGTGTGTTGGAAGGTTCAAATTTCAGCACATCTTTAATGTAACCATAATGTAGGAGCAAAGACAGCACTGAGACTAAATACTATATAATGGTGCTTAATTAATCAGGGAACAATGTAGCCCAGGTGGTCATTACCTGTCACCCGTAGCCATGATAATATATGAAATCTTAATTATATATTAATATGAAAACCACTGTCTGCCTTTCTTGAAAAAACATGCACAGTGCTTATTATCTGATCCTGCTACTGATCCTGTTTTGAAGATCACACGTAATGGCAGATTAGGGGTCAAAGGCATAGAGAGAACACGATTTACCCAAGGTCAAACAAGTTGAAGAAATAGGAGAACCAAGATTGAAACACAGCACTGCTCATTTCAAGGCCTGTAATTTCGCACTATACCTTATTTTATTGAGCAGACCATGAAACTGGGTTCTAGCCCAGTTTTGTTATCACACAACTGCCAGCAGTTACGCTTGATCCAAGTACTTCCACTCACCGAAAAAAAAGGAGCAGAGGCATATAGTCAAAAAATTGACCAGCCAAATGCACACATTTTAGTCACATGATAAGGCTGAGATTAAAACCCATGTCTCTTGGTTCCATGATTTCCAACTTGCCCCCTGCACCTCAACTGTTGTGGAGTAGTTTGTGATGGAAAGGTCCAGGGACTGCTCTCGCTAGGATTTTTCATGCTGTGTTTATTACCCGCATTTTTGTTTGTAAAGTGGTAAATACTGGATTAGATATTTGGTCCAACAGCTCAATGGCTAAACCCACCCAGGACCACTTTTTAAGGATAGTGGTGCCATCTTGTTGGGGGTCCTGTCAAGGTGTTTTGTTCGAACTCTCATTACACAAATTAAGCCTGTTTCAAAGCGCTTCTGGTATTCGCAAATAAGGAAAGACATTTAGTAGGAGATTGGCCTTTTTCCTGGGTCCTAGGACAGTAGGTGGTTGCTATGCAGTATCCATGATGGATGCTGCCCTTTACATGTCCCATGCTCGATCGTATTATCGAATTCCAATTCAATGACCTAGCTATCTTTTGTACACTTGACTCTAAGGCGGTAACGAACAGGCAATACTAAATCCATCGAGTGGTAGAGGCAGGGACTGCAACTCAGTTACAGTATTGTAAAGTAAATACTCTCAGTAACTATGTCCAGTAAGATCTACAACGTTTAAAGAAACTGGGGGCTTTATTTAGAGAAGGACATTATGAAATGAAATCACATCACAAAAATATGCTCAGTGACTCTCCCTCCCACCTCAAATAAACATCTTCTGATGGCTATGCATGGCCAAAAGTGTCTCTGCGTGCTCTAAATGTCCTGCAAGGTGATTTGGAAATGCTGGCAGTCCCCGGATGCTTGTTTCCGGTCCAGGGAGGACCCGGCTTGGGAGTTCGGGCTGGACTGTTCCCATGAGACACAGGGTCAAGACTGATTTGCATATGGCTGTGTGCAAACTGGGGTGGCGTAGTGAGCATAAGAATTGCCCCGGCAGTCTTGATATAGGCAGTCCCAACACATCCTCTCTCTAAGGCAAGAGCAGCTGTATATACAAGAAATCACAAATGTTAGACTTGTGAAGTTTACCGCACCTTGTAATTACCAGCGGGATAAAGTCCGCACCATTGGACTACCACTCTCCCCATTAAATTGACCTGCCTGTGTTTTTGTGTTTCTTGCCTTGTGGACGTGTTGGGCGCAGGAAGTTCAAATTTGTTATTCTAATTGCAGTTCTAGAACACATGGGGAAAGTGAAACTTTATCATTCTAGCCCTGAAATATTTTGAGGAAAGTTTAGTTAAACATTCGCTAAATATTTTAGAATGGGTTAAAATACGATCATTTTGCATTGACCAATATGCTGTCCTGATGTTGCTCAGGGGAAAAATACTAAGAAGCCGGTAAGCACGAGGACAGACGGAAAGCACCAAAATCCCAATGTTATTCCCCATTGTTAAGAGCGGTTTATTCAAACCAATTTAAGTCCGGTCCTCGGAATTCATTGCGGGGATAAACAGCGCACTGTATGTTTTAAATGCCTTTAGTCTCATTCCAATAGGCGTTTTGACATTTTTAAATTATTCGATTTCTTGTAATCCGCGCGTGCTTCAAAGAGCTGGAGGAAAAAAATGAGCGAGCGTCACGGTCACATAGAGCCGGTCCTACCTGGGCTGGTTATGTAACACGGGCGCGTTGTGTCACAACTCACATACCACGTTAAAAGACAATGACATTTGTGTGGAGTCTTAATTGTGTAACTCGGAGAGAGCGCCAGGGGTTTGCGAGGACGTGACCAGATGGAAGTGCCGTTGACAAAGAAGAAGCTGGCAGCACATTCTCACGAGCTCAGCGCGGCTGAAACTTTCCAGACATCGGAAATCTTTTGTTAACCTAAACGGCTTTTGTAGAGATCCTCCTCCCGCTTGCTGCTGGGTGCCATTAGCTGCGGAAAGGAGGGGCCGCGTTAGTAATCCTACACCTGTCTGAAGCGCACACGCCCTTCCACGAGCTGAACTTACCAAACAAGTGCAGGGCGGCATGAGCGCACCGGGGCTCTGGGCGCGCGCCCAGTGATGGGGGACAGAAAAGAACCCCTGGCCGTCCCGGGCGGCATTGTCTTGTGATGGCGCGTGATGACAGCAGCCTCTTCTCCGGGTCCAGGGGGAAGGTGGTCTTGTATCACAATGAATACAGCGCGTCCAGGAGGTGCAGCCCTGCCGCAGGAGCTGCTGCACGCAGGGCTGGACGTTAGAGTCAGGCAGCAGCGCAACATGAAGAACCTGGAGCCCGTGTACCTGAGGCGCCAGAGGAAGAGGCCCTCCATCATCCCAGGTAGGGCTCCCTGATTCCCCCCCCCCCAAAAACGAGCGAGCGCGGCAGCCTGCAGAGCTGACCAGACGCTCGTGCGTCATGGCCTTTTGCCTGCGATTACACGCACGGCAGGCATGTGTTTCCAATTATCGCGCCTGCGTCTGGGCACGATAATGGGAAACAGATGTCGGCCCTGCGCGCGTAACCGCAGGAAAAAGGCCATGACGCACGAGCGTCTGGTCAGCTTTCTGAAGCCCCTTACTATAAGTCTCGCAAGCAGCGCATGCGCTGCTCTAGGCTCGACCTAAAAAGGAACACATTAAGAAGACTCTTTTTGACTGTAAAGCACTAGCGTTGGGATGCTTCGCGCTTGACTCAAAACAATACTTACCAAAGTGGCTTTGCAGCACCAATTCATTAGAAATCAGGACACTCTAAAAGGACTGGTATGTTTCACAACTTACAACTATGATGATTATATGAGTGTAACTGTCTGTGAATGGACTTAGTAATGTGTATTTCTTTATTTAATGCAAACATAGAAAACGCTCAATCAACCAAGGAAGCGAATGCATCAAAGGTGGGAAAGTGGGAATATCTAGGTACAGACAAATACACATAAGGCCCACCGGATAGACTGTGAGAATGTAGCGTTATGATATGATATCTAAAGCCCTTGGTTACATTGCAGACCATCAGTCCAGAGCAATCCAAAAACTCACAGAGGGCCGGATAACAGGTTCAATGCTAACCTTCTCGTACGCTCTTTCTTTCTCCATCCCATTCTCCTTTCCCCTCCTACACCGCAGCCCTGGCTGTGTATCAATAGCGGAGGAGTTGTGGTTCAGGGGAGGAGTTGGGAACTAGAATCTTAACTTTCTGCCTCGCTGCTCCAGGATTATATACCGATGAGTGCCTGACAGTTTCTGACATGGAGCAAGGTCTTTGAGCCAAAAGTCCTTACTAGGCTTTTCGTCCCATCTCCAGGTCATTGTGTTCCAAAAGCAATCAATTTGCAGCTACCAAACAAAGCCATCAATACAATAGTGACACAACCAAATTACAGTACACCATTTCCTTCAGCACAGTGGTCACCTCCATCCAAAATTAATATCGAGGCTCCACAGAGCCAGCAATCTGTAAAAGAGGCCAATTAAAACTGCACCAAACTGACAGGTGTATAATATGTGTGATATAATGTTTTAAAGTGGATTGGTCAAAAAATTAGGAGTTGATGAAACTCTCGGAGTTTAACTCTGTGGAATTCCCCGTAGCTATGTAAAAGCTCCACGAGATGCCACAGAGCTCCGCCAGCGGGTGGAAAATATCCATGCTGCGCTGCTCGCACTACGATTTAGTGCCAGTAGCGCAAGCAGTGCTGGAAAATCAGTACAAATGGCACCATGCTGTGTGAATGCTGTCATTTAACATGATTTTGCTGCCGCTGGAGTAGAAAACCCACTAGTGCAGCAGCAAATCTACTTAAGAAGCCCTCTGACCATGACCGTTGGAAAATGACAGTAGGGGGCGCTAAATCTCGCTCAGGCTAGCATTTCTGGTGCCTCACGAGAAAAAAAATTCTGATAAACAGTGAGTGGTACAATTTGGTCAGAAAACCGCGTTACAAAAGTAAACCAGAGATGCCAAAGTCCACTGATTCTGTGAGCTGAATTAAACATTCGCCCACCCTTAGACAAAATCTCCTGTTTGTTGACTCCTCCTTTGTATGTCGGCAGCAGTACCACTACTGTGCATCTGATATTTCATGGTCATTTTCTCACTTGCTTTTAGTATAAACATCTTCTTTAGGGACTTCACCAATCACATTATTATACATTTTTTTTAACATCTTACTGGGACTAGGGTTCAACGAAAGCATTGTAAGCAGTGACTATTTTTTAAGTTAATCTGGGAGACAACTTTAGTGTAGAACAATTGAGTTTTTGAGCCAGTGATAACGTTATAACATCAATCAAATTCAATTATACACCTCTTAATTTCTCCTCAAAGGATTTGAAAATATGATCAGTGAAAAGTTCCCCCAATGCATGTAACTTCATATGTTTCAGTTGAGGTTTTGGACCCTTTTTTTGTGGTCAAAGCCATATTGGGATTATCAGCCACAGGAATTAATGGTGGGTATAGCGTCTCAAAACCAACCAACCTAGCAAGCCTGTCCAAGGCCCATACCGTGCATCTGACCGCGTGCATTTCTTGGCTGGTTCTACTAGGTGACGGCAGCAGAGCCAAACTAAGAGGACCCAACTCAACCAAACCAGCCTCCAGATAACAAAGTGACACTTTCCTATGTCCATGCAACCAGTAATGGGCAAGCTGCTCCTGTGCAACCAAATTATAGATTTCAAAGTTTGGTGCAGCAAAACTCCCTCTTTAGTAGGGTAGTTGGAGTTTATGGAAAGCAATCCATGGTTGGTCCCCACCTAATGCCAGCTTAATCATCAGTGTCCTTAATTGCCCAAAGAACCCTAATGAGTGGAATCAATATATTCCGAAATAGATAAAGAAGCTTTGGTAATACAACCATCTTCATGAGGGCAATTCTGCCGGCAATCGACAAATGAGTTTTATCTATTTTTAAACTCACCCTCTTGTGGAGACCATGCATTTCCCATTGTTTTATGTGATTACTATGTCTATGTCTCAGGGATACTGCATTCTCAAGTGCCTGCACCTGTTCAGTTTGCCAGGCAAGTGAGCAATCCTTTTGGTCAGAGGCCAATATGCTCAATTTACTTTCAGCTCAGACCACCTACGAAAGAATGATCTTAGAAATAAGGTGGCTTAAATTCTGTTCAGAGTCTTGAATCATCAGCAAAATATCATCTGAACACATTAATATAAGTGTTGTATGAAGACCAAAACTTATACCTCTGGTATAGGGGAATTCTTTAACCCCTTCACTGCTAGGCCTTCTCCTATCAAGGTGGTAAGCCTTTTTGGGGCTATTTGAGGTAGGTCGCACTTAGGCCCCCATGACATTTTGTCCACATAAAGTATCCATGCCAGATTTGTGTCCTATTTTTCCAACATCCTGGGGATTCTAAAGGTACCCAGAGTTTGTGGATTCCCTGGAGGGGACCAAGAAATTAGCCAAAATGAAGCTACATTTTGGGTTTCATGGGAACAATTGGGAAGAAGTGCTGCAGAAGAAAGGTTTTTTTTTCCTGCAAATGTCATCAACGTGCTCAAAGAGTTTGAGGTGCTAAAATCTCAATCTTCCCCGCTTCGAAGAACATGCAGACTAGAATCACAAAACCAAATTTTTCAACACAGTTTTGGCATTTTACTGGGATTTAGCCCATTTTTCCTATTTTTTGTGCTTTTAACCTCCTTCCAGTTAGTGGTAGAAATGGGTGTGCATATCTCAAAATTAATTCTTTCTTACACAATGTCTTTCATTTGGAAGGTGCAAATGCAGAGAAAGACAATTGGTAATAACACTTGTTCTATTAATCTGTTGGAAACGGCCCAAAATACAACATGGTCACATCACATTTTTCCACTGAAACCTGACCCATTGTTTGCAGTGTGCCCAGCTGTAGATTTTGGGCCCTAGCTCAGCCGGCACCTAGGGAAACCTACAAACGTGTAAATATTTTAGACACCTAGAGGAATCCAAGATAGGGTGACGTGTGTGGCTCTCACCAGGTTCTGTTGCCCGGAATACACTACGATCCTCAAAATTTGTCTAAAAAACACATTTTACTCACATTTCTGTGATGGAAAGTTCTGGAATATAAGAGGAGATACAATTGTTTTTTTCTACCCAGCATTCCCTCAAGTCTTCTGAAAAAAATGGTACCCCTACTTGTGTGGGCAGGCCTTGTGCACGCAACAAGAAACTGCCCAAAATGCAACATGGATGCATCGTATTTTTCCATCGAAAACTGAGCCTTTTTTTCCAATGTGGGTAGCTCTAGATTTTGGACCACAGCTCAGCCGGCACCTATGGAAACCTAGTCAAACTGTGTATGTTTGAAAACTAGACATGTAGGGGTATCCAGGGCGGGCTGACTTGCGTTGCTCCCACCACGTTTTTTACCCAAAATCCCTTGCAAACCTCAAAGTTTGACAAAAAAACACCTTTTCCTCACATTTCTCTGATGGAAAATTCTGAAATCTGTGGGGGGCCACAAACTTCCATCCACCTGGCATTCCCCCAATGCTCCTGATAAACATGCCCGTGACAGGAAAGGGCCCAACACGCAACATGGACGCATCTAATTTTTCCACCGAAAACAGAGCCTTTTTTTCAATGTGGGTAGCTCTAGATTTTGGACCCTAGCTCAACTGGCACCTATGGAAACCTAGCCAACCTGTACATTTCTGGAAACTAGACACCTAGGAGTATCTAGAGTGGGCTGACTTGCATGATTCTCACCATGTTTTCTTACCCAGGATCCCCTGAAAAGCTCACATTTTGCCTGAAAAACACATTTTCCTTGCATTTCTGTGAGGAAACTTGCTGGAATATTGCAGGCAGCCACAAACTTTCTACCACCCAACATTCCTCTAGGTCTCTGGATAGAAAATCTTATGTGGGTAGACCTAGTCCCCCCGATAGGAAACGGCCCAAAACACAACATGGGTGCAGCACATTTTTCACCAACAATTGACCCTTTTTCCAATGAGGGTAGCTCTAGATTTTGGGCCCTAGCTCAGCTGGAACCTAGGGAAACCTAGCCAACCTGTACATTTTTTTAAACTAGACACTTAGCACTATTCAGGGTGGGCTGACTTGCGTAGTTTTCCCCATGTTTTTCACCCAAAATCCCTTTTAATCCTCAAATGTGGACAAAAAATCACATTTTCCCTTATATTCCTGGAATGGAAAGTTCTGGAATCTGTGGGGAGCCACAAACTTCCATCCACCCGGAATTCCCAAAAGTCTACCAATAAAAATGCTACCTCACTTGTGTGTGTGGGCCAAGTGCCAGTGACAGGGAAGGGCCCAAAACGTATTGTGGAAACATCACAATTATCGATCACAAAACGACCTGGTTTTGCATGGGGCACCTGCGTCTTTGGTCCCGGGCTCAGCAGCCATCTTGGGAAACCTACTAAACCCAGACACTTCTGAAAACTAGACACCCGGGCAAGTCCAGGGAGGTGTGGTTTGCATGGATCCCCTAACATTTTCTCACCCAGAGTCCCCTGCAAACCTCAAATTTAATTAAAAAGTCACATCTTCTTCACATTTTTGTGTGGGATCACCGCATCAGCACAAATTTCCTACCACCCAGCATTCCCCTCGGTCTGTAAATGTGATTTTTTTAGCTTACGCTGCCATCTCTGGAGGGGGGGGGGGATTTAGAGGGGCGGCCCACGGGGGAGGGTGTCAGTGCTTTCCCTGTGGGTGGGTGCAAGGACAGCTTGGAGCCGTCCTACGCATATGCCGACCGCGTTCGCGGACAGCTTCAAGCCATCCTGCGTACACAAAGGGTTAACCATGCTGGACAATGGTTCAACAACTAGTGGAAACATATGGGCGACAAAGGGCAACCCAGTTGCATACCCCTGCCACTGAATATGGATCTGACAGCTGACCATTTACTCTTGTCCAAGCAACTAGCCTACTGTAGAGCAGCTTAATTTTTTCCCCCATTCCCATGTGTTCTATAGCAGTGTGAAAAAAGGGGCATTTAATTGAATCAAAGGCTTTATCTACATCTAAAAAAGACGCAAAAGCTTATATGTTGGGGTCCATCTGATGAGTTACCACAAAGCGAGTGCACAAATTATTGATTGTGGATCTGCCTGAGCTAAAGTTGTTTTGGGCTGATCAGACCAAACATGGGAGGAACAGGAGAATGCTATTTGTCACTAAGTTAGCCAGTTTTCTTATATCCACATTTTGCAATGAAAGTGACTTATAAATCACATTATGCGAGGGGGGTTTCAGGAGTATAATAAATATGCCCGCCCTAAGAGTGGGAGGCAACTTGCTCTGTAAGACAGACTAGTTTTATACTTCCAGCAAGTGAGGAACTAGCTTGTTAGCATGTATCTTGTAAAATTCCGCCAATATGCCATCTCTACCAGGAGCCAAGACATTCTTCACAGACATTATGACTTTTGTAATTTCGTCAGTAGTAAGCGGGGCACAAAGAGGTTACCCCTGTTCTATTGCGAGCCATGCCAGAGTCACTCCTTTAAGAAACTTGTTAACATCGAGGGGGTCTACATGTGCTATAGCTGTATTTAAATCCAGGTAGTATTACGGGAATGTATGTAGTATATCCTTGATCTCATAGTGTGCACTCCTGCCAGCTGTGTCTATTTGAAGGATGTCTGCAGCAGCCCATGCTGGGTGGATTATTCCCACCAGAGTGCGCCCATGAATGTGACTTGTCTGTCTGCAGCAACACAGGAATCAATCCTCCTAGCGGTAAGTATTAGGGGAACAAATGTCTCAGGCATCAAAACCTGTGCCTTCTCTAGCCAACCAATACCAGCTTTGAGTTTTGCTACAGTGCCTCATAATGCCATGAGAAAGCTATGGCCCTTTGCGAAACATTCACCCCTTATAATCACTTTGGACACCTTCCACAGCGTAGCATATGTCCATACTGAACACTGACTATCCTGAATATATTGTTGTATAGCTCTATGTACCTCTTCTCGAAACACTAGATCCAAGAGCACTGTCGGCTGCAGCCTCCATAACCCTCCTATATTTGACCAATTGGGGAGACCAACTTTGAGGAGAACCAGTAAATGATCTGACAGTGTACGGGCCAAGTGATCGCTTTTGTTAGTCTGCCCGCTAACATCTCTCGAACCCACCCAGAAGTCTATTTGCAATGCTATTCCATGCACTGGGGGAGAACTGTGTGTATATAAGTTATTCAGGGAGTTGTGAGGAAGCGGTCTATAAGCCCAAACTGATCCATAAAGTGTACCACAGAGTTTGCGATTGTTTGTGTCTAGTAGGGCAAGTTTTGGAGCCCTCTAGAACAGGGTTCAGCACAAGATTAAAATCACCCTCTCAAATTATTCAACATGGGGACAGACCCTAAGCTTTTTCTGGACACATTTGAAGCCCTCTGGGTCATCACAATTGACTCCAAATAGGTCTACTATAGCAACTTGCACACATGCAAGTCAGCCCAGTACTATAATGCAGAGTTCCCTGTCATCTCTGGTCGGAAATGTGTGCCTCTCCTGACCATAACTGCAACCACTCTGAAAGAAGTAGAGTATGCTGAAAACTACCTATATGAGGCCCGTCTCTGGACAAAGCAGGAAGGAACTTTAGGGATATGTGTATTTCCTTCAGGAGCACTAAATCCACCTTGTGCCTGCCTATGTAAGCCATCACCTGCCTGGCCTTATGATGGTTGTTGATCTCTCTGACATTCCAAGTAAGGAATATTATCTCAACTTAGCTCGTCATATCATGGCGGCACCAGCTGTGAGCCTATGAATATGTGTGGCCAGTGGCTGTGCTCAGCATATGTGTGCATTTAGTACAGCATGCAATATTGATCGACAGTTGTATGTAGCTAAACTCTCTCTCTTCCCCTTCATCCTCCCTCATCGAGTACTGATCATCTTGATGATTTTACACTTCAACACACCACAATCAAACCATTTCAACAGCAAAGTCATGGGTAACAAATACAGACATCTAACCCTGGCACTTGTGCTGAGGTTAGCCAGAGTACTGCATCATGAAACCCAAACATGCAAATAGTGACATCAATATATGTAATCATTATCTATCACCCCAGAATTAGTGACAAGCAGTAAACAATACCATTTTGACCAGCATATGTTGCAGTTGACTACTGCATTTAAACCATTAATGGGCTGTGCACAAGAGAGTCTAATCTGCAAGGACCTTAATGGGCTGTATTCCACATCTGAAATTGAGTGGGAACTAGAGGGACCAGAGGGACTTTCCCCTTTTACCCTTACTGGGTCAATGAAGATTCTGCACATTATTTAGCTTCTTTGGATAGATAAAAAGCGTGATGCACTATTAAATTCAAATCTTAGCTTGGCCGTATACAACACTGAGTAGCTTATGTCAAGATCTCTCAACCTTTTCCTGGCTGGAGCAAAGTCCTCCTCGCATCTTGAACGGTTTGACTGAAATCCAGGTAGAGCGCTAATGTTCGTGCTTGGTTTTCGACTGTACTCATTTCTAAAGGCTGTGGTGTAGCAAGGGGGGGCAGTCCACCCCAGCGGACACGAGTTTTGGGGGCGGCAGTCCACACCCCCCCCTGAAGCCATCGTGGGGCAGCAAAACACAGGGACCGCCACGGAAGCCAAAAGGTCTAGCTACGCCACTGTCTAAAGGCCAATTGTAGTGCTGAATCATGATCTCTATAAATGAGAAATATTGCCATTGTCGCATCTTGAACGGTTTGACTGAAATCCAGGTAGAACGCTAATGTTCGTGCTTGGTTTTCAACTGTACTCATTTCTAAAGGTTGTGGCGTAGCAAGGGGGGGCAGTCCACCCCAGCGGACACGAGTTTTGGGGGCGGCAGTCCGCAACCCCCCTGAAGCCATCGCAGGGCAGCAAAACACAGGGACCGCCACGGAAGCCAAAAGGTCTAGCTACGCCACTGTCTAAAGGCCAATTGTAGTGCTGAATCATGATCTCTATAGATGAGAAATATTGCCACAATCAGCCTGGGTCGGGCAGCCGGGATAGGCTTGGCGCCAAGGGTGCAATGTGCTTGCTCCACAGCAAGTATCTGTGAGAAAGGGTCTTTTGCCAAATAGTTCACACAGCATTTTTTGATGTAGTCCTCAAATTTGCCCATTGCCCTAGACTCAGCCAGCCCAGCTATATGTACATTGGTCTTGCGAGAGCCAGCCTCTAGATCTTCCAGTTTAGATTTGACACCGTCCATCTCAGAGTGCAGTTGTTTTTGCCCTTTTGTCTGAGTAGCTGTGTCAACCTCTCCATCTGAAATACGACACTCAGCCATGTCATGTCTCACCTGCTGCCTATCCAGCCTTTGTTTCATGTCATCCATCCTCCTAGTGAGTCAATTTTAGTATTGATATCGATATTGGCAAGATTTCCTTTAATTTCTAAAGACATGCCTGATATCAGGTCAATCATCAATGTCAGTGTTAGTCCTTTACCTGGTGGTAAGAGTCGAATTCACCTTTGTCTCTGACGTTTTAGAGTCTTTACAATTTATGAATGAATAGTGCTTCAAGAAATAGGACATTGATTTCCAGGAAGGATCTTGACGACTGGCCCTGGAAAAAGGCTCAGAATTACGAGCTCCCATGTCCGCATTCATGCTGTAACACCAATATCCATGTTATGCTTTATTTTCTATGGTCCTATAGGGGATTAAAGCATAATAAACCTGCAAGCCAGTAATGCCAATATAATAGGTTTAGATAATACAGGGGGAGGAAAGTACAAACAGAATTACAAGTTCCACTTATAAAATGATGAGTTAAAGTAGTTTACATGGCATACTGTAGTTAGCATGTCACGCTTCCTGATTTTACTGTTGTGCAGAGATATGCACAGCTTAAATTTGTGGCTGCTCTTGTCAATACAATAGAGACACATATGTTTCTGATAAAAAAAATTTGAAAGAAGTATTTTTTTCATGGATTTGATCATTCAATGTGGTGTTCACTCTGCAAAAATGTATTAGTAATAATCAGAATTTTACATCTGACACAATTATAGCACATGTAACATTCAGGTTTTACTAACACGAGGATGCAGCTTCACATCATAGGACCCCCATACTCAGAGTAGATGCGGACAGCAAGGACAACACCATTGCACACAACAATATGCTGCAACCAGAGCACCATCCTCCACACAGCTCAGTGACAGGATACAAAGCACTGGGTTAATTTTCAACAAATTTGTTTATGTGGTCTATTTTCCCACTGAGATGCCTGACAGTTGGTGGGAACAGGTTTCAAGAACCAAGTCCTAGGATACACTGCCTGAGACCCTCTGCCCTGAAGAAGCAGCCAGAAGTACCAGGCAGTGAAACATGCTGGCCTTTCATTAACCAATGCATAGAGAAGCAAATTTGCTTTTAATCATGAGCTAGGTGACATACAAATAAAGAATAAACACCATTTTAGATGCATTTTTACATTTTAACATGACTATTCAAGCATTTTCACACTATTAGAGGACTCGGACATCATATGATAAGTGGACAATTGTCAAGGGTGATGCTCCTCCTTCATTGACTTGCACAGGAACAGAAGCTGCTCTCTTCCCAACTCCCCTTCAAGTGCCCTCCGGAGATGATATTAAATCTTATCTCCAATGAACTCCCAAGGGGAAGGGGGAATTGAAGAAAATAATAAACAAGAAGAGACTGTCCAGGAATTCTAGCTTCCAAATTCTTCCTCTAATTCTGGCTCTGCTTCAGGAACTGATGTCGAGGATTATCTATGGAAACTAAACACACACACAATTTATTAATTACAAACCTACCGCTGTTCTGCTCTGCTCTACTTCTCTTATTAAGCTTGCGGTCACTACCTACCTAATTGGTCTGGACACTGAGCCTCTCTTCTTTCTTTTGCCTGTATTTTATTCTCTGAACTCTGGTTCTTTCCTAGATTATATTCAGGCTGAATGCTCTGTAAGAGTTAAGCACAAATATACCTTTTGTAATATTACCCTTAGCTCAACCTATTAATGTACTTATACTTAGTCTTATGAATATAACCTACCTGAACCTTCCTGAGCGCTACCTTGAATGACTCTTTTCTGTAACCTTATGTAGCTGTATTGTAATTAACTGTCTTCTCTGTTATCTCTTTCCTCTTTTTATCTCTTCATAGTTTTTCTCAATGTCCTTTAATTAAGGTAAGTATATACTGTACATTCACCAGTTCAATAATATTCTCTATCATATACTCAGTCTTTTCACATTGCCATTCTCTAATACGCTTTTCTGTTATCACTTAGCTGAATCGACGAGGTTCTGTCAACACATCTTCAGTGCTTCCTGCTGAAAACGGAGAGATGATGAAGCCTCGAGGATTAGTCAGACTGACTGGAATCCGGTAAGAAGCCTCCAATTGACGATGTCCGGAACACGCTGCTCAACTCTGTAACCGCCGGGTCTTTAAGGCAAACTATGGGATTAAGGGAGACTGAATTTTCGGGAGCGCGCTACTATGGAAACTTGAGGGAAAATAACTGTGAAGTAACGGAGCCCTATTAGTCAACTCCGATACCGGGAAAAACCTCAGTGAAGTGCGCAGTTTTCAGGCAGCGCGCGCTCACCATGGTTCCAAGGGCTTTAGCGACAACAACTAGACCGCAGAGTCGATTGGAGATCGGCGGCCATCTTAGAAGTCCTTTTGTGCCAAAGTTGATTCCAGGATTGACCTTCCAACCGGTCACCTTGTCCTTTAAGTGAATTCTTGCAAAGTGCAGTACAGACACATGCCGCTAAACGATATGGGGGTCTGACAGTACCCCCCAACAAGGGAGATCCTTCCGGTCGGGGTTTCATTGGAAATCTTTGAGGAAAAGACAACACTAATCTAGGATCATGGACATCAGATTCTAGTTCCCATGAACGCTCCTCAGGACCGTAACCCTTCCAGTTCACCAGATAGTACATTTTTCCTCTGACTCTCTTTGAATCCAAAATTTCCTTCACTTCAAATTCTAGTCCAGTTTCCAACTGGACGGGTTTGGGTGGTAAATTTCTTCTTAGCTCTGGAGAAGTCTTTTTTAGCAATGAGACATGAAATGTCGGATGAATTTTAAGTTTGTTAGGTAATTTTAATCGGTAAGCTACTGGATTAATTCTTTTTTTCTATCAGATAAGGTCCAATAAACCTAGGTTGGAACTTTCGATTACCCTTAAGCCTAAGGTATTTGGTACTTAACCAGACACTATCCCCTACTTCTAGAGGAGGACCTTCTCTTCTCTTTTTATCTGCATAATTTTTGTAGTTCTTTTTTGCCTGTTCTAAATTGTCTGATGCCGTTTGATGGACCTGTTTTAAATGTGTAACTAAGTCTTTGATTGCAGGAACAGAAATCTCAGTTTGCTTTACGGTTGAAGTGGGGTGTCTACCATAATTTAGATAGAATGGAGAAAAACCTGTTGACACATTTTTTGCGTTATTATGGGCAAACTCTGCTGCCCACAAATACTCGGCCCAGTCATTTTCTTGATTTAATTGGAACAATCTCAAATACTGTTCTAATTCTTGGTTCACTCTTTCAGTTTGCCCATCGGTCTCTGGGTGATAACTGGTTGAATATCTAGTTTCTATGCCCAATCCTTCTACAAAGGCCTTCCAGAAACGGGACAAGAATTGTGACCCCCGGTCAGAAATTATCACCTTCGGAATCCCATGAATCTTCACTATCTGTGTGCTGAAGTGAATAGCCAACTGTTTAGCAGTGGGTACCCCTTGTAGTGCCAGAAAATGTGCCATCTTTGTGAATGCATCCACAAACACTAGAATTGTGTTGAAACCTTGACTAACGGGTAAGTCTACAATCAAATCTAATGTGATGGTGTGCCAAGGGAAGGGAGGGGTAGGCATAGGTTGTAACAATCCCTTCGGTGCTTGTCGTTCAGATTTTCCCTGAGCGCAAATTTCGCAACTCTTGACGTATTTTTCTATATCCTTACTCATCTGTGGCCACCAGTAGTTTCTTCTTACCAGGTCTTCGGTCTTTTGTTCACCCTTATGTCCTGCCAGAGGACTGTCATGGCATTCTTGCATTGCTTGTTCTTGTAGTTCCTTGGTTGGAAGGTACAAGGCTCCCTTATGGAGCGGCAACTGATTTATAATCTCTCTTCCAGACTCTTCTTTAGCCCACTCCAGCATTTCTTCTGTACTTAAGGCTTGAGTTACTTGTGTTCTCATGTCATTGCCCGTAGTTGCACTTATTATTCTTGATTCTGGGATTATCCTTTGAGATTCCATTAACCTCTTTTGATTCCCTGTGTCCAATCGGGACAAGGCATCTGCCTTTCCATTTTGAGCTCCAGGTCTGTACGTGATCACGAAGTCATAGTCTGCAAAGTACAACGACCATCTGAGTTGTCGTGGAGTCAAGTGGAGTCAAGGTCCTTGCTGACTTTAAGAACTTCAGATTTCGATGGTCGGTGAAAACGGTGATGGTATGCCTGGCTCCCATGAGGTAGTGACGCCACTCC
Source organism: Calotriton arnoldi (assembly GCA_963921515.1). NCBI lineage: Eukaryota > Metazoa > Chordata > Amphibia > Caudata > Salamandridae > Calotriton > Calotriton arnoldi. Next base: position 262,779 of record CAWUFW010014465.1, on the reverse strand, counting down.
TTGAAGGCATCCTTGATGGCCAACAACTCTTTCTCAGTTATAGTGTAATTCACTTCGGTACTGGTTAGCTTTCTAGAGCGATAGGCGACAGGATGGAGTTGCCCCGTTTCCTTATGCCTCTGAGATAGTACTCCTCCTATGGCTTGATCCGACGCATCTGTTTCTACATAAAATGGTTCTGAAGGATCCACATGTAGCAGGATAGGAGCAGTCGTGAAATCTTTTTTCAAGGTCTTAAAGGCTTCTTCAGCTTCCTCGGACCATTGGAAATGAATTCCTTTCTTCAACAACCGTGTAAGAGGAAGTATCTTCTGTGAAAATTCGCAGATGAACCTTCTATAAAAGTTCGCAAAGCCTATAAAGCTTTGAAATTCTTTTACGCTTGAAGGAGATTTCCAGTTGACCACCGCTTGGATTTTCTGCTCATCCATGTCTATTCCCATCGGGGAGAGGACAAATCCCAAAAATTCAACTCGAGACACATTGAAGGCGCATTTTTCCAGTTTTACAAACAACTGATTTTCCCTGAGTTTTTGCAGGACCCTCCGCACCTGGTCTTGATGATCACTCTTGTTAGCTGAATAAATCAGAATATCGTCAATGTATACGATTACACACTGATCGAGAAATTCACTGAGGACATCGTTTATAAAATGTTGGAAAGCGGCTGGGGCATTGCACAGCCCATACGGCATCACCTGATACTCAAACAGGCTGAATCTGGTTCTAAAGGCCGTCTTCCACTCGTCGCCTTCTCTGACTCTGATTAGATGGTATGCTCCCCGTAAATCAAGTTTGGTATATATCTGTGCTCCTTTGACCTGGTCTAATAGGACAGAAATGAGGGGCAGTGGATATCGATTCTTTTTTGTGATTCTGTTGATTGCACGATAATCGATACAAGTTCTCAGATCCCCTTCCTTCTTATGCACGAAAAACAGAGGTGATGATACCGGTGACTGGGAAGGGCGTATGAACCCATTTGCCAAATACTTGTCCAAATATTCTTTCAGGTGTTGATGTTCCTTTTCCGTCAATGCGTAGACTCGACTGCAGGGCAGGTTGGACCCGGGCTCCAGTTCTATTTTGCAGTCATAAACACGGTGAGGTGGTAATTGTTCCGCTTCTTTTTCATCAAACACGTCTTTAAAATCTTGATATTCTGTAGGTACTTCTTTTGAGTTAATGATACACACAGATTCCCCTGTGGTACACAAAGAATTTGCAGGATTAACTCTTTTGGAACCACCTGTTCCATCAAAACAATTTCTATGGCAATAGTCAGAGTCCATTACAATAGTCCGGGCGCTCCAATTGATTGTAGGGTTATGCTCAGTGAGCCATGGTAATCCTAAAATGAGTTGGAACTGAGGTGCGTCTATCAAATTGAATTGAATCACCTCCCTATGTCCTTCCAATGAAATCATTTCCACTTGCTCTGTATGGCTTACAATGGGCCCAGACGAGAGATTTATCCCATCTACAGCTCGCACAGGTTCGCTCTTGGACTTTGGTATAGCTCTCAACTCTACCTTGGAGGCGAACTTCAGATCGCAAAAGTTCCCAGTGGCTCCCAAATCTATCATCACCGAAACTTCAGTTAATGTTACTTGTCGAAATTTTATCGTCATAGACAGTATCATGTGCGGTGATGATGCCTGCAAGGTATTTGCCACTTGATGTTCTTGTGGAGTTGTTGCCAGATTAGCATCCACCAGTCCAACTCCCTCTACTGGTGGTGCTGCATGTTTTCCTTCGGCTTAAAAGGAGTTTTGGTTTTCTTCGGACAAATCTTCACGAAATGGCCACTCGACCCACAGTATAAACATAGATTGTTGGCCCTCCTTTTGTCCTTCTCCTCCTTGGTCAGTGGACCTCGTATAGTTCCGATTTGCATTGGTTCCATGCCTGATTGACCCTCAGTAGCTCTATTGTTCTCTGTTCTGGCTCTATCAAATCGTGGAACGGTTGGTCTGAATTCATGTCTTCGTTCTCCTCTCCTTTCACCCTGACGGAAATCGATCTCAAGGGCTAGGTCCACTAACGCCGAAATCTCAGTAGGACGGTTTGGAATCTGGTCCAGTACATCCTTCAGCTCGTCCTTTAGACCTCGGTAAAAAACTGCTGCCCTTTTGCTTTCCGGCCAATTGGTCTCCACCACCAGTTTATTAAATTGTGCCAAATAGGCTTCCAGGTCTTGGTTTCCCTGGCGTAACTCAAGTAACTCGTTGTCAACTGCCTGTGAGATTCTTCGTCGATCGAATATTCTGAGGAATTCTTTCTTAAACTCTTCATAATCATGTAATATTGCATCATCCCGAGCTACCAGTGGCATTGACCACGAAGCTGCGTCACCACTTAAATACGACAAGATGAATGCGACTCTTGATTGCGCGTCAGGAAAAATTGAAGGACGACACATGAAATGTAATGAGCATTGGGTAAGGAAAACCTGTGCCTTTTGTGGATCCCACTAAAGCGTTCTGGAGCGGCTAACGGTATAACTGGGGACAACGAGTGTACCACTTGTGTAGTTAATCTATTTGACTCTTGGGTGGACGAATCTAAGGTTTCTTTTCCGAAACTAATTTGTTTCCCCACTCGTGAAGCTAACTCTGCCTGTCTCAAATTTTGGTTTTCCTCTCTAACGGCAACTAACTCTTTTTGAATTGCATCTAGGACTGCACCTAACGTTTGCAAATTAATTCCCTCTGCCATTTTCTGTTCGGGTGCAAGTTTTAAACACTTGGGCACTTCACTATGTCAAAGGTGATACTCCTCCTTCATTGACTTGCACAGGAACAGAAGCTGCTCTCTTCCCAACTCCCCTTCAAGTGCCCTCCGGAGATGATATTAAATCTTATCTCCAATGAACTCCCAAGGGGGAAGGGGGAATTGAAGAAAATAATAAACAAGAAGAGACTGTCCAGGAATTCTAGCTTCCAAATTCTTCCTCTAATTCTGGCTCTGCTTCAGCAACTGATGTCGAGGATTATCTATGGAAACTAAAAACACACACAATGTATTAATTACAAACCTACCACTGTTCTGCTCTGCTCTACTTCTCTTATTAAGCTTGCGGTCACTACCTACCTAATTGGTCTGGACACTGAGCCTCTCTTCTTTCTTTTGCCTGTATTTTATTCTCTGAACTCTGGTTCTTTCCTAGATTATATTCAGGCTGAATGCTCTGTAAGGGTTAAGCACAAATATACCTTTTTTAATATTTCCCTTAGCTCAACCTATTTATGTACTTATACTTAGTCTTATGAATATAACCTACCTGAACCTTCCTGAGCGCTACCTTGAATTTAATGACTCTTTTCTGTAACCTTATGTAGCTGTATTGTAATTAACTGTCTTCTCTGTTATCTCTTTCCTCTTTTTATCTCTTCATAGGTTTTCTCAATGTCCTTTAATTAAGGTAAGTATATACTGTACATTCACCAGTTCAATAATATTCTCTATCATATACTCAGTCTTTTCACATTGCCATTCTCTAATACGCTTTTCTGTTATCACTTAGCTGAATCGACGAGGTTCTGTCAACACATCTTCAGTGCTTCCTGCTGAAAACGGAGAGATGATGAAGCCTCGAGGATTAGTCAGACTGACTGGAATCCGGTAAGAAGCCTCCAATTGACGATGTCCGGAACACGCTGCTCAACTCTGTAACCGCCGGGTCTTTAAGGCAAACTATGGGATTAAGGGAGACTGAATTTTCGGGAGCGCGCTACTATGGAAACTTGAGGGAAAATAACTGTGAAGTAACGGAGCCCTATTAGTCAACTCCGATACCGGGAAAAACCTCAGTGAAGTGCGCAGTTTTCAGGCAGCGCGCGCTCACCAAGGTTCCAAGGGCTTTAGCGACAACAACTAGACCGCAGAGTCGATTGGAGATCGGCGGCCATCTTAGAAGTCCTTTTGTGCCAAAGTTGATTCCAGGATTGACCTTCCAACCGGTCACCTTGTCCTTTAAGTGAATTCTTGCTCAGTGCAGTACAGACACATGCCGCTAAACGATATGGGGGTCTGACAACAATCTGCATTGTATGTTAGATCAGAGCAAACCTACTTGGGTGGACACTGCGAGGAAAGTGGTTCTGCTGAATTTAGTTAGTCTTGAACACTGAGATAAGAAACCAGCTGGGACACTTTATCCACTGACATACACCGCCTCACTAATCGCCCTTCTGCCCATCACAAGGAACTCCACAGTGCTGAATTCTTAATTTCAGTGTAAGCAATGCTAGTTCCCGTGAGGTGTTTTATTGGTAGTCTGTATTTTAGAGTGGGTGTATGAAAGGTTTTATTAGGGTGTGAGGATGTGCATCAGATGATCACGTGGATGATGTCATCAGTGATGTCATCAGTGATGTCATTTGAGATGTCATGAGTGATGTCACTGAGCATGTCATGAGTGATGTAATATTTGACGTCATTAGCAGTGCATTGTGGGGGCGCACACTAACTTAGCTCTACTAACTATAACAGCCAAATTTCTCTGGTTTTATACGAGTGAAATGTCCAACTAACTATAACGTCCCTGAAACCTATGGTTTTTTCAGTACATTTCTAAGGTTTATTCAATCCTAATTTCTAACCATAACGTCCCTAAAACCTATGGTTTTTTCAGTGAATTTCTAAGGTTTTTTAAATGCTAATTTCTAACTATAACGTCCCTGAAACCTATGGTTTTTTCAGTGAATATATTATGTGTGTGTATATATATATATATGTATGAATATATATGTATGTATTTATTTATTTATATATGTATTTATTAATCTAATTCATGCTAAAGAATGTAAGTTTAGCGATGGTTTTAGAAAGTGAATATTAATTATTGTTTTGCACTTGCACTTTATTGAATTCCAATGGTGTTTTACAATGGTAATATGCATACTCAGATGGATAATTGTATTCAAGTATTTTAAAATATGTAGCCTTGATTGGAATGAATTGGAGATACTGTCTAAAAATTATGGAGTACATTAAAGGAATGTGTAAAAAACTTTTTAAACTAAGTGCCAGAAACTTGGCAAAATGTACCTTTATGACAGTCTGTTTTCCTGCTTCATGAAATCTTGCCGGTCATGTGATCGGGGCACTCTGCTGAATTTTAATTTCTGCACGTAAAACAGGAAGTGATCACTGTGTGATCAAGGCAGTGAATGCCGAAACGCGTCGCAGCGTAATGGAGGAATAAAGACTTTTAAATTCCTGAAATCTCCCCGTGTCGGTGTCCGGTTTATATGTGAGGAATCGGATGTGGTGTTCATATATATATATATATATATATATATATATATATATATATATATATATATATATATATATGAAACCAGGATCCCAACGAACGACCACGCCGGGTCAAACAAGGGCACAGACTCCAATTGAAGATACAATGAATAGTTTATTGCCTTAACATGTCATGATGACGCATTTCGACCACAAGCCTGTGGTCTTGATCACATAGCGCGCTGTGTAAACCGACATGGTATAAATACTCATGATAGTGACTTTTCTATGTTCGTTATGACATTGCAAAAGGCATCACATTTACGACATGTGGTAAAATTACCTAATCATCAGCCGATGACTAGGCGCAAGATGTCAAGCAAAATGCAATAACAGACATAAACAATAGACTCATGCTCTATATAACAGTGAGTGTGGTCCAACAATCTGTAACTCCAGTGATGCGCAATGTTCCTATAGGTGAGCAATATTCAAAGTGTTTAAAAGTAGGTTTAAACAGCGCTGTGCTGATGCTGGTGCCCCTTAACATGTATGACATCTGGATAAGTACTAAAAGAAACTGAAAGTAGCTAGTTTATAAGTTCTGGACAATGCTCGGCGGGTAGCCCATGAATCAAACGCTGGGATTGCGAGTGATGTCATTAAAATAAATGCCATGTGGCAAGCGTTAGGTCACAAGAACCAATTACTATAGTAACGTCATAGATAATCGGGGAACAAGTTGTAAAGCGCATCAAATCTTGCCACTACCGGGGAGTGCCCAGACGAACATCTGAGGTTCGAGGGAGCGCATCTAAAGGGCTGGAACTATGTATGCTTAGTGCAGGAGCTCATACAGGGCGGAAAGAATATGTGAGTCTGCATCGGCATGCTCATGTCTGTATTTGATGTGTTGTGCATAAAAAGCTGCCTAATGCTGTTATGTGTCAATCAATCAATAATTGTTATGTGTATATATACTCTAATTAAAGGTCACTTGTGAGTATAACTAAACTAATATGTGCGGGGACGGGGAAAGTGGGAAGGTTCCATGATGTGTTGACGTTAAACCAATAGTCAACCCTGGGATTTGGCTAAACTAGTGCTGTGAAGTAAAAATATCCTAATAGTGAAAGTGAGGATATTAATGGGTTTAAAAAATGGAAAACCAAATAGAAGTCGGCCGACTTCTAATCACAAAATGTGCGACATTCTAAGTGTTACACCTGGAGCAAACACTTTCTATAAGAAGTTGTATAAATCTTCGCTAAGATTCAGTCCTGCTGGGGCCTTGGTATTAAGTTCTATTATGTATCTGGACTCCAGTTGTCGTAACAATTTCTCTCTGTTACCACCCCACCTGAGTGGTGGAACACAGTCAACTACATAGTATTTGAGGTGGTCCAAGTTGTTCTGATGTGTTTCTTTAAAGTGCCTGGTGACAGGATATGTCGGGTCACTGTTGACAATCGCTCTGATGTGTTGCAAAATACGTAGGTGCACCTGGAGCTTAGTGCTCCCCACGTACCTGAGGCCGCAACTACACGTGAGAATGTAAACTGCAAATTCCGTTCTGCAAGTCAGTTTTTGTTGGATAACTATGGGTTTGTTCCTGAATTCCGCTGTGATTTGGGTGGTATTAATTCCAAATTTGCACGCCCTACAGCTGCTGCACTTAAAAAATCCTTTGATGTCTGATAGCCAGTTGGTTACGGTGGTAATCTCTGGGCTATTTCTGACTATGGCATCATGCATGGAACTCGCTCTCCTATAGGTGATGTCAGGCCTAGAACCTACCATAGGTCCCAGTGTGGAGTCAGTCTTGATGATACCCCAGTGTTTGTTAATAATAGACTTAAGTGCAATGCCTCAGTGTTGTGTGTGATGATCAGGCACGTGGTTACCCAACTCTCGGTGGGCGACTCTGGCTAAGTATCAGTCATATATATATATATACAGAGAGAGAGAAAGAGCAAGATTGAAATTAAATTAAAAAATGGCTAGCAAAAATGTATGAAATATAATGTAAATTATATAGATAATGTGGACGGTTATATATCAGTATTGTATTTATTTTTCGGGATGGGTGAAATGTCAGGGGCTGGCCATTAAGTTAGCTGCAATGGCTGGCCTCTGACAGTGCCAGGCGGCCTGCAAGCCTCAATGCCTAGAATGAGAGATTTTTGACTTACATGGCATTTCTCCTGCATTCCTCCGTATTTCCAATCTGCAGGAGGTGGATACAACATAAATCAATCCGTAGTTTTGCATTCGCTTACTCTCGATGGAAAAAAGGTCATGTCCCCATCTCAAATAATTTTCTGTGGATTATCGATTTTATTTTGGCTCTGATTATGGGATTATGGTGGTCTTGTAAATGACATGATTTACATATGTTTTATTGTTTTCGCCTCTTAGAAGCTGCGCCTGAGAATTTGTTTGTGCACTAAGAATAATAAACAATACAGTTAAATATTACAATACTAACTGTATGTGTCACAACAACACCAAATACATCTTTTTGAATTTGCACAAGCAAACCCATGAGATTTTGGCAGTTGTACAACCAGGACATCAAATATATTGAGGCATTTTTGTTAATATGACATGTTTAATGTCAGTTTGTTTCTTTACTGTCCAGCATTACGTACCCAAACACACATGCAAAGGCTGTTTACAAGAAATCATAACTTTTGTCTTTTAACTAGCTGAGTGACCAGTGATGCACTTTGGGTGCCTGTGCATTGCTGTTGTGCCTTTCTAGCAGTTCACTAGAGATACAGCGGCAGATTTATAAAGGTGTCACACAATGCAGTACAGCAAACAAAGTTGCTGCTCTGCTTTGCATGAAAGGGGGAGAGAAGAACAGTGCTATACCTAATAAGCTATGGCGCTGTTTGTGCTCCCCCTGCATTGGCTCACTTTTGGCTTCCATGAGTCTTTATTCACACCCTTGCACCATAGTGCAAAGTTCTGTGTGTAATGTCAAGCGTAGAATGGATGGAGACCCGTCCGTTTCAAAATGCTATGCTTTGACATAGTTTCACACTTTTATAACAGTGCAGCACACAAACAATGTTATAAAAGTATTGAGAAAAAAAACCTTTTTGGCTGCCTCAAGATTGCATATATTTTTAGTGCAAATTCCTGTCTGACAAAGTTAGTAGATAGGGATTTATGTCAAAACTTATGTACGGTTGCATGGAATTCCCATGTACCACCGGTAGGCAAACCAGGATTTGCAGTAGAATGTAACTCCCAATACAACAATTCATGACGGATTTGCATGACTTTTGTGAGGCAAACCTGGTGCAAAGTGTTAGTAAATGTGCTCCGAACTTCAATTGAGCCAAACTAATTCCAGTCTCAGTCACAGTTGCTCCGCCAACCCTCATCGGATGCCAATTCCCACACAGTGCAGAAAGCTGTTGTGGAGCTCCTAGGGCCGAAACACAGGAAGCAGATGCTGAATTCAGTATAAATAGAATGCAGACCACGCACATTTATGTGCAGATAGTTCTGAAGATAGCAGGGGACACAGAGGTGGATCAATGAAAGAACCCAAGCACAATGTAAGTCAGTCAGGATCACAGTCGGTGCCGAAGACCCAATAAAAGCATTATTAAACAGCTTAGTCGGCTGTAAATAATATTCAGTCAAATAGCCGATAAAAGGTAAACATGTTTTTTTGCTATCAGTGCTTCTTCCTTTAAAGAGATGGGTGTTTTAATGCAGTGGTTTTATTCCAGCTTCCACCCACCGAAAGCATTGCTTCCTATTACCATGCAGACGTACTTGAACTCACTGTTGCACTCTTTCAAAGATGACCTGGATCAAGATGACCGAGACAGCAGCTTTCCTCTTTCCGGTGTCAAGAACAGGTCATCTATCACTTCACCCAGCAGCATCCAATTTGTTTTATCTGGTTTGACTTTTGGCCCAGGCATACATTACCAATGCTCAAAGGATACAACAGATTACACTTCTGAATACGATCTGTTTGAAACAGCAATGGAGTGGCAAGCCATGTGAAATAAATTGGAATACTAAAAGCTCTCATGGAGCTCTTGTACCATAAAAACTTCAGATGCAGCAAGAAAAAATAGTGTTGATTGCTTAAAATGCTCCATGCTTTAATGCTCCAGGCAGAACATTGACAATGTGTGTAAAAACAACTGCCTCATTTTAAGCTGCAGAAGGGAAATCAAAGAAACAGCAGCAGAACTGTAACTTAGACTTCACAAAGACATCTGCTACTGAGGTTTACAGAATATTTTCTGTAAAAAAAGTGTCATATCTGATTCAGCAATAGTGGTTTCATTGAGCACATATTCGAGAATGGTATCCACAGGGACACATGTTGTGTTGCTACAAAACAGCAATAAAACTGGCGAATACGACTGCATATAGATTTAGGGAGAAAAACACGTTTGGAACACTAAGGTTCTTGCTGCTAAGATAAAAAATATACTGTGCTTCAAGGTTTTAAAAAAAAATGTTATATATATTCTTTTTACTGGTTTTAGAAAGAACAGTTAAACAGACAGTGCAACCAGTCCAGCAGAGTACACTGATACGTGCCATTTTCCAAACCACACTCAGCGGTCAGTGTTTGTGCCTCTCATCCCAGACTCCAGTGATGTCCATACACCTTGTCCCATGATCCTATTTATAATCCACTCCCATATCTCCAAATCCTCTTCTAGTATTTCATCTTGTCGCACCCGTTTCTTGTGTTAGGTGTCAGCCACTGCCCAGTCTAGGAGGTCTCTCTTCCACCTTAGCACCAAAGGGTCGTGGGTGACCTCCAGTGAAGTGCAAACCTGCTTTTAGCCAGGACTATTCTTATTGCCACCATACATTTCCTCATTTTTCAGTTTTTCCATTCATTAAGGATATTCAATAGGCGTAGCTTCACCAACCCATTGAGTGCCAATGTCGACATGTCTGCGGTGACGATTCCCCAAAAGGCCACCACAGCAGTGCAAGAGCAAGTCATATGTAAAAAGTTGGCTGCGTACAGCCTGCATCTGCCACATGCCACTGGCGTCAATGGGTCTATCAACATTAGTCTACAGGGTGTGAGGTAGATCTGATGCAAATAGTGAAAATGGATCATTTTTAAATCTGGCATTGGGTAATACAGTTTTCACCGACGCACAGGATTTTTGCCATTCTCTTTCTGTCAGTGTCTCTGAGCACACCGCCACCCACTTGTTCTTGGCCCTGGCCGTAGTGCCCCTCATCTTCTAACAGTCCATTGTGCTGGAGCGCGTCTCCTGTAACCCACAAAGTCCACCAGTTGGCGCACCACATTATGCTCCCGGGGTTAGTCTGGGAATGTCGTCTATACCTGACATGCCACCTGAGCTAATCTTGCGTAGTGTAGAAAATTACCCGTTCCCACTCCAAACTGTTTGATCAAAGGTTATACATTTTTTATTGCAGTATAAGTCACCTACTATCATGCAACCTCCCTCCTGCCAATGAGCAAATTACATTTTATCCGTCAGGGATGCAAAGGGCTGCAGCCAGCACAGTGGTAAGTTTCCCACAAAGGGCACTCTTCGTAGGGTTCTGCTAACCACCCTATGCCGGATGTCTGCCATATGTCTAATAAGATAGGGAATATCTTTCGGTACTCCTCTTCCCATGAAAAGAGGCCTTGTAGGGTGTATCATCCATGTGTTCCTGCTAAGAGTGATCGCTCCAGGTTGGGATCCTCATCAAACTAACCTATTGCATGCTGGAGCTGTGTCGCCGCATTTTATAGGTATAGGTCCAGGAGACTCAGGCCTTCCTCTGCTAGGGGGAATTTCAGGGCATCCAGCTTTACCCGGCTTCTCTTTCCCACCCACAGCAGGTGGTTAAGCAGCTGATTAAGTAGTTGAAATGTCTGCTTGGAATCAGGCACAGAATATTCAGGAGTACATACATGTACCTGAGGAGGATCACAATTTTAGCCACTTGCTTCATAATCGACAGCAGTAGTCGGGTTCAGAACTCTGTGGAGTTCTCCAATATCTTCAGGAGAGTCCCAATGTTGATCTCAGGGGGGCTGTATTAATATGCGTTACCCAAATCTCAAGGTATCAGAATCTGTCCCATTCCCAGCTCATTCCCATCTCCCAGCATGCAACTGCCTCTTCCCATGCCAACTGCCACAGGGGGAATAAATGGCTCTTTGTTTCAATTATATGGAGCCCAGAAACACTCCTCCATCTCCCTTTGCAATATGGACATCGCCTCAGCCGGTTCATTCAAGTATAACAAGACATCGTCCTCGTAGAGGGACACCACATGTACCTGTTCTCCCACTTCAACATCCCAGGGCTTCAGTCTGTCATGCAGGCAGCAGGCAAGCAGTTCCACCACCAAGGCAAAAAGCATCAGGAGAGTAGACATCCCTGCCTGTTTTCCTGGCCGATGGGCCACAGCTCCCACACCACACCCACCATGTGCACCCTGGTCTCCGGATTGGAGTACAGCAGTTGAACCCATTTGATATAATTTGTGCTGAACCCCATTTCTTCCATGCCTGCCCAGATATGTTGCTACCCTACCATATGAAATGCACATTCCAGGTCAAGCACCGCAACCGCAGCTCGGTCCGAGCATCTGCCACGGCATGCATCACATGGTTGAGCTGCCGTATTTTATACATTGTGCTTCTTCCAGGAATAAAACCCGTTTGATCGGGGTGGATCAGGGAACCAACCACTCTAAGCAGCCGATTTGCCAAGACTTTACAGAGCAACTTTACATCAGCGTTGAGCATGGAGAGAGGCCTAGACGAGGACAGGCTTTGGCATCAGCACCATCGTGGCTTCAGGCATACTAGGTGGTAAATAGCCATTCTCCCCCGCCTCTGCTTAGATTTCCATCGGGCGTTCCGCAAACTGAGGTGCCAGCGACTTTTAGATTTCCACTAGAAAGCCATTTGCTCCCAGGATATTTCCCTGGGCCGTGGCAGGGACTCCAGTGCCTCACGCAGTTCTGACATTTCGAACAGCGCCTCTAGTTGCCTCTGCTTTTTCAGGTGTCAGCCGGGGAGCACTGCGTCCGCTAAATACCTATACCTCCCCTACAGTTCGGGTCCCTGCCTTACCGCAAAGCCAGATGATAAGTATTGTGTACGGGCCTCATTTATTTTGGCCCAATCAAGGATGTCCTCCCCATTGTCTCCGGCCGGTTGAAGGATGTGTGCGAAGGTTAAAGTAAAATGTAATTTCACTCTCCATAAGCTTTCTTGAATCCATAATATCTCTCAAACATTTCCGGGAATCTCATTACATCTTGTAGCCTGATTTTCGTTAAAACACATTTTAGGTTTAACGTAATGTTATTGCTAAATTGATGCCTCAGCTTTTGGAAATGTATGACTTGGGAGTGTAGTCTTGCTTTGTTGAATTGATTGCACTATGACAAAAGCAGCAAAAGAGGCATACAAGTTTAATATATGGAATATGTGGAGTGGAGTTTAACTGCATCACAGTGCTAAAGTGGCATTTACTGGTTGCATTAATTCTACTGTTAAAAATCAAATTCTTATCATCACTGACAACATTTTAAGACCATATATATTTTTGTAATGCAATAAATATATGTCACTATAATGCCTTATTAAAACAAGTCATCGATTTCATAGTGGCTCTGCCAGTCAAACATTCCTCAGCCCCCAATAAAAAAATACCTTGCATGAGGAGTGCCATGCCGAGAGGGAAATCTAAATAAAAAGGGCCCTAGTTCAAAGGTAATATTACACATGTAGATTTACTCATATATAGGTGTCCTCTTGCCCTTAGGTGTAAATCTACACTTTTGTGCTATTCACCATTTCTGAGGGTAGATATATATCTAAACGTAGACTTACATGCCAGCACCCCCAAGATTCAGGGACAGGAGACATCTAAAAGTAAATGTATAAGTGTAAAGTTACTGCTACTGACTTTTAACACATGGAGATCTCACTATGATAAAGTATAGGGAACATTAGTAAAGTGTATTATTTTTTCAATATAAAAATGTTTTAATGCAAAATAAATTGTAAATGAATCTACAATATTATTTTTAATAACCTAGAACTAATACAATACACTGTTACAGAACATTAACCCATCAAATTAAATCTTAATTACATGTTTAAATAATTAATTTGTTTTATAGATATTATTTTTTAGCAAAATCTAAACAAATCCCCCACAGTTGCATATTGATATTATTAATAATTAGGTAATCATTTTTGCATATTATTTAAATAATGTTTTACAAATTTAGTTATTTTTTTAAGCATTTAAATTATTTTTTAACGTTGTTAATAAACGTTTGAAAGGTTAATTTAATTCGTTTTGAAAAATAAACTAATTATTAATTTTGAAAACCAACGACTTTCCTTTATAACATAATATAACTTTCTGGCACAAACAAAAATCCTTTATATTTAAAATTACAGTCAAAATAATGTATTTATTTTAATATTATTTTAACAGTAAATAAGAAATATGACAATAAAAATCCAACATCAATTTATAAAAATATAGTATATTTTTACCTTTAAATAGGCACCAAAGTGACAAAAGAAATGAAATGATTTTTCGAAGTTAAAATAAATCACTGTAGTTCAATCTTCAAAATACCAAAAATTGTTGGAAGCGGCTGAGCAGATTTTAGCCAATGGGCTAGAACGGCTACCAAAACTCTCTTGGACGAGCCACAATGGGTTGGGAGCCAGTCACAGGGACCATTTAGTCCCGCAGTCTCAGGATTCTCACTGTTTTTCATCCTTTATCGCGGTCCAGCACAGAAGTGGTCCTGATACTTAGAATGCAGGATGCTGAGGATGCTGAAGATGCTGAAAATACGTAAGACTTGTGGTGTCTTTTTGGTGCCACCCTTAGGTCCGTGAACATCAGGGGTCATCTCCAGCCTCAGGTTTCAATCTCCCACGGTGCACCAGTGGAGTCCAGAGCAGATCCAGTAGCTACTAGTCAACTGGTCTCCTGGTTACAGCAGTCTCAGCAGTTCCTTGCTGGTAAGTAAATACCCAGAGTGCACTCTGACTTTGGCCATGAATGCATCAAGCTTGTGGGCCCCTGTGACAGTCCAGTGGTGGGCAGGAGTCCCAGGGCAACTGGGCTCTCGAGAGTGCAACATTCTTTACCATTTGTAGTCCTGATGCTTAACAGGAGGCTCACAGGGGGCTAGCCCCTGGAGTCACTTATTCTGTTCGAGTGGGCACAGTAGGAATAGTCCTCGTTGAGGGTCCCTTGGGTGCATCAGGTACAGTCCAGTCTTTGGTGCAGTCTCTCTTTACTGGTTCCAGGGAGCATAAGGGCATACCTTCTTCTATCTTCTTACCAGTCCAAGTGTGATCTGAGGACTGTATGCCAGGGTTGTCACTTTTATGGCATCTTTGTGTTTGTGGGAGGGAAGGGCCCAGACTCCAATTGGACAACAGTTCCCACGGGACAACACTTCCTGTGGGATTCAGCCAAACATAATCCTAGAGTACACTTCTCTGGCTGAAATCAACATGCCTCAGGTCTTCTTCCCCTTTGTGGAGCTTGGGGCACACCCCTAGGATGTACCCAGCATAATGAGTCACTTCTCCTGGAAACCCAGTTATACCCCCTCTGGAGGAGATGGTAGCCTGTCTGCCTGCACAAAGGAGCAATACAAAAGGGGATGATGGACGGAACGTTTGAGCCAATCAAACACTCACCCCCAGTCAACTGATCTGGGTTTAATCCATCATCATTCTTTAGCTCACTCCACCACCCCAGTTCAGACATGGCCATATGCAAATCAGTCTGACCCTGTGCCTCATGGGAACAGTCCAGCTCGATCTGCCAAGCCATGTCTTCCCTGGACCGGAAACAAGCATCCTAGGACCGGTTTCTGGCATTCCAGCCGTCATCAGCCAGGATTGCTTGAATCCAGTGGCAAAGTGAGCAAGGGACCCATGTCTGGGCATACCCCCGCCAACTTAGGGCGAACAAAGTGATACAAAGGGGATGATGGACGGAACGTTTGAGCCAATCAAACACTCACCCCCAGTCAACTGATCTGGGTTTAATCCATCATCATTCTTTAGCTCACTCCACCACCCCAGTTCAGACATGGCCATATGCAAATCAGTCTGACCCTGTGCCTCATGGGAACAGTCCAGCCCGAACTGCCAAGCCATGTCTTCCCTGGACCGGAAACAAGCATCCTAGGACCGGTTTCTGGCATTCCAGCCGTCATCAGCCAGGCTTGCTTGAATCCAGTGGCAAAGTGAGCAAGGGACCCACGTCTGGGCATACCCCCGCCAACTTGGGGCGAACAAAGCGATACAAAGGGGATGATGGACGGAACGTTTGAGCCAATCAAACACTCACCCCAGTCAACTGATCTGGGTTTAATCCATCATCATTCTTTAGCTCACTCCACCACCCCAGTTCAGAAATGGCCATATGCAAATCAGTCTGACCCTGTGCCTCATGGGAACAGTCCAGCCCGAACTGCCAAGCCATGTCTTCCCTGGACCGGAAACAAGCATCCTAGGACCGGTTTCTGGCATTCCAGCCGTCATCAGCCAGGCTTGCTTGAATCCAGTGGCAAAGTGAGCAAGGGACCCACGTCTGGGCATACCCCCGCCAACTTGGGGCGAACAAAGCGATACAAAAGAGGATGATGGACGGAACGTTTGAGCCAATCAAACACTCACCCCCAGTCAACTGATCTGGGTTTAATCCATCATCATTCTTTAGCTCACTCCACCACCCCAGTTCAGACATGGCCATATGCAAATCAGTCTGACCCTGTGCCTCATGGGAACAGTCCAGCCCGAACTCCCAAGCCATGTCTTCCCTGGACCGGAAACAAGCATCCTAGGACCGGTTTCTGGCATTCCAGCCGTCATCAGCCAGGCTTGCTTGAATCCAGTGGCAAAGTGAGCAAGGGACCCACGTCTGGGCATACCCCCGCCAACTTAGGGCGAACAAAGCGATACAAAAGGGGATGATGGCTCACTTTGCCACTGTATTCAAGCAAGCCTGGCTGATGACGGCTGAAATGCCAGAAACCGGTCCTAGGATGCTTGTTTCCGGTCCAGGGAAGACATGGCTTGGCAGTTCGGGCTGGACTGTTCCCATGAGGCACAGGGTCAGACTGATTTGCATATGGCCATGTCTGAACTGGGGTGGTGGAGTGAGCTAAAGAATGATGATGGATTAAACCCAGATCAGTTGACTGGGGGTGAGTGTTTGATTGGCTCAAGCGTTCCGTCCATCATCCCCTTTGTATCGCATTGGTCAAGCCCTAAGTTGGCGGGGTATGCCCAGGCGTGGGTCCCTTGCTCACTTTGCCACTGGATTCAAGCAAGCCTGGCTGATGACGGCTGAAATGCCAGAAACCGGTCCTAGGATGCTTGTTTCCGGTCCAGGAAGACATGGCTTGGCAGTTCGGGCTGGACTGTTCCCATGAGGCACAGGGTCAGACTGATTGCATATAGCCATGTCTGAACTGGGGTGGTGGAGTGAGCTAAAGAATAATGATGGATTAAACCCAGATCAGTTGACTGGGGGTGAGTGTTTGATTGGCTCAAACGTTCCGTCCATCATCCCCTTTTGTATCGCTTTGGTCGCCCTAAGTTGGCGGGGTATGCCCAGACGTGGGTCCCTTGCTCACTTTCCCACTGGATTCAAGCAAGCCAGGCTGATGACGGCTGAAATGCCAGAAGCCGGTCCTAGGATGCTTGTTTCCGGTCCAGGAAGACATGGCTTGGCAGTTCGAGCTGGACTGTTCCCATGAGGCACAGGGTCAGACTGATTTGCATATGGCCATGTCTGAACTGGGGTGGTGGAGTGAGCTAAAGAATGATGATGGATTAAACCCAGATCAGTTGACTGGGAGTGAGTGTTTGATTGGCTCAAGCGTTCCGTCCATCATCCCCTTTGTATCAGCTTTGGTCAGCCCTAAGTTAGCGGGGTATGCCCAGACGTGGGTCCCTTGCTCACTTTGCCACTGGATTCAAGCAAGCCTGGCTGATGACGGCTGAAATGCCAGAAACCGGTCCTAGGATGCTTGTTTCGGTCCAGGAAGACATGGCTTGGCAGTTCAGGCTGGACTGTTCCCATGAGGCACAGGGTCAGACTGATTTGCATATGGCCATGTCTGAACTGGGGTGGTGGAGTGAGCTAAAGAATGATGATGGATTAAACCCAGATCAGTTGACTGGGCGTGAGTGTTTGATTGGCTCAAACGTTCCGTCCATCATCCCCTTTTGTATCGCTTTGGTCGCCCTAAGTTGGCGGGGGTATGCCCAGACGTGGGTCCCTTGCTCACTTTGCCACTGGATTCAAGCAAGCCTGGCTGATGACGGCTGAAATGCCAGAAACCGGTCCTAGGATGCTTGTTTCCGGTCCAGGAAGACATGGCTTGGCAGTTCGGGCTGGACTGTTCCCATGAGGCACAGGGTCAGACTGATTTGCATATGGCCATGTCTGAACTGGGGTGGTGGAGTGAGCTAAAGAATGATGATGGATTAAACCCAGATCAGTTGACTGGGGGTGAGTGTTTGATTGGCTCAAGCGTTCCGTCCATCATCCCCTTTTGTATCGCTTTGGTCGCCCTAAGTTGGCGGGGGTATGCCCAGACGTGGGTCCCGTGCTCACTTTGCCACTGGATTCAAGCAAGCCTGGCTGATGACGGCTGAAATGCCAGAAACCGGTCCTAGTATGCTTGTTTCCGGTCCAGGGAAGACATGGCTTGGCAGTTCGGGCTGGACTGTTCCCATGAGGCACAGGGTCAGATTGATTTGCATATGGCCATGTCTGAACTGGGGTGGTGGAGTGAGCTAAAGAATGATGATGGATTAAACCCAGATCAGTTGACTGGGGGTGAGTGTTTGATTGGCTCAAGCGTTCCGTCCATCATCCCCTTTTGTATCGCTTTGGTCGCCCTAAGTTGGCGGGGGTATGCCCAGACGTGGGTCCCTTGCTCACTTTGCCACTGGATTCAAGCAAGCCTGGCTGATGACGGCTGAAATGCCAGAAACCGGTCCTAGGATGCTTGTTTCCGGTCCAGGGAAGACATGGCTTGGCAGTTCGGGCTGGACTGTTCCCATGAGGCACAGGGTCAGACTGATTTGCATATGGCCATGTCTGAACTGGGGTGGTGGAGTGAGCTAAAGAATGATGATGGATTAAACCCAGATCAGTTGACTGGGGGTGAGTGTTTGATTGGCTCAAACGTTCAGTCCATCATCCCCTTTTGTATCGCTTTGGTCGCCCTAAGTTGGCGGGGGTATGCCCAGACGTGGGTCCCTTGCTCACTTTGCCACTGGATTCAAGCAAGCCTGGCTGATGATGGCTGAAATGCCAGAAACCGGTCCTAGGATGCTTGTTTCCGGTCCAGGGAAGACATGGCTTGGCAGTTCGGGCTGGACTGTTCCCATGAGGCACAGGGTCAGACTGATTTGCATATGGCCATGTCTGAACTGGGGTGGTGGAGTGAGCTAAAGAATGATGATGGATTAAACCCAGATCAGTTGACTGGGGGTGAGTGTTTGATTGGCTCAAGCGTTCCGTCCATCATCCCCTTTTGTATCGCTTTGGTCTCCCTAAGTTGGCGGGGGTATGCCCAGACGTGGGTCCCTTGCTCACTTTGCCACTGGATTCAAGCAAGCCTGGCTGATGACGGCTGAAATGCCAGAAACCGGTCCTAGGATGCTTGTTTCCGGTCCAGGGAAGACATGGCTTGGCAGTTCGGGCTGGACTGTTCCCATGAGGCACAGGGTCAGACTGATTTGCATATGGCCATGTCTGAACTGGGGTGGTGGAGTGAGCTAAAGAATGATGATGGATTAAACCCAGATCAGTTGACTGGGGGTGAGTGTTTGATTGGCTCAAGCGTTCCGTCCATCATCCCCTTTTGTATCGCTTTGGTCGCCCTAAGTTGGCGGGGGTATGCCCAGACGTGGGTCCCTTGCTCACTTTGCCACTGGATTCAAGCAAGCCTGGCTGATAACGGCTGAAATGCCAGAAACCGGTCCTAGGATGCTTGTTTCCGGTCCAGGGAAGACATGGCTTGGCAGTTCGGGCTGGACTGTTCCCATGAGGCACAGGGTCAGACTGATTTGCATATGGCCATGTCTGAACTGGGGTGGTGGAGTGAGCTAAAGAATGATGATGGATTAAACCCAGATCAGTTGACTGGGGGTGAGTGTTTGATTGGCTCAAACGTTCCGTCCATCATCCCCTTTTGTATCGCTTTGGTCACCCTAAGTTGGCGGGGGTATGCCCAGACGTGGGTCCCTTGCTCACTTTGCCACTGGATTCAAGCAAGCCTGGCTGATGACGGCTGAAATGCCAGAAACCGGTCCTAGGATGCTTGTTTCCGGTCCAGGGAAGACATGGCTTGGCAGTTCGGGCTGGACTGTTCCCATGAGGCACAGGGTCAGACTGATTTGCATATGGCCATGTCTGAACTGGGGTGGTGGAGTGAGCTAAAGAATGATGATGGATTAAACCCAGATCAGTTGACTGGGGGTGAGTGTTTGATTGGCTCAAACGTTCCGTCCATCATCCCCTTTTGTATCGCTTTGGTCGCCCTAAGTTGGCGGGGGTATGCCCAGACGTGGGTCCCTTGCTCACTTTGCCACTGGATTCAAGCAAGCCTGGCTGATGACGGCTGAAATGCCAGAAACCGGTCCTAGGATGCTTGTTTCCGGTCCAGGGAAGACATGGCTTGGCAGTTCGGGCTGGACTGTTCCCATGAGGCACAGGGTCAGACTGATTTGCATATGGCCATGTCTGAACTGGGGTGGTGGAGTGAGCTAAAGAATGATGATGGATTAAACCCAGATCAGTTGACTGGGGGTGAGTGTTTGATTGGCTCAAACGTTCCGTCCATCATCCCCTTTTGTATCGCTTTGGTCGCCCTAAGTTGGCGGGGGTATGCCCAGACGTGGGTCCCTTGCTCACTTTGCCACTGGATTCAAGCAAGCCTGGCTGATGACGGCTGAAATGCCAGAAACCGGTCCTAGGATGCTTGTTTCCGGTCCAGGGAAGACATGGCTTGGCAGTTCGGGCTGGACTGTTCCCATGAGGCACAGGGTCAGACTGATTTGCATATGGCCATGTCTGAACTGGGGTGGTGGAGTGAGCTAAAGAATGATGATGGATTAAACCCAGATCAGTTGACTGGGGGTGAGTGTTTGATTGGCTCAAACATTCCGTCCATCATCCCCCTTTTGTATCGCTTTGGTCGCCCTAAGTTGGCGGGGGTATGCCGAGACGTGGGTCCCTTGCTCACTTTGCCACTGGATTCAAGCAAGCCTGGCTGATGACGGCTGAAATGCCAGAAACCGGTCCTAGGATGCTTGTTTCCGGTCCAGGGAAGACATGGCTTGGCAGTTTGGGCTGGACTGTTCCCATGAGGCACAGGGTCAGACTGATTTGCATATGGCCATGTCTGAACTGGGGTGGTGGAGTGAGCTAAAGAATGATGATGGATTAAACCCAGATCAGTTGACTGGGGGTGAGTGTTTGATTGGCTCAAGCGTTCCGTCCATCATCCCCTTTTGTATCGCTTTGGTCGCCCTAAGATGGCGGGGGTATGCCCAGACGTGGGTCCCTTGCTCACTTTGCCACTGGATTCAAGCAAGCCTGGCTGATGACGGCTGAAATGCCAGAAACCGGTCCTAGGATGCTTGTTTCCGGTCCAGGGAAGACATGGTTTGGCAGTTCGGGCTGGACTGTTCCCATGAGGCACAGGGTCAGACTGATTTGCATATGGCCATGTCTGAACTGGGGTGGTGGAGTGAGCTAAAGAATGATGATGGATTAAACCCAGATCAGTTGACTGGGGGTGAGTGTTTGATTGGCTCAAGCGTTCCGTCCATCATCCCCTTTTGTATCGCTTTGGTCGCCCTAAGTTGGCGGGGGTATGCCCAGACGTGGGTCCCGTGCTCACTTTGCCACTGGATTCAAGCAAGCCTGGCTGATGACGGCTGAAATGCCAGAAACCGGTCCTAGGATGCTTGTTTCCGGTCCAGGGAAGACATGGCTTGGCAGTTCGGGCTGGACTGTTCCCATGAGGCACAGGGTCAGATTGATTTGCATATGGCCATGTCTGAACTGGGGTGGTGGAGTGAGCTAAAGAATGATGATGGATTAAACCCAGATCAGTTGACTGGGGGTGAGTGTTTGATTGGCTCAAACGTTCAGTCCATCATCCCCTTTTGTATCGCTTTGGTCGCCCTAAGTTGGCGGGGGTATGCCCAGACGTGGGTCCCTTGCTCACTTTGCCACTGGATTCAAGCAAGCCTGGCTGATGATGGCTGAAATGCCAGAAACCGGTCCTAGGATGCTTGTTTCCGGTCCAGGGAAGACATGGCTTGGCAGTTCGGGCTGGACTGTTCCCATGAGGCACAGGGTCAGACTGATTTGCATATGGCCATGTCTGAACTGGGGTGGTGGAGTGAGCTAAAGAATGATGATGGATTAAACCCAGATCAGTTGACTGGGGGTGAGTGTTTGATTGGCTCAAGCGTTCCGTCCATCATCCCCTTTTGTATCGCTTTGGTCTCCCTAAGTTGGCGGGGGTATGCCCAGACGTGGGTCTCTTGCTCACTTTGCCACTGGATTCAAGCAAGCCTGGCTGATGACGGCTGAAATGCCAGAAACCGGTCCTAGGATGCTTGTTTCCGGTCCAGGGAATACATGGCTTGGCAGTTCGGGCTGGACTGTTCCCATGAGGCACAGGGTCAGACTGATTTGCATATGGCCATGTCTGAACTGGGGTGGTGGAGTGAGCTAAAGAATGATGATGGATTAAACCCAGATCAGTTGACTGGGGGTGAGTGTTTGATTGGCTCAAACGTTCCGTCCATCATCCCCTTTTGTATCGCTTTGGTCGCCCTAAGTTAGCGGGGGTATGCCCAGACGTGGGTCCCTTGCTCACTTTGCCACTGGATTCAAGCAAGCCTGGCTGATGACAGCTGAAATGCCAGAAACCGGTCCTAGGATGCTTGTTTCCGGTCCAGGGAAGACATGGCTTGGCAGTTCGGGCTGGACTGTTCCCATGAGGCACAGGGTCAGACTGATTTGCATATGGCCATGTCTGAACTGGGGTGGTGGAGTGAGCTAAAGAATGATGATGGATTAAACCCAGATCAGTTGACTGGGGGTGAGTGTTTGATTGGCTCAAGCGTTCCGTCCATCATCCCCTTTTGTATCGCTTTGGTCGCCCTAAGTTGGCGGGGGTATGCCCAGACGTGGGTCCCTTGCTCACTTTGCCACTGGATTCAAGCAAGCCTGGCTGATGATGGCTGAAATGCCAGAAACCGGTCCTAGGATGCTTGTTTCCGGTCCAGGGAAGACATGGCTTGGCAGTTCGGGCTGGACTGTTCCCATGAGGCACAGGGTCAGACTGATTTGCATATGGCCATGTCTGAACTGGGGTGGTGGAGTGAGCTAAAGAATGATGATGGATTAAACCCAGATCAGTTGACTGGGCGTGAGTGTTTGATTGGCTCAAACGTTCCGTCCATCATCCCCTTTTGTATCGCTTTGGTCGCCCTAAGTTGGCGGGGTATGCCCAGACGTGGGTCCCTTGCTCACTTTGCCACTGGATTCAAGCAAGCCTGGCTGATGACGGCTGAAATGCCAGAAACCGGTCCTAGGATGCTTGTTTCCGGTCCAGGGAAGACATGGCTTGGCAGTTCGGGCTGGACTGTTCCCATGAGGCACAGGGTCAGACTGATTTGCATATGGCCATGTCTGAACTGGGGTGGTGGAGTGAGCTAAAGAATGATGATGGATTAAACCCAGATCAGTTGACTGGGGGTGAGTGTTTGATTGGCTCAAGCGTTCCGTCCATCATCCCCTTTTGTATCGCTTTGGTCGCCCTAAGTTGGCGGGGGTATGCCCAGACGTGGGTCCCGTGCTCACTTTGCCACTGGATTCAAGCAAGCCTGGCTGATGACGGCTGAAATGCCAGAAACCGGTCCTAGGATGCTTGTTTCCGGTCCAGGGAAGACATGGCTTGGCAGTTCGGGCTGGACTGTTCCCATGAGGCACAGGGTCAGATTGATTTGCATATGGCCATGTCTGAACTGGGGTGGTGGAGTGAGCTAAAGAATGATGATGGATTAAACCCAGATCAGTTGACTGGGGGTGAGTGTTTGATTGGCTCATACGTTCCGTCCATCATCCCCTTTTGTATCGCTTTGGTCGCCCTAAGTTGGCGGGGGTATGCCCAGACGTGGGTCCCTTGCTCACTTTGCCACTGGATTCAAGCAAGCCTGGCTGATGACGGCTGAAATGCCAGAAACCGGTCCTAGGATGCTTGTTTCCGGTCCAGGGAAGACATGGCTTGGCAGTTCGGGCTGGACTGTTCCCATGAGGCACAGGGTCAGACTGATTTGCATATGGCCATGTCTGAACTGGGGTGGTGGAGTGAGCTAAAGAATGATGATGGATTAAACCCAGATCAGTTGACTGGGGGTGAGTGTTTGATTGGCTCAAGCGTTCAGTCCATCATCCCCTTTTGTATCGCTTTGGTCGCCCTAAGTTGGCGGGGGTATGCCCAGACGTGGGTCCCTTGCTCACTTTGCCACTGGATTCAAGCAAGCCTGGCTGATGATGGCTGAAATGCCAGAAACCGGTCCTAGGATGCTTGTTTCCGGTCCAGGGAAGACATGGCTTGGCAGTTCGGGCTGGACTGTTCCCATGAGGCACAGGGTCAGACTGATTTGCATATGGCCATGTCTGAACTGGGGTGGTGGAGTGAGCTAAAGAATGATGATGGATTAAACCCAGATCAGTTGACTGGGGGTGAGTGTTTGATTGGCTCAAACGTTCCGTCCATCATCCCCTTTTGTATCGCTTTGGTCTCCCTAAGTTGGCGGGGGTATGCCCAGACGTGGGTCCCTTGCTCACTTTGCCACTGGATTCAAGCAAGCCTGGCTGATGACGGCTGAAATGCCAGAAACCGGTCCTAGGATGCTTGTTTCCGGTCCAGGGAAGACATGGCTTGGCAGTTCGGGCTGGACTGTTCCCATGAGGCACAGGGTCAGACTGATTTGCATATGGCCATGTCTGAACTGGGGTGGTGGAGTGAGCTAAAGAATGATGATGGATTAAACCCAGATCAGTTGACTGGGGGTGAGTGTTTTATTGGCTCAAACGTTCCGTCCATCATCCCCTTTTGTATCGCTTTGGTCGCCCTAAGTTGGCGGGGGTATGCCCAGACGTGGGTCCCTTGCTCACTTTGCCACTGGATTCAAGCAAGCCTGGCTGATAACGGCTGAAATGCCAGAAACCGGTCCTAGGATGCTTGTTTCCGGTCCAGGGAAGACATGGCTTGGCAGTTCGGGCTGGACTGTTCCCATGAGGCACAGGGTCAGACTGATTTGCATATGGCCATGTCTGAACTGGGGTGGTGGAGTGAGCTAAAGAATGATGATGGATTAAACCCAGATCAGTTGACTGGGGGTGAGTGTTTGATTGGCTCAAACGTTCCGTCCATCATCCCCTTTTGTATCGCTTTGGTCACCCTAAGTTGGCGGGGTATGCCCAGACGTGGGTCCCTTGCTCACTTTGCCACTGGATTCAAGCAAGCCTGGCTGATGACGGCTGAAATGCCAGAAACCGGTCCTAGGATGCTTGTTTCCGGTCCAGGGAAGACATGGCTTGGCAGTTCGGGCTGGACTGTTCCCATGAGGCACAGGGTCAGACTGATTTGCATATGGCCATGTCTGAACTGGGGTGGTGGAGTGAGCTAAAGAATGATGATGGATTAAACCCAGATCAGTTGACTGGGGGTGAGTGTTTGATTGGCTCAAGCGTTCCGTCCATCATCCCCTTTTGTATCGCTTTGGTCGCCCTAAGTTGGCGGGGGTATGCCCAGACGTGGGTCCCTTGCTCACTTTGCCACTGGATTCAAGCAAGCCTGGCTGATGACGGCTGAAATGCCAGAAACCGGTCCTAGGATGCTTGTTTCCGGTCCAGGGAAGACATGGCTTGGCAGTTCGGGCTGGACTGTTCCCATGAGGCACAGGGTCAGACTGATTTGCATATGGCCATGTCTGAACTGGGGTGGTGGAGTGAGCTAAAGAATGATGATGGATTAAACCCAGATCAGTTGACTGGGGGTGAGTGTTTGATTGGCTCAAACGTTCCGTCCATCATCCCCTTTTGTATCGCTTTGGTCGCCCTAAGTTGGCGGGGGTATGCCCAGACGTGGGTCCCTTGCTCACTTTGCCACTGGATTCAAGCAAGCCTGGCTGATGACGGCTGAAATGCCAGAAACCGGTCCTAGGATGCTTGTTTCCGGTCCAGGGAAGACATGGCTTGGCAGTTCGGGCTGGACTGTTCCCATGAGGCACAGGGTCAGACTGATTTGCATATGGCCATGTCTGAACTGGGGTGGTGGAGTGAGCTAAAGAATGATGATGGATTAAACCCAGATCAGTTGACTGGGGGTGAGTGTTTGATTGGCTCAAACATTCCGTCCATCATCCCCCTTTTGTATCGCTTTGGTCGCCCTAAGTTGGCGGGGGTATGCCCAGACGTGGGTCCCTTGCTCACTTTGCCACTGGATTCAAGCAAGCCTGGCTGATGACGGCTGAAATGCCAGAAACCGGTCCTAGGATGCTTGTTTCCGGTCCAGGGAAGACATGGCTTGGCAGTTCGGGCTGGACTGTTCCCATGAGGCACAGGGTCAGACTGATTTGCATATGGCCATGTCTGAACTGGGGTGGTGGAGTGAGCTAAAGAATGATGATGGATTAAACCCAGATCAGTTGACTGGGGGTGAGTGTTTGATTGGCTCAAACGTTCCGTCCATCATCCCCTTTTGTATCGCTTTGGTCGCCCTAAGATGGCGGGGGTATGCCCAGACGTGGGTCCCTTGCTCACTTTGCCACTGGATTCAAGCAAGCCTGGCTGATGACGGCTGAAATGCCAGAAACCGGTCCTAGGATGCTTGTTTCCGGTCCAGGGAAGACATGGTTTGGCAGTTCGGGCTGGACTGTTCCCATGAGGCACAGGGTCAGACTGATTTGCATATGGCCATGTCTGAACTGGGGTGGTGGAGTGAGCTAAAGAATGATGATGGATTAAACCCAGATCAGTTGACTGGGGGTGAGTGTTTGATTGGCTCAAACGTTCCGTCCATCATCCCCTTTTGTATCGCTTTGGTCGCCCTAAGTTGGCGGGGGTATGCCCAGACGTGGGTCCCGTGCTCACTTTGCCACTGGATTCAAGCAAGCCTGGCTGATGACGGCTGAAATGCCAGAAACCGGTCCTAGGATGCTTGTTTCCGGTCCAGGGAAGACATGGCTTGGCAGTTCGGGCTGGACTGTTCCCATGAGGCACAGGGTCAGATTGATTTGCATATGGCCATGTCTGAACTGGGGTGGTGGAGTGAGCTAAAGAATGATGATGGATTAAACCCAGATCAGTTGACTGGGGGTGAGTGTTTGATTGGCTCAAACGTTCAGTCCATCATCCCCTTTTGTATCGCTTTGGTCGCCCTAAGTTGGCGGGGGTATGCCCAGACGTGGGTCCCTTGCTCACTTTGCCACTGGATTCAAGCAAGCCTGGCTGATGATGGCTGAAATGCCAGAAACCGGTCCTAGGATGCTTGTTTCCGGTCCAGGGAAGACATGGCTTGGCAGTTCGGGCTGGACTGTTCCCATGAGGCACAGGGTCAGACTGATTTGCATATGGCCATGTCTGAACTGGGGTGGTGGAGTGAGCTAAAGAATGATGATGGATTAAACCCAGATCAGTTGACTGGGGGTGAGTGTTTGATTGGCTCAAGCGTTCCGTCCATCATCCCCTTTTGTATCGCTTTGGTCTCCCTAAGTTGGCGGGGGTATGCCCAGACGTGGGTCCCTTGCTCACTTTGCCACTGGATTCAAGCAAGCCTGGCTGATGACGGCTGAAATGCCAGAAACCGGTCCTAGGATGCTTGTTTCCGGTCCAGGGAATACATGGCTTGGCAGTTCGGGCTGGACTGTTCCCATGAGGCACAGGGTCAGACTGATTTGCATATGGCCATGTCTGAACTGGGGTGGTGGAGTGAGCTAAAGAATGATGATGGATTAAACCCAGATCAGTTGACTGGGGGTGAGTGTTTGATTGGCTCAAACGTTCTGTCCATCATCCCCTTTTGTATCGCTTTGGTCGCCCTAAGTTGGCGGGGGTATGCCCAGACGTGGGTCCCTTGCTCACTTTGCCACTGGATTCAAGCGAGCCTGGCTGATAACGGCTGAAATGCCAGAAACCGGTCCTAGGATGCTTGTTTCCGGTCCAGGGAAGACATGGCTTGGCAGTTCGGGCTGGACTGTTCCCATGAGGCACAGGGTCAGACTGATTTGCATATGGCCATGTCTGAACTGGGGTGGTGGAGTGAGCTAAAGAATGATGATGGATTAAACCCAGATCAGTTGACTGGGGGTGAGTGTTTGATTGGCTCAAGCGTTCCGTCCATCATCCCCTTTTGTATCGCTTTGGTCGCCCTAAGTTGGCGGGGGTATGCCCAGACGTGGGTCCCTTGCTCACTTTGCCACTGGATTCAAGCAAGCCTGGCTGATGACGGCTGAAATGCCAGAAACCGGTCCTAGGATGCTTGTTTCCGGTCCAGGGAAGACATGGCTTGGCAGTTCGGGCTGGACTGTTCCCATGAGGCACAGGGTCAGACTGATTTGCATATGGCCATGTCTGAACTGGGGTGGTGGAGTGAGCTAAAGAATGATGATGGATTAAACCCAGATCAGTTGACTGGGGGTGAGTGTTTGATTGGCTCAAACGTTCCGTCCATCATCCCCTTTTGTATCGCTTTGGTCGCCCTAAGTTGGCGGGGGTATGCCAAGACGTGGGTCCCTTGCTCACTTTGCCACTGGATTCAAGCAAGCCTGGCTGATGACGGCTGAAATGCCAGAAACCGGTCCTAGGATGCTTGTTTCCGGTCCAGGGAAGACATGGCTTGGCAGTTCGGGCTGGACTGTTCCCATGAGGCACAGGGTCAGACTGATTTGCATATGGCCATGTCTGAACTGGGGTGGTGGAGTGAGCTAAAGAATGATGATGGATTAAACCCAGATCAGTTGACTGGGGGTGAGTGTTTGATTGGCTCAAGCGTTCCGTCCATCATCCCCTTTTGTATCGCTTTGGTCGCCCTAAGTTGGCGGGGGTATGCCCAGACGTGGGTCCCTTGCTCACTTTGCCACTGGATTCAAGCAAGCCTGGCTGATGACGGCTGAAATGCCAGAAACCGGTCCTAGGATGCTTGTTTCCGGTCCAGGGAAGACATGGCTTGGCAGTTCGGGCTGGACTGTTCCCATGAGGCACAGGGTCAGACTGATTTGCATATGGCCATGTCTGAACTGGGGTGGTGGAGTGAGCTAAAGAATGATGATGGATTAAACCCAGATCAGTTGACTGGGGGTGAGTGTTTGATTGGCTCAAACGTTCCGTCCATCATCCCCTTTTGTATCGCTTTGGTCGCCCTAAGTTGGCGGGGGTATGCCCAGACGTGGGTCCCTTGCTCACTTTGCCACTGGATTCAAGCAAGCCTGGCTGATGACGGCTGAAATGCCAGAAACCGGTCCTAGGATGCTTGTTTCCGGTCCAGGGAAGACATGGCTTGGCAGTTCGGGCTGGACTGTTCCCATGAGGCACAGGGTCAGACTGATTTGCATATGGCCATGTCTGAACTGGGGTGGTGGAGTGAGCTAAAGAATGATGATGGATTAAACCCAGATCAGTTGACTGGGGGTGAGTGTTTGATTGGCTCAAACATTCCGTCCATCATCCCCCTTTTGTATCGCTTTGGTCGCCCTAAGTTGGCGGGGGTATGCCCAGACGTGGGTCCCTTGCTCACTTTGCCACTGGATTCAAGCAAGCCTGGCTGATGACGGCTGAAATGCCAGAAACCGGTCCTAGGATGCTTGTTTCCGGTCCAGGGAAGACATGGCTTGGCAGTTCGGGCTGGACTGTTCCCATGAGGCACAGGGTCAGACTGATTTGCATATGGCCATGTCTGAACTGGGGTGGTGGAGTGAGCTAAAGAATGATGATGGATTAAACCCAGATCAGTTGACTGGGGGTGAGTGTTTGATTGGCTCAAACGTTCCGTCCATCATCCCCTTTTGTATCGCTTTGGTCGCCCTAAGTTGGCGGGGGTATGCCCAGACGTGGGTCCCTTGCTCACTTTGCCACTGGATTCAAGCAAGCCTGGCTGATGACGGCTGAAATGCCAGAAACCGGTCCTAGGATGCTTGTTTCCGGTCCAGGGAAGACATGGCTTGGCAGTTCGGGCTGGACTGTTCCCATGAGGCACAGGGTCAGACTGATTTGCATATGGCCATGTCTGAACTGGGGTGGTGGAGTGAGCTAAAGAATGATGATGGATTAAACCCAGATCAGTTGACTGGGGGTGAGTGTTTGATTGGCTCAAACGTTCCGTCCATCATCCCCTTTTGTATCGCTCTGCACAAAGGAGCAGGCAGGCTCAGGTGTGACCAGCATTTGCTTCACTACGGCGGTGGCCTCTTTGAAGTTGGGCCATCGGTGGCCACTGCCCAGTAGTCATCCTGCTGGAGGAGGTCATACCTCCTCCCATCAACAGTCCTCTATGTTCCTTGTTCCTGGGTGCATTTCACACTTCTTGGTGGGGGGCAGCCTGTTGTCACAGGGGACAGCAGCTGCTAATAGTCAGAAAGGGCAACGAGAGGTTTGGTCAACTTTCTAAATGCACCTTACTTAAAAGTTACTTTAAGCCCGGCATCAGTAATTAAGTTGGGTTTAATGAAACAATCAGTTTGATACTTTGAAGTTCCATATTCAGTGGTATCATATGGAAGTTAGCACTTAGCACGTGGGCTGGTTAAAATCCATGTGAGCCAATGTAAAAATGACAATTGTACGTTTTTACTGACATGACATGTAAGATATAAATTTGTAAGGCACTTCTTTTTTAAATCACCACCCTGTCTTATGAGCTTATAATGCCTTTCTCAGGGGTGATTTATAGATATTAAAAAGGAAGGCTTGAACCTGGCAAGAAAGGCTATTTTGCCATGTCAAGTTGGCAGTTTAGAGCTGCCCGACTAGGCTGTGATAGCAGACCTAGTGCCATGTTTTCACTTTGTCATACCAGTGCTTGCACCACAAGTGCTGCAGTCCATCGGTGGCACTTAACTTACTAGCCCTGGGTAGGTAGAGTTCCATATACCAGTGTCTTATAAGTACGTTAACAATGCCAATCAGGCATTAGCAAACTACACACACACACTTTTGAAGGGTCAGAACACATGCACTGGGGACTGGGCAGCAGGGCCCACTGTTCTACAGAGTCGAAAAACCAGCAGCATCAGACCAAAGTGTGAAGGTGGGGGATGATCATGCAAAAAGGAGCACTTTACAACATTAGTTAAATCTTCTTTTTTTGTTAAACTGCGAGCAGTCAGTTTAGAGAAGTATCTTGGTGCTGAGGCACAATGGTTGAAAAAATCAATATGGACAAACAATGTAAATTTTAATAGAATATGGACAAGCAATGTAAATGTTAATAGAATAAATGAGTCTTTAGGTCTATTAAAAAATATCTATAATTTGATGTATGCGGTGTGGCAATAAGGAGTTAATTCCTGATATATGGAATGAAGTGGATGAAAGCACACTTGCCAATATGGTTATTTTAGAAATCTTCGGTAGGAAACCAGAATGAGAGTGAAGAGATCTTCCTATGTTGGGCCTGAGGCAGCCTGTTTAAAAAAATATATGTTGTTCATGTTGGAAGTCATTTGAGGACCTGTGGTCTTTGGGTGACATGAATATGATTCCTTAGGCCATGGCTTTCCTTACTGCAAAGTTTGGCATTTAGTGTGCACTCAGGTAAGTCTAGATAGGGGTGATTTCAGTAATCAATTCTGGATTGGACACAGGCTGTGATAAATCTAGCATGAGTAGATTTGACAATTAAAGGCAGGTGTTTATTTGACATACTGTAAGCTAATAGGAAACAATGACTTTGTTGATTTGTAGTTGAAAAGATAAATCCTCATCAATAAGAATGCCCAAGGACCTGACAGCCCTGACTGAGCAGGTGGTGTGCCTGGTGAGTGTGACGAGAAAGGTTAGAGACAGCCAAGAGTCTATTTCACAGCTACAAGTAAATGCAGTCTTATTTCCATTGAGTTTAAGAAAGTTCTCACTCAGGATATGGACAGAAATTACACAGGACTAAAACTTTTATCTGAAAAAAAAGATACTCTCTTGCCTAAAGAAATCAGAATTCTGATATCATTAGCGCATGAAATAGCTGAGAAACCAAACTATCTCATCTGTTGAGACAAAGACTTGACATAGATATTAAACAGTAAAGGGAACGAAGAAAAGAATTGGGGAACGTTATTCTGAACTGCCGAGATTTAAGATCTGCCAGCAAGTAAGTTAACTGATTGTGTGCAATCTTGTAGAAAAACAGAGAGCCACTTGGCTAACGTACCTTGTAGGCCAATTTCTTCTCTTAGAGACACTAGGATACTGTGATCAACCATGTCAAAGACAGATGATAGGTTAAGTAACACCTGTCAACCGCAACTTCCTGGTCCATGGTTTGTCTCATGTCATCTACTACTGTAGATCTTTCTTTTTATGTGCCACATTGTTGTACCATAAGACATTGCAGTAATGTAGGGAGAGCACAGTACCTTTAAGAACTTGCTATGAGCAAGTGAGCTCCTGCTTTGCGGAGCAAGCTCACTTGTCAAAAGTAAATGCACTGCGGTTGCTCTGTTTCCTTTTAAGTTACTGCTTTATGGCCCGCGCTGCTGTCCCACATTGGTTGCTCAGTCTTCGTTGAGTGTCTGATGCATGAGGTCAGGCTGCATGTGGACTCCTTATTTATTACCTTTTACTTCATTAAATAAACAATGTACTTATCTCCGCTTGGCTCCTGAAGTCTCTATGTAACATTTGGCGATGATTAATCAAGAAATTTGAGACATTCGAGAATTTGGAGCCTACGGTGTACTTCAGATAACCCATGCTATCATCGGTATAATTTCACTCTATGAAGCCGTTACCTGGTGAGTGCTTCCACTGCACTTCCTGGAGCCCACACAGCCCAAGGCTACTTTTGGGTTATTTCAAGCGTTCATCGCCAACTTTCTCAACATGGATGAGCCACCAAGCCAGCGCCCTCAAGTATGTGCTTGATATCATTTCTTCAGTTTTCATGCCTGTCCTGCAAGTAAATACTTAGCTGCCCACACGCATTAATTTATATTTCTGATCTGTTTCTGCTTTAATTATCAGCGTTGTGCCAATACGCTCAAATTTTGATGCCAGTGCCAGATTGCTTTGGATATTTCAAGTTTATAGCAACGTTTCTTTAAAACTTGAGAGTTTTTTGGTTTGAATTGGCTCAAGGGAACTTGGAAATATTTTTGCCGCTACTTCATTGGTTAAACAGCTTCAGACAGTGCAGAATGAGGCCGAATGACTCTTTCTCCATCCACCCAGATTCACTACATCAGTCAGTATGTTACACACCCTTCACTGGTTGCCAATTGAAAAGCAGTTTCAATTTAAAGCTTAAAATATATTCATAAATGTCTTCTTAAGACACAGCCATTATATTTGAGACCTTTGGTGTCCTGGTATACACCTAAATGCTTGCTCCGCTCCAGCCATCTGGAACTGGCGGCAGTCCTCAGAGTCAAGAGAACCCATCAAGGTGGCCGGGCATTTGCATATCTGGGTCCAAAACTGTGGCACACTCTGCCACAATCATTGAGAACTTGTAAATCACTCATAGCTTTTCATAAGCAGCTCAAAACATGGCTGTTCCCACCTTCTCATTAACAGTTTTCTGTGGCGTCCGTTATTCTGGTGGGTTAGTCAGGATGCCAGCGCTGGGAAACCTTTTTTAGGTAGCCATGAACTTTACAAATTACATAAATAACAAAATCTCACCATTTCTTCAACTTCCTAGCAAACCTTTGATTAAGTGGAATGCTTGGTTAAGATCTTTTGAGAACTATTTAATCACAGTTGGAGCAGATGGCATTGAACTAGAAAGAAAGGCTGAGAATTTCTTTAGTCATTTGGGAAATGAAAGGCAGCAAGTTTTTAATAATTTGCCTCCTGCTACCACATCTAGACAAGCCAGAGATTCTAATGAGTACTCAGAAGCTATTAGAAGACTTAAAGTCAAATTCTCAGAGCAACCTAGCATTCAATGGGAGAGATTTAATTATTTCAAGAAGACACAAACAACTGATGAAACTGTTGAAGAATTCATATTAGCTGCTGCATGCAATTTTGGAGCAACCACTGACATATACATTCAAGATCAGTTTGTGTATAGCTGCTTTTCAAAAGATATAAGAAAGGCTACTCAATTGCAGAGACCCTCAATTGTCAGAGGCTGTTGATCTGACCAAAAGTATTGAACGTTCATTAATCTCCAGTCGCATCATGTCTCAGGAATCTGCCCAGACATCTTCTCCAATTGTTAATGCTGTGTGTTATTATTCTGAACATGTTGATGCTGTACAAATTAAGGGCAAAGTCATTAAGAATGTTCAACAAAATACTTTTTTCTTTCAGGTGCAGATCTAAATCCCATTTAAGCAATTATATGCAATGTCCAGCAGTAGGTAAATGATGTAATAAGTGCAAGAAATTAGGTCACTTGCACAGTGTTTGCAGATCTGGTAAACAGCAAGTTAAAGTACACAGTTTTGACTTAACTGAAGGGAACTGTCCTGTGGATCTATCAAATATGTTCCTGAATCTGGAGATAGAATTCTTGTCTACTAACAAAATTAAGGAACCTTTATGTCAGGTAACTCTAGGTTCCGAAATAACTCTTAACATGATGTGTGACTCAGATGTACCTATTTTTATCATATCTGTTACTTTATTTTCCAACAGTGGGGGTCTAATGTTATCCCGAGCACACCGAACATACATCCTAAAACGTATGGTGATCAGGATAACGATATGGTTGAGTTCTTCATAGACACTGTGTCTTGTCTTGGCAGGTCAATGTCAAATAAAATCTAAGTTCCAGTCAAGGGTAGAAATATAGTTGACTGGCAGGACCTTGCAAAACTTGGTCTTATGATTGTGACTGATTCTTATACACCAGTCAGAGTAGAAAATGTATCTTTACTCACTACTGATCATTTTAATCCCACCAAAGATATTGTTAAAAGATTTCGAATTTTTTACTGGTGAATTTGTGATTATTCAGAAATATGTGCAAACAATTAAGTGGAAGAGGCATGATATACCTCTTACACACAAAGCCAGACCTGCCCCTTAAGTGTTAGAGCTTAATTGAAAAAGCTATTAGAGAAGTTAGTTGGAGATTGCACTATCAGACATGTCCCATTGTAACTGTGCACAAAAAGGAAGGTGTGATTCACTGGTGCTCTGATCTGCACACTCTCAACAGGAACATTGTGGTTGATTGCCATCATCTGTCCATGGTTCAAGACTTACTTGCCAACATCGGAGACTCTAAATTTTTTGCACCTTCGGATCTCAAATCAGCTTACAGCTAGATCCCATTAGATGAAATGTCCCAAAAGATAACCACCTTTGTAACTCCTTTCAGAGCATTTAAGGTTTGCAGACTCCCTTTTGGATTAGCTTCAGCAGCTAGTGATTTTCAGTGCCTCGTGGATAACACATTTGAGGGTGTGAGTGGGATACAAGCAATTCAAGATGATGTGCTGATTTTTGCAAAATTGTTACCTGAACATAAGCAGACTCTTAAAACAGTTTTCACTAAATTTAAAAAGTCTGGTATCATTTTCTGTGGAGATAAATGTACATTTTCTTGCAGAATACATTGATTACTTAGGTTACTCTGTCACTCCCAATGGTATTTCTCCAAAATTTCCATTGATTAAAGCTATTGAAGATGCACATCCACCCAGTGACAAAGTAAGAGTTTGCTCCTTTATCGGGCTAAGCAAATACTGTTCAAGGTTAGTGCAAGGATATGATTTTATTGTGCAGCCCTAGGGAAATTTGCTCAAGAAAGGAGTGATATCTGGTCGGATGATGTGCAAGAAACTTTTCAGAAAGTGAAGAATCTCATTATTCCACCCCAAGCTTTAACCCCATTTTTAGCAGGCAGAAAGTTGTATCATAACTGTTGATGCCAGTCAAGTTGGATTCAGGGCTGTGTTTTCACAGTTATATCAGGATAAAGAAAACAATATTGACTTTACCTCTCACTCTCTCAGTAGTGAGGAAGCCAATTACAACACCAGTGAGCGAGAGGCATTGGCATGCTGTTGTGCGGTGGAAAAGTTATAGACATTCATTTGGGGTTCCCATTTTGATCTATTTACAGACCACAAACCATTGCTCCACCTGTTGAGTGGCAATGGTTCAGATAAACCATCATCACGACTGGTCAGATAGTTTTCAAAGCTGCAAGAATTAAATTTTACAGTGAAATTCATACCTGGTGGGAAAAACATAAGAGCAGACTGCCTCTCCAGGTTACCCATCAGAGGTGAAGAACACAATGCACTTCAAGATAATGGAAATGTGATTGCTTTTGTGGAGGATATTCTGCAAAATGAAGGGGTGATCACATATAAACAGTGGTTGAAGCTTCCAAACAGAATGCCACGTTACAGTCTGTTTTCAAATTCATGAATGAAAGTTGGCCCAAGGAAAAAAATGTTGAGGCCTCTTTGAGATCTTTTGTGCAGATGTCAGAGGACCTATCAATTGTTGAAGGGGTGCTAGTACGTAATGATGTATATGTGCCTCCTTTGACTGTCAGAGATGATATTATTAAGGAGGCACACAGGAGCCATTTAGGGGACAGTAGCACATGCAAATATATAAAACAAT
Organism: Calotriton arnoldi; assembly: GCA_963921515.1. Taxonomy (NCBI): domain Eukaryota; kingdom Metazoa; phylum Chordata; class Amphibia; order Caudata; family Salamandridae; genus Calotriton; species Calotriton arnoldi. The sequence continues at coordinate 226,651 of CAWUFW010014465.1, read as the reverse complement.
TTTACTGGTGGCCTGCATTGGAATCTCAAGTTTCTAAGTTTATTGATAATTGCACCACCTGCTCATTATCTGATAAGCACTGCATGAATCACCTACCTATTCATATTATCCTTCTACCGGAGGAAGCTTGGCAAAAAGTGGCACTTGTTTTTGCAGGTCTATTTCAGTTATTGTCTATTAACAAAATATAGATGATGGTTTTGATTGATTATTTTTCAAAATCAGTGAATTTTGGTTTTACCTCTGTTCCAAACACTGACGCTATAATGAGCATTTTAAAAAGAAGTTTGATGTAGGAGGAGCACTCAAAGAAATTGTTACACACAACGGCACCCACTTCACATCAGCGTGCATGAAGGACTTCATTGAGGGTTTTCACATCACTCATCTCAGAGTTGCGCTTTACTCACCATCTGCCAATGGTTTGGTTGAACGCATGAATAAGTTCTTCAAAGAGGGTGTGCAAATAGCCTTGACTATGGGCCTTGAGGTCGAAACGTTTCTCAGGGAGAAAGTTTGGTGATATGTTCCCATTTATGATGTTACAGAAAAGATTTCCAAGGGCTCCAGTTTGTCCTGACTGGGTGAGAGAGGTAAGAAAAAAGAGCACACCTGACTTGCAGACTATTGCACCCAGAGTTGAAGCAATGCAAAGTAAGGTTAACAAAAGTTTTTACAAAACGCACCATGTTAAAGAATTAACATTGAAAGCAGGGCATTAGGTTTTGACCAGAAATCGCACTAAGGTCAAGAAGGGTTCATTGAAATGTTCAAAACCAGTTTGTGTCGAAAGAGTGTCTAAAGGCTCAGTACTTCTAAAGGGCAAAGACTGGTGGAGTAAGAGAGATCTGGTCAAGATGACTCAGAGACAGGCAGCCAAACCTCAAGCTGTGTGAGGCTATGGTGGCTACCTTTCCTCTCTTTAATGCACTTGGTGGCAAAAAACTCAAGAGCATTCAACTGACAGTCAAGTGTCATCTCAGATTGATAATGCAAATGATTTGCTACTTACAAAAAGGCAACCTGGTACAGACATTGTTCCTGGGCAACCTAATGATTGCATTACATCCCATAACATTAGAGATGTACGCAATACTGCTATGCCTTCTAAATGTAAGGATTACTATAAAAAAGAAAATAGATGTAGAGATGTAAATATTGCGTTATGCTTATTGTAGATATTTTTATCTTATATTTTTTTCATACAAATTATTAACTTGTTTTTTCAAAAAGGGGAAGACATTGCAGTAATGTATGGTACCTTTAAGAATTTGTTATGAGCAAGCAAGCTTCTGCTTTGTGGATCAAGCTCACTTGTCAAAAGTAAATGCATTCCAGTTGCTATGTTTCCTTTTAAGTTACTACTTTATGGCCCGTGCTGCTGTCCCGCATTAGTTGCTCAGTCTTTGTTGGGAGTCTGATGCATGAGGACAGGCTGCATGTGGTCTCCTTATTTATTACCTTGTTCTTCATGAATAAACGCTGTACTTATCTCCGCTTGGCTCCGGAAGTCTCTATTTAACACGCATCCTGAAGGCAAACCCATTTGCCAACTATCAAGTGCATTTTTCTTCTAGATGTATATAGATAAATCATTGGATGCACATCTTTCTAATACCTTGTTAAAAAAAGGTAGGAGTGTGATATTGCTCTAGTTTTTTGTTATGTCCAGAGAGTCCCTTTTCAGTAAAACTATTTCCAGTCTTCTTTTCCATGTTTCAGGAATAGTTAAAGTGTCAAATGATAGATTAATTAAGTGAGAACTATATGGGGCAGTAGAAGTGACCAGAAGAAACACGAATGCTGGGCAGTTGTCAACCAATTCCTATTTGACTTTGAGAAATAAGTCTGTAGCTTCCTCTGTTGCAATGGATGAGGCGCACAACCAGCTAAGAGTTGGAGCAATAGTGAGGGAACTTTTGCAGCCAGCGTGCGGGTCCTTTAACCATATAATATGGTAATAAATGTGTGGGTTTTGGGCATAAAAAGCTTCCTAACGCATTACAAACCTTTTGTATGGAGCACCAGTCCAAAATGCAACTGTCCAGTTTCACTCTCCCCCCATTGTAAAGGAAAAAGTGTGGCAATAGTCACAGTGGAAATCATGCACAGGACTACCCGTCGCACTAGAAAATGCCTTAGAAATGGGGCTCTCTAGTTGGCAGGTTGCTACCCTGTCCAAGTAGGGACCCCTCTTCCTAGTCAGGATGAGGGAGTTACACTTCCAAAGTAACCCCTGCTTATCCCCTTGGTAGGGCCGCAGAACCTGGACAGACCATCAGCATTGGCGTGTTATGTGCCAGGGCGGTGTTCCACCATAAAGTCCATTCCCTGTAGGGAGATGGACAACCTCAACAGTTTTGGGTTCTCGTCCCTCATTTGCATCAACCATCTGAGGGGCCTGTGGTCCGTCTGAACTCAGAAGTGAGTCCCAAACAAGTAGGCTCTTAGCTTCTTCAGGGCCCAGACCACAGCAAAAGCCTCATGCACAATTGCAGTCCACCTCTGCTCCCGGGGGAGTAGTCTCCTGCTAAGGAAGACTACAGGCTGGTCTAGGCCCTCTTTTTTCAGTTGTGAGAGCACTGCTCCCACACCACGCTCTGAAGCATCTAAGCTGCTTCAGGGCATTAAAAGCGGTCTGGCAGGCATCAGTCCAGATCACCTTCCTGGGCTGCTTCTTGAAAGTCAGCTCTGTCAAGGGGGCAACAATGGTGCCATAGCCAAGGCTAGGGGTTGGGTTTTTAGTGCAGTCAGGAAGTGTGGCGCTCAGACTAGTACGTGTGGTGTTTTATGCGAACCTGAGTAGGTACGGTGCTGCCAGGTCGGGGGAATTACACAATAACCCCCGGAGGTGTGTGAGTTGAAGGACCCACACTGGGAAATGAGCACAGTCCCGGGCACACGTAGTGGGGGTATAACAACAGTGTGGAAGTCTTGTTCGAATTACAATTGCAGTGGTCGACACCAGTAAAAAGTTGAAAAGTTATTTAATGAAACAATGACTGAATTGAAACAAACAACCAGCCGACACGTGTTTCGCCACTCGGAGTAGTCCTGTGACTCTTCAGGGCTATAAGGCGTTTGTAGGGATAAGGAGAGCAGGCCCCATAAAGCCGGTGATAATTCCAACCCGGCCGGGGGTATGCGGTAGAATCGAAGGAAAGGAGGAGGCAGTGCTCCTCGTAGAAGCCAGGCACGAAGTGCGTGCCGCGTGAAGAATAGTGATGCGGGTGGGGGATAGAGGCCGCAGGCGTGTAATGTCCCGTAATCTGCGAGAGTCGTGAGGCGGGTGCGCCGATCCGTAGGTGGACGTGTCTATGCCCAAGAACTGTAAATAAGAACGTCCAGTACCGTGTTACTGCCGTACTGCCCAGTACGGCAGTAACACGGTACCAGTGACTTCCGGCCTCCTCCAAGCCACCTGTTAGGCGCATCCGCCTTCCAGCACGCATTAGCCTCGTGGATTGCCACATCTATTCTCCTCCTGGCTCCCCAACTCCCGCCGCCACCCGGCACCTGAGCCCTGTCCTCCTCCAGATACTGGACGTTCTTATTTACAGTTCTTGGGCAGCTACCAACCAATCTATGAGCTCATCAGCTCTGGGGATGGGGTGTGCATCAGTCCTGGCGACGGAGTTGAGCCTTCTGTAATCCACAACGAACCAGAGTTCAGGTATGGCATCGAGTGCAGCAGCCTTTGGGACCAAGACTACTGGGCTGGTCCAAGGCCTGTTGGAGGTCTCAATCACCCCTAGCACTAACATCTTAGAAACCTTTTCTTTGATGCTGCCCTTGACCCTGTCAGTCGACCTGTAAATTTTGTGTTTGACAGGAGGACTGTCCCCAGTGTCCACATCATGGATGCACTAATGAGTGACACCGGGGTGAGGGAGAACAGGCTGACAAACTGCCCCAACAACCATTGACAGTTGCCCTGCTGCACTAGGGTCAGTGTAGGCGAGAGGATCACACCTTCCACTGACCCATCATGCTCCTTGGTAGACAGGAGGTTATGGAGAGGTACACTCTCCTCTTCCAACCCATCATCTGTCGCCAACAGCATGCTGACTTTAGACCTCTCAAAGTGAGGTTTGAGGCGGTTCACGTGGGGGACCTTAGAGGGTTCCTGGGAGTCTGCAAGTTCACCAGATAGGTGACATCACTCTTGCTTCTTCACCACTTCAAAAGGCCCAGTCCATTTGTCCTGGAGAGCACACAGCTCTACTGGGGCCATGACCCACACTTTAAGTCCAGGTTGAAACTCAACCAGACTGGCATTCTCATCATACCAGTGTTTCATCTCTTCCTGGCTAGCTTCCAGGTTTGCCTGAGCGAGCTTCCTGAAGCATGCAGTCTGGTTTCTAAAGGCCAGCATGTAACTGAACACATCCTGGGAGGCTTCCTGGGAGCTGTCTCTCAGCCTTCTTTTACCAGACTGAGAGGTCCTCTCACAAGCTGCCCATTCAACAACTCACAGGGACTGAACCCTAATTACTTCTGCAGTACCTCCCTGTAAGCAAAGAGAAGGCATGGCAAGAGGATGTCCCACTTATGCCTCATAGGTTCTGACAGACCCTTGATCATGCCTTTAAGGGTTTAATGAATCTCTACACCAGACCATTACCTTGAGGGTGATAGCGAGAGGTGAACTTGTAGGTCACACAGCACTCCTTCCACAGGGATGTCATATACTTGGATATGAAATTGCTGGCCCAGTCAGACACCACCTCACTGGGGAATCCCATGTGGGAAAAGATCCCCAATAATGCCTGACCCACCATGGGCACCGTCGTTGTCCTGAGAGTGATGGCCTCTGGGTACCGGATGGCATGGTCCACCAAGACCAGGAGGTACCTGTTGCCCATGGCTGCCTTGGGGACCAGGGGCGCCACAATGTCCACTCCACCCTCTTAAAAGGGGTGCCTACAACTGGAAAAGGTTGGAGTGGAGCCTTACACTTCCTCCCACTCTTACCACTTGCCTGGCAAGTTCGGCAAGACCGACAATGTGCATCCGACTGCCTCCTCATTTGGGGCTAGAAGAAGTGGGTGACAATCCTGTCAAAGGTTTTGTCCTGCCCCAAATGTCCCACCAAAGGCACATCATGAGCCAGACCCAGTAGGAAGGTCCTGAAGTCCTGGGGTACCAGCAGCACACGGACTGAGCCAGGCTCAGTGACCTTAGACTCACTGTATAGGAGACCATTCTCCCAGTAGATCCAGTGTGATCCAGACTGATCACCAGCTGCCTGGTTTGCAGCCTGCTGCTGCAAACCCTCCAAAGAAGGGCATCCCTTCTGCTCCCTACAGAACTCATCCCTGGTGGGACCCCTTCTTGCTGCAAATGGTTCAGTTCATATAAGTACCTCAGTTCAGCCACTTGTTCTCCTGTGGGTTCTGGAGCGTCCCCCTCAAGGTCAGCCTTCTCCCAGACCGTGGGAACTTCAGGAGCGGGTTTCCCGCGCCCCTTGCCCTTACTCTTGGCAGGCAGGTGAGCCACTGTTTCAGGCTCCAGGTCCTTCTGATCGCCCTTTCAAGCTGCCATGGACCGAGTGGTCACACATAATCACTCTGGCAACCCTAACATCTCCAAGTGCGACACGTGCTCCACATCCTTCTACAAGGACTGCTCCAGGTCGCTACCTAGCAGACAATCTACAGGCATGGTAGGGCTCTCAACCACCCTCAAGGGACCTGAGACTGCCCCCCACTCAAAGGGAACCTGAGCCACCTTACACTGGTGCTCTGAATTGTCCACAGTAATTACTTGGTGGAATGCACCAGGAACTACTTGCTCTTCAGGGACCAGGTGACACCGGACTGAGGCCACACTAGCTCCAGTATCTCTGAGAGCCTCTACCCTTTACCCATTGATGGTCACCCAGGTATTGTACTTTTTAGTATTTGCAGGCACCTGGCTTCCTGGGACCATCTCACTGTCCCCTAGTGAGACAAGGGTAATTACTGTGGTATCCCCACCCTCCTCTGGGTACCCCTCCTCACCAAGTGCTACACTAGCCATCACCTTGGACTGCCCACTGGTGGGTGGCTGTGCCCCCTTGGGGCACTTGGGATCTCCCTTCAGGTGACCCACCTGCTCACAGGAATAACACTTACGGGGTCCCATCTCTGCTGGCTTTTCTGAAGAGACCCATTATTTCTTATCTCCTGGGGGGGCAGGAATCCTTACCATGGGTACTAGTTTTGGGCCCCTTAGAGAACTCCTTTGCTTTACCCTTCTCACCCCCACTCTTCTGCTGGGGACCCTACCCACCTTTGGCAGAGTCTCCCGCATACACCTTCTTGTGGACTCTGATACAAACCCAGCGGTCCACCTACATGGCGCAGCTCTGCAAAACATAAACTAGACAAGTGCTCCCACACAATCAAATTGTATAGCCCCTGAAAATCTGTCACATTGCTGCCCTTCACCCAACCATCCAGTGACCTGCAGAAAGAATCTACACATTCTAAATATGTCTGGGAATCAGTTTTCCTACTGGTTCTAAACTGATCCTTGTACTTTTCAGGAGTGAGGCCATACCTAGTGAGAAGGGCTTCCTTCATGTCAGTGTAGGTGAGGTTGCACCCCTTACCCAAAACCAACAAGGTACCCCTCCCCTCCTCTGAGAAATGAGGCCATAATCCTCCTCCCTAATTCTTTTCAGGGACCCCATTCATGTAGATTGATGACTCATAGCCCTGAAACCACCTTTGTATGTTATCACCCTTCTTGTACTCCTTTCCTACATTCTTAGGTATGTGCACTATCAACTCTGAGTGTATTGAGGAATTGCTGACACCATCTGTGCTGGATTTACTTTGTAGATCGAGCTCCTTGAGACCATGATCATGGTCTAAGACCATCTTCTGTGATTCCATCTTGAGCCTCTCATGCTCTATTTTATGCCTCCTGGCTTCCCTCCTGTCCTCCAGCTCCTCTGGGGACAAACCCCTGCTGCCTGGCCTGGAGGGTCACCTCCTCTCTCAAAGGCACATCCACCCTAGGAATAGGCTCCTCCACCTCCACACTAAGGTCTCCAGGCTGTCCACTGGCATGTCTGGCTGCTACCCAGTCCTTCAGTGCCTTTTGTAGCTCCTCTTTCCTGGTGAGGTCTCTGATTTAGATTCTTAGGTTTTTGCAAATAGCCTTCAACTCCTTTACATTGTAGGTTTCCAAAATTTCCTCCTCAAAGGCCACTTCCAGGGATACAACTGATGATGCTATTTACTCAGGCATGATGTAGTAGGAAGTTTAAGTTAAAAAAGATAGGAACAGAAAAATAGACGAAAAAAGAAAACAGTATGTAGTACGTAGTGGTCTGTGATATGATAGAAGTGTATTCCAGTTATTGTAGGTTAAGTGCAAACGCAAGTCCTATCTTCACTGCTGACAACCAATGTTAGAATTGGGGGTCTCTAGTCGGCAGGTTGTTACCCTGTCCAAGTAGGGACCCTTCTTCCTAGTCAGGATAAAGAAGTTACACTTCCAAAATAACCCCTGCTCACCTCCTTGGTAGCTTGGCATGAGCATATAGGCTTATTTCAGAGGCAATTTGTAAAGCATTTGCACCTAACATACAGTAATACAGTGAAAACACTACAAAAGGACACCACACCAGTTTTAGAACACAGATAATAACCAATATTTATCTGTGTAAAACAAGACCAAAACGATAAAAATCCAACATACAGGTATTCAGAAATATCAATAATCAAAAATAGACTTTAGAAATAGTTCCTTGAAGTGGATAGCTCCGTCCCGGGCTACCATGATGGTGTGGATCAACCAATCCCACGGTTCCGGACAACCACAGCGGTGCGGCCCGACTGCCGTATCGTAATACCCTTAAACAGTACCTTTTGTTCTGGCCGACAGCAGCAGTGCGCACCGGCTGCGGCGGGCGTCGAGGTTGCGGTGTGAAGCAGAGCGGTGCGGCGTGCGGTGTCCTCAGGTCGCGGTGCAGGCAGCGGCTCGGTGGCAGTCGTCCAGCAGCATCGGTGAGACCAAGGCTGCGGTGTGAAGTGGGGTGGTGCCCATCGCGGTGCTGGCGGTCACAGTGCAGGCAACGGCGTCTGTCGGAGATCGGCTGTTGATGGGGCTGGCGTCGGTGGGCCGAGACTGCGGTGTGGGATGGGGGGGTGCTTCATGTAACTTACGAGCGGTGCCCCCAAACCACGGTGCTGACAGCGGCGGCGATGTCAGCTGGCAGCTTCGTCATCGGTGAGGCTGGGGAGGCAGAGTGAAGCAATGCGGTGCGGAGTGCGATGCCCACAGGTTGTGGTGCAAGCAGCAGCTCATTGGTGGCTGTAGACGTTGTCATCGGTGAGACCAGGGTTTGGGTGCGAGATGCAGTGATACCCTCTGCTGTGCCTTCAGGTCACAGAACCACCGGAGGTCTTGATGTTGGGGTCAGCTTGCGGTTTTCCTCTGTGGCAACTGGAGCACACGGTCCCAGAGGCAGTACCCAGAGGCAGGTGAAGTATTTGCTATTCCTGAGACTTCTTGAACTGGGAGCAAGCTCTACTTCAAGACCTTGGAGACACTCAGAAAGAAGATTGCAGAAAGTTCAGTCCAGTCCTTTCTATGCCCAAGACAGAAGCAGCTACTGCAGGCCAACACAGCAAAGCACACAGTAAAGTGGCAGTCTCTCCTCACAGCTTCTCCAGCATTTCTTCTTGGCAGGTTCCTTGATCCAAAAGAGTTCTAAAGTTCTGGGGTCAGAGCCCCAATATGTATACCACATTTCCCTTTGAAGTTGGCACAAACAAAGTTCCACTGGCATCCATAAACCAGTTTGGCCTGGCTCAGGCCAGGTTCACTCTAGGAGGGAGAGACAGCTTTGTGGAAGGCAGCCACAGTCCATTCAGGTGCAAGTAACAACTCCTCCCACTACTCTAAATGCAGCCAGGTCTATTCAGCCTGGCTATGAGTCACCCAGGAAAGGCAGGGCACACCTCAACCCTCCCTTGTGTCTTTCACATCCCTGAACCCTGTCACTTTGAACCCAGATGGTGAATACACAAATGGCAGAGACACACAGGATGGTTAAGCAAGAAAATGCCCACTTTCTAAAAGTGGCATTTTTAAACACACAACATAAAAATCATCTTTAATAAAAGATATATTTTTAAATCTTGAGTTCAGGCATACTAAACTCAATTTTTCTATCAGCTCCCACTGGCAAGCTACACTGGTAAAGTGTTACCAAGCAGCTCCCATGTTAACCTTTGTGAGAGTTAGCCTTTCCAGACAAGGTTGCCCTTCAGCCAAGCCCTACTTTCCTGCCTAAAGTTCCTTCTCAGTTTCACTGTTCAGAAGACATTGTCTCTCGGTTTTCTTTCCTAACCCTTCTTCATCTGAAGAGGTGACTTTGAATTCTCTTGACCTTTGCAGGGCCTTGTCGATTTATTTGGAACGTACTTCTTCCTTTCAGAAGACAGATTCCTTTTTTATTACTTTTGGCATTCCCAATAAGGGTTCTCGGCTTTCAACTTCTACCATTTCTAGGTCGATTAACTCTGCAATCATGAGAGCTGATCAGGTTTCAGGTTCTGCCTCTCCCCAGCAGGTGCAAGGTCACTCTACTAGAGGAGTCTCTATCTCTTCGGCGGTCTTTAGGGCTGCGTGCTGCTGCTACTTGGAAATCCCATCACACTTTTCTCTCCCACTATTGTTTGCAATTGGCTGGGCATTTCTCCTCTTCTTTTGGGGATCATTTCCTTTCGCCGTGGAGGCCACTTCTGATAGTTTTGATTGATAATGATCATTATTTGTATGATATCATAAATTCAGTTTGATTAAGCAACTCTATTGTGCACTGTTTCTTTTTTGGTGTCTGTAAATAATCAATAGGTTGTTTGGGTATTGTCTCAAGCTTATTGACTGCATACAGGATGATGGACGAGGAGGTTGTGCCCCAGTTACTTATGGGTAATCTTCATTAGTCCTGGTCTTCCTTGATGCAGTCCTGAGTCCCGCCCTCCCACGGTGGGCATGGCGGTTGATTATATCGAGTTTGATGCATTACCCTTTTTCCTTTGAGTGATATATTACAGGATGTGCATTATTAGTTCCTCCCTTTTGTGGTGGCTCATGTGTAATGGGGGTCATCTTAGGGGAACATTTTGCTTCAACTAGGGAATTGGTTCTGTTGGGAAGGTGAAGTATCTCAAGCATAAGGATTGCATCAAGGAAGACCAGGGCTCAGAGTAATGAAGATTACTGGTAAGTAACCGGGGCATCATCATCAAGGGTGATAAATGATACTGAGCCTTCAATTGACGAATAGTAATGTTACTGATAACACTTCTAGTTTTTAAAAAAATGAAGCTTATTGTTTGGGTAATTAAAACCATTAGAATAATAAAAATAAGTTTGCATAACTGTTTCATGTAAAATTCCTGCACTGTTCCATCATTTGCAAAGCCATTTTCCCTAGTAATATTTATCTTGTTTATACACAGGCATATCATTAAGGAACCTACATTTAAAAGGACCCTGAAATGTGACTAACATATTCCATATTCGAGGTAAAATAATTTATCATGTAAGCAGAAGAGAAGTGACATTTCGGATTCTCCAATGTGTTCTGTTATTTTAGCTTCTACCTGCCAACAGGTTTGCTCATAGTTAAAGGGTGAAAAAGACAAGGAAAGACAAGAAAATTAGCACTAAAGTGCCATGTGCTTAAGTAAATCATTTAAGCTCACATTTAAAGTGCGATGTGATTAAGTAAACCATTTAGGCTCACATCGACAACATATGTCCAGATACGGTTTTCTGGAGAATTAACATAAAAGTACCATGTACATATGTAAATCGATAAGACTCACATATGCCGCAAACTTCTACGTTGTGTAGATAGCAGACTTTATGAAGATTAATTTACATAACCTTCCGCTAAAGTCACAATACGTCCAATGAATTGGGCGGTAGGGATCTTGAAAAGCCATTACCTTTTTCTAAAATTCTGATGTTGCCTATCCTATATATTTTAATTATCAGCAAATTATCTGGTGATCTACGCCCTGCATGCAAACTGTAATGGTTTTCTTGATCGACCTTACACCTATTTGTTTAAAACATGGGCTTAAAACGTCCTTCTTGGAGTCCGTAAATGTTGACAAATACAGATACCATGTGCTAAAGATTCCAATCAGTATCCACATCCTCTACAGCATTTACATAACACATGATTCCAGAATTGTTAGTACTAGCAATAAAAATCTCAATCATATATATTTAGGGGCTTATTTGCGCTATCACTTTTTCCCATATTAAAAGTAACACACCGGCGGCTCAAGGGGCTTGTAAATAATGTTATCGTTTGTTTCATGGTCAAAAAGAGATATGGTTGAGGAGAGGGCAAGGAGTATGATGGTAATAGGAGCTGCATTCTGGGCAGTTTACCAAAGACTTCAATGTTTTTAATCAAGTAATTTGTCCTTGCCGTTTTGTTTGCTTGTGCTTTCAAAAGATTATCTGCACTCCTTGCTAAATTTAAAATAAAAAATAAACTGACACAACAACGTTGTCTTCTCAGCAGATTGCAAAAAAGAAGACTGTCGAAAATAGTATCAATCATACCTGCAAAACAAAATTCTACTACTAAACAAAGTAAAGACCTCCAGAAAGTAAGATGCTGGTGAACTTCTGCTGCACTATACAGAAGCGCTACTACCTAAATCCCGTCCCGAAGAAGTATTCATAGTTTTGCAGGGCATGCATTTTTGCTAGACCACACAATTTCTCTTACTTCTGTAAACTAACTTCAACTTCACATTCTGGTTCACTTTTTTGCTTTACAGACCTGTCTTTTCTGCAATATTTAGTCTGTCTACTCCTTTCTTCCCCTTGAGGTCCTCCAGAGTCCTGTAAAGAATGGGGAAATTACTGATAGTTATCAGCCTTTCTGATTTTATCTCTGTCTCTCAATTTATATCCACCCTAAAGTTTCCTGCTTAGGAAGAGATCCAGTTCTTGTTTTTTGTTTTGCTTTCTGCTTCTTTTTATTCTCCGGCACAGCTTTTTCCCTACTGAGGTACTTATTCTCATTCTTTGCCTTGAGATGCAGTATTATAGATCATGAGCCTAAGGTATCATGGCCCACAGAGGAGGAAACTTCTGAAATTATCTTTGGACATTCAGCATCATGAAGGAGAACCACTGCCAATAGCTGGTCTACTGCCAGAACTGCTTCTTCTCTTCTAACCTTAATCAGATCGATTAAGGAGAGTGTTTAAATATTAGTCATTAATTTCATCCTTAAATCAAACGCAGATGCATCTCCAAGCTCATTTTGTATCTGCTTTAGTACATCCAGGAACACCGCTAATGAGGGTTTGCCATGCATACTAGTATAAACACTTGAAAATATAGTTCTCCAAATCCTACACCCATTCTTCTGGTGGTAGACCTGGAGAATCGTGTGAATATAGATCACTTCCTACTGATTAGTTTTCCGAGTAATCCAGAACTGAATTTTGTCTCGCTTAGTGAGTGCTTGGCCCATAATAGCATTAATACCCTGTGGACTATTCGCCTGCACTGTGGGATACACCTGTTGTGCAGTACAGGGGGCAAATAATTCCATGTCAGTTGATTGTAGAACATACTGTCGAAGTCATTCAAAGATATCCACTACCCGGTTTAGTGTTTTTCTTCTGCAATCAGCAAATTTGTTTTGTCTGAACATGAACTACATGGGGTAACTGGCCCACGAACTATGCGGGAAACAGCCACTACAACGCGGCCGTTTCCACGCATAACCATAACCACGCATACATTACAACGCAGGCGTGGTTACCACGCATACCTTTACTACGAGATACGTAGTAGAGGCATGTGTGTTAAAGGAAAAATTTAAAAAAGGGGCTCGGGGGGTCACCCCCCCAAAAAATCCGAACCTGTTTCCGTCGCGATGTGGAGGCAATCGGCGTCGTTAGAGGAAACGGAAAGACACTTCCGCTTCCTCTTTACGACGTGCAACGCAGATCGGAAGAGCTTGGAGAGGAGAGGAGAGGACGTGGAGAGGTAAGGTGAATTTTAGTTTAAGAAAATAATAATTTAAGGGAAGAGGGGGTTGTGTTGGGATCGGAGATAACCTTTACCAAGAATATGCCATTAACATGCATGGTTTTAAAACGAAAATCGTTGTAAAGATATGCGTGGTAAAGGCATTTTCGTGGTAAAGGGTATGCATGGTAAAGGCATTCGCGTTGTAACGCATGCGTGGCAAAGGCATGCGTTGCAACGGAATGCGTTGTAACGTCATACAACCGAACTATGCTTGATGTTCTTGATATGCTATTGAGGCTTCTAAGTTGCAGTAGGGTTCATAATTTGTTGGGATTGTGTCAGCTCTGTATGTATGTATATTCCCAGTATTGGGATCTCAGCATCAAGACCCACCCATTAGCATAATATTTCCAAAAGGTATACAACATCTGCATTTTAAATGAAATTTAGCTCACCTCAAGTGTTAGGGGCACCCTTAGGAAGATGATGCTGTGTGTCTGAATCCCTAAAATTTACCCATGTCGGAAGAGGTTGCGCCATTATCAAACAGATTCAAAATATGAGCTTCAAAAATGATATCAAAGGGGAATAACCTTTCATTAGTTTTGCACATGACAAATCCACAACAGAGAGGACGCACCTATCTTAGCTTGATTTTGCTCCAGATCGAGTAGATTTTCCACTTGAGTGGCAGCCTTCTGACGCGAATGGTCCTGACTGCCCACATTAGAAAAATCTTGCCAGATGTCCTCCTAGCAAATAGAAATCCTGATAAGGGACACCAAATCTCACTCACGCTCACCAGCTCAATGTTCGGGAGCCTTGTGCAAGAACAAATTCCATCAAACGGCAGTTGGCAGAATTTGGTCAGAACACCACATTACAAGAGTAATGCGGAGTTGGCAAAATCTCACCAATTCCTCAGGCGTAATGGAATATTTTGCCCACCCCTACTAAAAAAGCCATAGGGCAGGGTGCAGTGCACTTAAAAAGTTGGACATGCACTTTTATGTTTTACATGTCCTAGAATTAAAGACGTTTAATAAGTGATAACTTTCAATTGGGAGAAAGTGGGAATATCAACTTTGGTGTCTAAAGAATTGTGATTTGAAACCATCTTTAATGGTAAAGTTGGATTTTAAATCACAATTCTGAAAGTGCTGCTTTTAGAAAGTTGAAAAAAGGATGAAAGAATGCAATCCTTTCCTTAAGTTCGTGTATATTGTTTTTCATGAAACTGAAATTGATGCGTGCGAACAGATGCCATGACCTGTCCCAAAGCTCACGGAAATACTAATGATGAATATCCAAAAAGGCACGTAATTTACGCCCCCATCAGTCGCACTGCATAGTGTAGGAATTTTTCCTCACAATAAACTGCTGCTCGTGTAGTACTCCAATTTTGATCATAATAATAAACCGATATACTTGTCAAACGTTTACTTCACAGTTAATCCATAAGTTTTCAATCACAACGAGGATAGCGTGATTCCACCATGGTTCTTTATTTTACATTTTCAAATGTCTTCCGCAACGCCCATCCGGGCTTTCAACAGCGACACGTGGTGAACCATTCATATAGAGTAGACTCATGTAATTTCCACCCAATGCATTTCGGGCCTGAAGGCCCTTCGTCAGGGGTAACTGAAAAATTAAAAAAGACATCTAAACCAACTGCTCAATACGAACTGTCTGTGTCATATACGTTTAAATAAAGTTGCAACCCCCAGTGATTCGCCCTTCCACAATCCCACATCACACCCTCATAAAGCCATGCTTATATAAACATAATGACCCCCATACTTGCTAAACAAATTCCCCAACATAGAATATCCCAAAGATGCAATGCGTTAATATGAAAAGCATAGCAAACTAAAAAAAACACTAATGTGAAACGCCACTTCCAATCCTTAATGCATACGATGCTCTAAAATCTCCACCAGCATCCCCTAGATTCCCTGTTCTCAACCCAATTCCTGTGAGTAACCAACCCGTTGTTTATAACATAAATAGAGGACCTAAGAAACTACCTTAAAGGCCACGGCCGGCAGCCTGATCTCCACTTCCACGCTCATTCAAAACTGCAGTGAATGTCTGATTATCTCTTTTTACTTTGCTGCTCTTAAACTCTACCACATGAGTACCAACAGTTTTTTTCAAACAAGGAGGTGTAAGCCTGACCCCGTGACCCATTTCAATTAGAGCTGCGAATCTTGAAGGAAAATGTAGTGCAGTCTCTTAGTATCCCAATGTGACCCCAAATGTAAAAAAACGATACCACAAACCAAATACTTAAGTCTACACGCCTATTCGTGCCCAGCCTCATTCTGATCCCACCCTCGCCAGAATCAAAATAATACCTATGTGTTTGAACATATTCATTACCACAAACTAAAACCAATATGTGACCTTAAAGTGAATAAGAACTCAAAACTCAAATTCCATGTTGATAAAAAAATCACGAGTGTAACAGGATTTAAATGTCCCATCAACCAAATGTTGTTGTTGGTTTCAGTAATGTTCGTGCGTAACAACATGAGTTCCATTCTGTGCGTTCCGTGTTCACTCGCTGTCCTCGGAGTAATGTCTCTTTCACTGCCATAACTTTATCAAATTTCATCATTGTCATCCACAGGGTGCAAACTAATGTAGGGTCAGCACATTGCTGAAGCAGAAAAGCTTTTAGAAAGTTGGCATTTTCTTGTCTCAGCCAAATGGTGCATGCAGCCTGTATCCTGAGCCACATGACTTGGTGTAGCTAGCAGTTGGTCTTTGTGTATAGCTCCCAGACAGTGAGACAAAGGAGGAATAGGTGTTGGGAGGAGGAACTGTCTCTTACCAAACTTGCACATCACAAAACCTCAGCCTTAGTATGCTCACAAAGGGTTTGACACTAGTCTTTTGTGCCCCCAGGCAAGCTGGGGTCAGTGCAAGAAGACAGGAAATTACAAACACCTCTGGGGTGTAAACCTCCAGAACCTAATTCGACTTCAATGCTGGACCCAGGTATAAATATTGGACCCTCAGATCCAACTTTTCAGTACACCTCTAAACTTGTTGAATTCTCAGAAGGATTGGTGTACTGGACCTGCATCTTCAACCCAGGACCACCAGCAGGGCTGGCTTTAGTACTGGTGGCGCCCTGTGCAACAATGTTTGTTGGCGCCACCCCAATGACCACCTCGCCACGGATTCCCTCACTACCACCACTTGACAATACCCCCCAAGTCTCAATAACCACTGTCTCTTAGATTGATTTAGTTTTATAGCGCCACTCATACCAGTTTAAGGTGTCAGAACACTTTACATCACACATATGTTGCACGAAGACAATAATACATGTGGAAATTAGTGTATAGAAAATATTACATAAGACAGTGGCCTACAAGGTGTAGGAGTCACAATTGATTTCTACCCAAATGAACCCTTTTTGCAATATTAGGATAAGGAAAGACTGGGCAAAAAACATGTAGCTGTAATATATTCCTTGCAGTTTGCATGCAGCTCTTTGAGGACTGTTAATAGCTCACTGCTCTATATTAGGATTTTAACTTTTAAACTGCAAGTAACAAAAGGATCTCTCTAACAAATGTGATAACCCATTGACCTATTTATAGTATATGCACTTTGTGATCTGAATGGGACACGTTCTTTGCAGTGATGAGTCAAAACTTCCACTACCAGGCAAAGCTCCGGTCTCTCGCTCCAGGAAGAACATTAATCACTGGAGTTATGGTGACATTTTTATTGATGCTTGAAAATTTTACTGGGACAAGGAACATGGCATCTGGTGCTTTTAAAACAATAAACATGGCGCCCCCACCCCACGACAGCGCCCCGTGCGGTGGCACCGATCGCACCGCCCTAGAGCCGGCCCTGAACACCAGAGTGACTCGAAGGGCTAGTTGTCTGGCTATCTGATGAGAGCCTCAGGGACAGAAAACCCAGCACCTAGACTCAGTCTGCTGTGAATATTGACCCCCCAGTAATGCCATCTCAGTCCTGGAACCTTGGAAGTGAGCCTGAAGGTATTCTCACAGCCCAGCTGTGGTCTTATTGGCAGAACAAATGCTGCGCGATGCATCTCCTCAAAGGTCGCATCGAAACCACTGCTGTATGACCCATCTTTGATGCAGGACCTTGCAATACCGCCCACAGATCCTCAGAACCACCACTGCATGACACATCCTCGTTGCCAGAATTCGCAACTCGGCCTCCTCGATGACGACGCAGGACTTTGCCTCACAGCCCACAACTCCTCTGAATCGCCACTGTGCAACGCTTTCTCGTTACAGTACTTCCCATTACAAGCCCATCCACCAGCGGTATCTCTGACAATGACGCAGCACATCGCATCGCAACCCCGCAGCTTCGTCGGAGCTGCCGCTACTTGACGCATACTCGGCGTGGTTTTTCACAACACTCCACAATCAGGATTTAAGGTACTTTGTACAGCAGGCCTAACTTGGTCCCTGTAACCAGCCTGCATTCCAAAATGGTCAGCCTGAACTTGTGACTTTGTCCCGGTCTGGTGCAACCAGATAACCACAGTCGGCACTTTGTGCTTTTAGTCACTATTTTCACTTACATTTTTTTAATTGCATATCTTCAGGGCTACTGATTAGATTTTTGTCGTTTTTGTCTCAAATAGTATATTCAATTGTACTCTATTTTTCCAAATTGGTGTGAGATTTTTTTTATGTAGTGTTTCCACTTTATTACTGTTTGAAGTGCTGCATAAATACTTTATACATTGCCTTTAAGTTAAGCTTGAGTACTTTTGTGCCAAGCTACCAGAGGGTTAAGCACAGGTTAATTTGGGGTTGCTTGTGACTTCACTCTGACAGAGATTGGGGTTGCTGCTTCAGTAGGGTTTCACCCCCCTCAACTTTTAACCGCTTTTGTACAATTGCACTCTGTTCTTAACTCATATAACAATATCTTGACTTTGTTGAATGTTCATTAAACAATTAGAAGAAAAAGGCCCTGATGCCCTTTCACTTATTTTCATTCTGTGAAACTGTGCCCTTTGTTAGGCAATAAAAAATGAGAAATAAAGTAACCAGCTTACATGAAACCTTGTTCATAATTCAAAACAATTATTTAGAACAGAGAATTCAGATTAAATTCTGTGACTATATTTGAGCAGACTTGATTTTCACGTTGCAAAGAATAATGACATTAAAAATGTGCAGTCTGTATTTGTCACTTTTAAATAATCAACATATGTAACTTTAAAAGGGAATATCCATAAGGGAAAAACATGATAATTATAACCGCATCGAGACCAACTTTATCAGCACTTTTGTATAGGCCATTGCATCTTTGCACCCAACCCTATGTGGCTTTCAGCCCTTGCTTACTCCACCTTATCAATTTGCGGCGAAAGATAATGTCCATATTTATATGTGGATTGAAAGATTTTTCTAGCCCGAGTTACTTGCCATTGACATCCCTAAGTAGGAGCAAACCTCCTTTAACTTCACACAACCTAGTTGGAAATTCCACTAATAGTTATGCATGCTCAGCCCTCTCATAAACTCTCCTCCCTTGCTTGGGATCCTCCATGAATTCATGGTTTGTTGGCAGTGTATCTCTTGTTATTTCACTACTCAGGACTGAACTGTATTGAAACACTTGACAAAAATGATAGTCATGCTTGTTCCTTCCTTAGTGGACTCTACTGACTAGCATCTTAAGTGTAAAAACTCCTTTTCTGTTAATCTGGAATGTTTCTAAAAGCGTGTACAACATGAGTGACAAATGTATGTTTTGAACTAAAATAGTATCCTTTTATAACTTAACTGCAAAAAACAACCAGTAAAATAAAATAGAGAAAAAGAAATGTAAAAAGTAGTAACCTTTTTCATTTGATGTCTCTGGACTTAACATTTAGTATATATTTATAAGACAGGAAAATAAAGCCAATTGCTTTATTTTAATTGTTTCTCTCACAACTAAACTGAAACTCTTAGGTTCTAGTGCAAATGGAACAGTGTTAAAATTGAGTGATTTTCCCTGGTGAAAAGAACTACCACTTCAAACTAGGTGGGTCTTTTGAAGATTAATGCCTAGATTTACTTGGTATTTGCATTGTTCTTGCATGATGCAAGTCAATGCAAGGCAATGAAAGTCCTTATCTGGAATTTTCTAAGCCATGCAGATCCCCTTAGTGTGGCTTTGCATGGTTTAGCAAATGCAAAGTAATGCATTGCAGCACATAGAGGTGCATTGCCTTACTTTGTGTTAGTGAGGCATTCAATGGTTGGAGTATGGGCATTTCCATGCATCCACCCATGGATTCTGACGGAATTCCACATTTACTAACTTCAGTAAACCTAGAATTTTGCCAAAATGATGCACCTTCCAGACCCAGGCATAACAAGGAATAATATTTTCATTTTTCCTTGTTACTTCCTTTTTCTACCTGTGATGCATTCCGCATCACACATGAAAAAAGGAAAATGCCTTTAAGGATTGATTTTATGCAGGAAAGTTCTCCTTCCTGCACAGAAACAATCCTGCTGGTAACGCAGACACCCTTGCAGGAAGCCACAAGTGTGCCTGCGTTGGTGCTAGGTAGCCGCAAGTGCACCAGCCCAAGGAGTGAGCAGAGGTGCGCCATATCTTAGTAGGTATGGCACATTTCTACTCTCTCTGTTTCACGTCACAGAGCAACTTGGTTTGCTCCTCTGCGTGAAATGTTAGTAAATATGCTCCTCCTATCGCTTCAACTGTGATTGTCTCATGACTTTATGCTGATAAGCCCTTAGGGAGCCAGACAGGGTGCGTTAGAGGTCAGGAGAAGAGTGTTAAAAACAAAGAAAGGGACACCTTAGTGGGCTAAGGTAAATTGATGATCATCACAATCAGTGAGTAGCCTCCCTATATTCGGGCAAAAGATGTTCAGATGCAGAGGCTGATCAAAGTTCAGTGGGCTCAGTTTGATCTTGCAGTAGCTCATAATTAGGTGTTTTGGTAATTTTTTTAAAGCCATGAGAGTAGTAAAGGAGAGTGGAAATTGGCAAATTCACACTATATGTTTGACGTTTAGTAGAGAGGTTCTATGTTTCTGGAATCAGCACTTTTTTTTATTTTGCATCATGTAAACAGGATCTCTGTGGAGTTTGACTTCTTCAAAACTAGCCCAAACAGTGTAAGGAGTCCCTCACTTTGATTTATGGGCTCAGTGGTGTAGCTAATGTTAGTGCAGCAGGTGTTGTGTCACCAGGGCCCAGGACTAGGTCCTTTTCAGGAAATCAGCGTCCATCTTCCTAGCTTGTATGAGAGGCCATGGTTCTCTTGCTGTGCCCCTAGCACTGCTGAGTGTTTCTTAAAGAGAAAATACACAAAAGACAGTTGGGAAACGAATCCTAACATTTTCCTTCTGTGATCTACTGAAATATATCCAACAGTATGTCATCTTGAAATTTTAAATGGTTTGCTTTGTAACTGCTAAAGCTCACTTATGTCACGGGTGGATTCTGTAGTAACTTGGACTAGTTCAGGAGATTCCACACTAGAGTTGCGACAGGGTTTTCAGAGAGAAAAGCTGTAACTTCAAAGTTTTATTTTTATAAATTTGAGAGCCAATCATTACTTTTTGACTAGTTTGACCTATGCATGCTTTTACCCTAATATGTCATCAACAGATTTTAAGACTATGGGACTGGTCCATCTCAGATACCATAGGTTTATATTAAGGTGCCGTGAATAGGTTTATTTCTCCTGATAACTCAAAGTCCAGGTCAGCTCTGAGAAAGTGGAAAATTCACATAGCGCACACTTGGCTGAGAATTTGTGGTTTATACATTGTAGTAGATTTTGCTGCTCTTGGGAAGGGGATTATTGAAGGTCATATATCTATCCAGTGTAAGAGGCAGGGCCAAAGGCTCACGGTGAACCTTATCCTTTGGTAACATTCATTTGTTGCTGGCTGATCAGGTGAGAGAGGTGTCTGTTATTGTGGGCCATTAGGTCTATGATACCTTCACGACAGAGGTGGTGACAGCTGAAACAAAAGCATTGGGAATCCGAAATAGTAAGGAGACCATTTCAGAATTCCTTCCTATTTCCCTGCAGGAATCCCTGGCAGAAATCCTGAAATGCAAGTCGCCGTCTCCAGAGGATCCGTGCCCCCCAAAACTGTGGAGGGCATTGGCTTACCGAATTAACCCTGCTCTGAATCATATATGGAATACCTCACTTTCCATGGGCATCTTCCCTGATGTATGGAAACATGCTATGCTATTGCCCCTTATGAAAAAGCCTAATGTGGACCCGGGAGAGCTCAACAACTACCGCCCGATCTCATTACTGCCAGCACCAGCGAAGATGCTGGTAAAGATGGTACAACGCCAACTGGCTAAATTCATTGACGGGCACAACATTTTGCATGACACGCAGTCTGGTTTCCAGTCCGGTTTTAGCACCGAGACTGCGCTGTTGGAGGTGGCGGAGTCAGTAAGAATTACTGTGGACTCGGGAGCATCAACAATGCTGGTGCTTTTGGACCTGTCCGCAGCATTCGACACAGTGGATCACCAAATCCAATTAGACAGACTCAAATTGATGGGACTGGAGGAGAAGGTTCTCGCCTGCTTGCAGTCCTATCTTAAAGACCGCACGCAAAGGGTCGCTCTTCAACCCTTTCAGTCGGAACCTAAGCCACTGTGGTGCGGGGTCCCACAGGGTTCGGCCTTGAGCCTGCACCTCTTCAACACCTATTTGGCACTCCTTTTCTCGCTCATTGCCTACTGGGAAGTGAAGGCAATCTCATACGCGGACGATACGCAGTTGGTATTCTCCTTTAAGGATCACTCTGCGGACTCTTTCATTAGATTTAAGGGGTGCTTGAAGGACATCTCTTGCTGGATGAACAATAATAAACTGAAACTCAATGCGGACAAGACAGAGGTCCTGCTCTTTGGTAAGGCAACCCTCCCGTCCGCAGGACTTGGTGGCCGGCATAAATGGGCCTGCCTCCTATCCCAGCTACTACGGCAAAAAACCTGGGTGTAAAATGGGAAATAGATCTTTCGTTTGCAGCCCAAGTCCGTTACATAGCAGCCTCATGCTTTGGTAAGATGAGAAGCTTGTGGAAATTCCTGCATCTATTGCCGGAGGACTGTTGAAGAGTCATAGTCCATGCCACAGTGACATCTTGGCTGGACTATGCAAATTGTCTATACCTGGGACTTCCTGCCTATCTGATTAAGAGATTGCAGATGGTACAAAATTAGTCTGCGAGATTAATCAGACGAGTACCGAATCGGCACCACATCTCTCCGCATATAAGACAGCTCCACTGGTTACCGGTAGCGAAAAGGGTAGAGTTCAAAGCCCTGACCATGGCCTTTTGGGCACTGTGAGGTAGAAGCCCTAGCTACCTTAAGCATAGGCTATGCCTATACCAACAAAATTGATCACTGAGGTCTAACTCTCAGCACCTGCTCTGTGAACCTCGCTATGCAAAGTCACGCATAGGGGGTAGATCCTTCACGGTGGTGACGGCCAGATTGTGGAATTCCCTGCCTACCCACTTGCGCCTGATTCAATCTGAACGTGAGTTCAGAAAGACCTTGAAGACTTTTTAGCCAAGTCTAGTCTCCCCGTAATCCTCCTCTCCTGCTTGCTTGCTAAAGCACCGGGACACCTCTGTTTGCGCTCTATAAATGCTGTTATTATTATATTATTATTAGCATCCAGAAGGGCCAACCTGCTGTTCAACAAAGCACGGGAACTTCCTTATATAACTGTATTTGCGCATATACTGGGTATCTCAACCATTGACCTAATATGCATCATGTTTATTCTGAGTAACTTTGGAAAAACAACTGTTTACCTCCATTAAAAAATATATTTTCTGAAAAAGTTAAAGAACTACATCAAAAAATTGATTGCTTTATATTGCTAAGTATCAAATATACTGTAAAAGATCTCCCATCACAGAAATCACAGCATATTTTTCATTTACATTCAGAGGTTAACTTAAGCAGTGGTGAGTCGGTCTATTGTTTACCGTGATCTGACTGTTCTAGAACAGAAGCAGGTCGAGCAAATTTAGAAATGTTTTCTTCCTGAGAAGAAAATATGCATGTTGCCTGACAAGGAGCTCTGTCACAATGTACATATTTCTATTTCTTTAATGTACTCTGATAAAGTGTCTTCCACTATAGAAAGTAGATAATGGTAAAGACAAGCAACTACTTCTTGGGGTTCACAATAGCCAAGAGGGAAATGATAACCCTGAACTATGTAAATGTTTCTTGTAGCAAATGCAATTCAGATTCTGTTATGTGAACTGTAGTTTCACCTTTTGTGGTTGGCAGCCTGTTGGCATTACCCTTCAACCTCATGTTTAATTTGAACTTCCTTTTGCATTGTGTTTATGCGCAAAATGATGAAATTTGTGTTTGCGTGGCATGTATTTTTTATATCTATGTGCCACTCAACACTATGAGAAGTTAATTATGGGCCTTTAAGAACTGGTTAATTTTCAACTTAAAAAGTTTAGCTGGATCGTGGAAGGGAAGAAGACTAGCATTTTGAAGTCGACCAGTTTACAGCTTCTTATTGAGCGTTCCATAACAATGACATAGTAATATTAAGTGACAATGTCTGGAATAAATTCAACTACTCGCTATTTTTTGTTAATAAGGAACGTAAGTTACTTTAAAAAAACTATGATTTGGTGTATCGATAAGACTCACATCTCATATTTACTCCATAAAATACCATTTCGAACTGCAGACTTTCAATATATATAGTATATTCACACATTTGGAAAAAGAAGTGATCTCCTGGGAAGGGAAGGAGAGTTGGTTGTATTGAGAAGGTAGTGTAACCCACAAAGTTTTCATTTTGTTGCTCCACACATCCTCCAAGAGCCACAAAAGATTGAAGAAAAAGCGTAAAATAGGTATGAAAAACACAAACACCACTACATTTCAAGGATGTGAAGTAGAAGAGGTTTTTCTCATATATCTTTCAAATCACCATAAATAGTTTGTGTGAAATTTGTAAATTTGATTCTGAAGAAATACTGCAATGTTTCTTTAAAACTTTGGCCACTTCACAAAGTTGGCAAAGCTAAAAATATATTGTAAGTGAAAAGTTATACAATCTTTACAACTTCGTGAGGACTTTATCAACTTAGCAAAACTTATATATGAATATTCATATGAAAATCTGCGATTTTCCTATTTTTTTATATGTAGGTCCATGATTTATGAGAAAGAATAAAAAAAGTAGTAATTTTATTAAAGTCGCAGGAATATGCCTACCAATCTTAGTTGTTCTTTGTCAATTCTATCCTAGGAGTTCATATAGTAGTAGGACTTGATATGAGCCAATGTTGCCAGTGCTCAGCGTCAACACCAGGGGCAGCTCCTCCATGAGAGTGGAGGAGTGTTGCCCCAATTAAATGCCCCCCAAACCTCAGCAATGAAAAATAAAATGGAAGTTTATTACCATTTTATTTTTCATCATCCCGTCCTGAACCGAGTGTCAGGACGGGGCGGGCCTGCTGAGTGGCAGCATTGAGGAGTGGTGGGCAGAGGGCTGTCTGCACTGTTTAAAGTGTGCATGTCTCTTTGGCCGGCCGTCTTGTGACAGCCAGCCAGACATGCACACTTTAATCCTCCCATCCCAGCTGTCTTAAACAGCTGGGTTGAGAGCAAGTGCAGGCCTCCAGCGTCCTGGGAAGCGCTGAGAGAGCCCGCCCCCTCCAATTAAGGCACTGCTGTCATGCTGGTTAACAGCATGTGAGCAGTTCCACGATTGGTCAAGGGAGTTTGCTGGTGCCCACACTGCAGTTGACAACAGAGGAGCTCCGAGGTCTGTAGCGAGAAGGACGTGTTCAATAAGTGTTTTTTTAAATTTTATTATGTATTGTATTATATTTTGTAATTTTATGTAATTTGGGCACGCACCCACCTGCCCACCCCCTCCCCGTGGATGCCAGCTGCCACTGAACTGCACTTCATTCAGCTACTGAGATTTAATTGATACTGTGCTTCCTTTATATTTTTATTTTTCATGTTTTCAATTAGCAGTCAATCCATACGTTTCGTGAGCTTATTTCTAAAAAATACATTCTGATAGTAGGGTGACTACTGCCAAGAGGACTGTAAGATGACTTGCCTTTTTTTACACAAATTGTTAACAATGTAACTCTTTATTGCAGTAGCATCATGTCACCTGGGCCAGACATGGCATCTGACCTGCCTAGTAAGCATGAGAGTGTCAGGCAAGCTCCTTCTCATTGGCTGATTTGAGATGGGACAGGCCAACTGAGCTCCTTTTTCATCTAGCTTTAGCTAAATGGTGTGACATCTGTGACTGCGAGCAACACACAATACAAGAAAATCATTGAGCACTATCTGGTCTCTCTTGGACCTGTCATTGGCTTGGGTGTGGGTTTGTTAGGAGGACCATGCCCTCTGCACTGCCAGCCAGTGCCACAATTTGTAGGGTCTGAGCCCATCCATCGCTAGTGTCAGATGGTGGAGTAACACAAGATGATGAGGTTCCCCTGCCGAAAGTCGTGAGGTGTCCCTGACACTAAGTAGCTAACAGATATTCATAAGCTTTAGGTTACATTGTGTGTACCTAGAGGATCATGGCAAGCACCACAGGTGCAGGACTTCCTGTGTTAGGTTCCTTATACTAGAGGGCTAGGAGATGTGTAGAAGCACAACAAAGCAGGTAGGCAGCTTCTAATACACATTATGCTCCCTCTCAGTGCATTAAAATCACACAAACCAACACGCACAAGCAATAGCCCTGTGAACAGAAACAAACACATTCTTTATTGTATGTAATTTGCTAATAAGTGACCCTTGAAAGGCTTTTAATGCTACATCTCTCAGTCCTTGTTCAGGCCACGTGGACCTCCACTTCATTGTAGATGAATCGATTTACTGCAGTGTCCATTCTTAGAAAATGGCGGTGCCAGAGAGAGCTGAGTTTGGAAACAAACAGCCCAGACGGAACTTTCTATTAATTTATACACTCTCCCACTGCCAATCCTGTCGCAAAGGTTAAAATGTGTGCTTGGCCAAAAAATTTGAAAAACACATAGAACTTAACTTATTGGCAGGTTTTACAGGACCAGAGCACTAGAAAAGCATTTGCACATGCGACACCGGTTACAGAATGGCCTATGTCAGTTTTCATAGTTTAGTTGTCTCCATGAGTTGAGCGAGGTAGTCTCGGCTACATCATGATGATGTGCATATATTTATAATGATAGCTTTGTTTTTATGTACCAATACATGTTGCACTGTAGTAATTTATAGGCCCTGTAAATAACAAGTGGGCTGATGGCACTCAATTTACTGACCTGAGAGTGGTGGAAGAATAAGGTGATCTTTTTGTGACCTACTAATCACTGCAGGCTTTAGCAGCAAGTGTTTAACTCTCTGAGCAATCTTGGCCATTCAGTGGCATAACAAAATGATGCTCCCCCCGCAGAATGTGATGTGGGGCCCCTGAGTCTCTCTTCTATTGCAGATATTGATTGCACTTGGTCAAATTCTGGGCCCCCTAAAGGGCTGAGGGCTCCCCTGGAGGGGTGGGGGCTCCCATTTGCCTCTGGGGCCTGTGTTACGTCCCTGTGCCCATTTGATTTTGGTGGAATGATGATCATGCACACCCATTGGGTTAACAGTTGACTGTTTTCTTTTTGCATTACCTGCAATATCCTAATACCTGCAATTGTTGGTAACCACGGGGCTGTTCGTCTAGTTGCATGAGGCAGCCTGCAGCTTGCCCTGCACAACTACTGAGGTCCAAGAGCTGGCAATGTGCCACTTGGTACATTGACTCTCTTGCCATTTGAACATCTTCTGAGAGGACCCAGTGAAACTAATTGTTAAAAATGAAGTCAGTGAACTGGGAATGGCCTGGCTGGGTGGTAGAGCTTGGCCTGCTCTAAGATGGCCTTGTCTGTGTAAACCTACCAGCCGACCATCTGCTCATCTTCAGCAAAAATGCACAATAACTGACTGTCTGAGCACGGACTTGATTCCCACAATTTTCAGGGTTATCTTGTGAGGGAGGAGAGGTGAAAAATGTGCCTTTCATTACTGCATGACAAAGACATGAGCCGGGAAGGCTGATGGTATGAATATGTCTGGCATGGCACACCAACGACTGTGAGAGTGGCATGGAAGAGGGGAGCCTTGTATAGAAGAAACTCAACCCAACTCATGTGTCTGCAGACCCATCCTCCTCTGGGTAAGCAAGACTGGGGAAGTGAAACAGGACACAGCAGAGAGCCGGTGAGTGCAGCATCTGGTGAAGCCTAGACCACTGTATGTACCAGCGCCATTGGAGCCACTAAGCTCAAATGGAAACAAGGAGTGCAAACAACAAATCAGCTCCTACCACAACTTCTCCTCACCATTACCCTACAGATATGAAGAAGTATGGAAAGGCCGAACAGGTGGGAAAAGTAATTCAAAGTAGGACTCGCCTGACATCAGAATCCAAACAGAAAGAACCCTAGGCCTGCACTTCAAAGAACTGGGGCAATATGTGTTGGATATTTTTGCCCTGTTGTGAGTATTCTGTTATTAGGTCTTTTGATTTCCCTTTTGATTTTTTATTTAAGTAACAATTCTCTTTCAACGACATTAATTTTGGAGCAAGCTTCCAGTAGAATTTTCTGAGGGTAACAACTTTACACCAAACTTATTACATACATTTTACTTTCTCTTCCTCCAAGTCTTTAGGTTGAGATGTTATTTTCTTGATCCTTATGAGTTGGGAATATTGAAGGATATTTTTTAATTCCCTAGGATTCAAAAGATTGGTAACACAGAGTGTTGTTATGGTCTGAGGCTTGCTGTATAGATTTGTGGTCTATTTGTCCTCCTGTATTGTGATCTTGGCATCCATAAAATCAATAATGTGACTGCTTGTTTTGAATGTGAATGATATGTTGCCTATGATGTCCAATATGGGTATACAAGAACTCAATTCTTCTTCCATTTTGAACCATATGAAAAATATGTCATCAATGTATCTTAGGTAAAGTTTGAATCAATTTGTTCAATTTTCATGTGTGAGAATGGTCTCATGTTCTTATTTATATAGAGAATATATGCATACACCATTTTTGCATATACAGGTCCTGCTCCAAAGCCCTTTACCAAACCATTCAATATGCCCTCCCCCAAAATTGTGGCGCAGTGTGGAGAGGCATAATGCCAGCACAACACTGGTGACATTAATAGTGGGGGATTTTTAATACAGCCCATTCTATCACTTCTACATCTACATCATGCAGCATCGAACTTTACAAAGAGTGTCAGCGAATATGCAAGTCTGATTTGAGAATTGGTCGTAAATGCAATAGGGTAGTCAAGAGGAACGAATAGGTACTCACATATATATTTTCTTTTTGTTTTCTAACCATGTTGCTCTGTACAAAGAAAACGTTCAAATAAAGAATTACATCAAGAAAACGGCTGGTATAATGATCCCTGTTTGATGTTGATGAATCAAAGGCTTTGTGGGGGGGGGGGGAGGGAGGCTTCACATCCATAGCGATGCTGCTTAACTCCAACTCAAAGAAGCAGTGAAGGCCAAGCCAGCAGTAACACTGAATCATGGAGTCCCAAGAAGGGACTAAACTCAGGCATCAGTCAGAAAGTTACACTGTGAAGTTTTCATGCTAAAATACACTGTAAAATAGTACACTTTAAATGGTTGATTTTCCTGTAGGCAAAGTGACCAAACTACACACTATTATCTGGCAATGATAGAGTTTAAACTATGATTTTGTAGCCAAGATTCACAACTGACCTCTGTTCTCTTATGAGAAGGATAGTGGCTCCCTGAATCACAAGGAACACGGTGAGGAAGTGATCTATTTGCGGTTGAAAAGAAATACATGGAACATGGCAGTCAATGTGGAGAAAGGAGGGCAGTGGCGGCTGGTACCCTAAATATTTGGTGAAGCAACCAATCACTGACCAGCAATGCCTGTAAGGTTAACACCAAAGCTGTCAGTCATGGCTCGTTGGAAACAGTTTTAATAATGAACCATTACTGAGAGCTCTGGCGTTGAGGCTGAAGGTAGTGCAAGTCTATTACAGTGCTTGTCAGTGGGCTGTAAATAAAAAAATTAAAATGTACTTACGCACTGCATGCACTAGCTCGCCTCCTCTGGTCCTCATGCTTCAGTCCCTTGGTGCTGGTCTACAGCAATTCTCCACACCAGTCCAGACTCTTCTCTCATGCTGCTGATACAGTTGAGCAGCATGAGAGCAGCACCAGAATTGGCTGGAGCAGGCTGCCTCAAATCTCCCGTAGGCACTGAGGGCCTGTGCCTGCTCTCCAGCCCACTGTATAAGACAGGTAGGGGGGGGAGGTTTAACCCCTTCGATGCGCGTGACGAGCTCAGCTCGTAATGCTGCGCGGTAGCGCTGTGCGCATGACGAGCTGAGCTCATCACGACCACACCCGCGATCGGAATGTCCAGCACACGAGCGGAATTCCGATCGCGGTCAAGGGGTTAAAATGTGCATGTCAGGCTGGCCATCGCAAGACAGCCGGCCAAAATTAAATGCACATTCTAAACAGATGGAATGAGCGCCGCTCCCCTGCTGCCAGTCATCAGCAGTGGCCGCGCACCCAAACATGGCTCGGGCTGGGGAAAGGGAAACATAAAATGGTAACAAATTCACTTTATTACTATGTTATTTTTCATCATGGCAGCACTGGCAGTCAGCTGGGGCGAAGCTCCTACGCAGTAATGGAGGGGCTGCCGCTGAAGGATCTGGGATAGTGTCCCCTCCGCAAAACACTATGGTAGGTCAGATGGTGGTGGAACTAGTATGAAAAGCTTGCCAGCAATGGGAGGCACTTATAGTGGACGTTGATGCACGGGCGGTATGCAGTTGCCTCCTACAAAAGAATCTGAGCCCTGGCACTTATTTTGTTCACAAATGAAGTACAGCATAGACTTTTCTGATACATCCTGTTTGCTGTGCAATGGAACCTTAGTGATCACATGGAGAATAGATTTTGTTAGCACCAATAAAACAATGAGCTAGTCATGGCTAGAGCACTATTGAAAATGTAATTTGATTTTGAAATGATGTTTGCATTGCCTGATAGAAAGGAAACTTTGGGCCCAATACCCAGAGTCTTTTTTGCGTTGACTTATGGCCTTATTATGATCTTGGCAGATGGGATACTCCATCACAAACGTGACGAATATGCCGTCCTCTGTTTTACAAGTTCCATAGGATATAATGGAATTGTAATACTGCAGACGGAATATGTGTCACGCTTGTGATGGAGTAACCCTGTCTGCCAAGATCGTAATCAGGCTCTTACTCTTGTAGTGCTTCAGAATTCCAAGAGTAAGCAAAGAGTGAGCCTAGAGTGCCCCCGGCTTACTCCTGGAATTTATGATTAAGCCAGACGTACAGCCAGTGTAAGTTACACCTACTCATACACCAATCTTTGTAACTCAAGCCTCTTATTTGGAACTAATCTACATTCTTTTGCCTTTTGATACTAGTTTTGCATTTTAAACTTTGAGAATCATTTTGTGGTTGTAGTAGGAAGAACCTTAACTACTGTGACACTAATGTGACAACGCACGTCATTTCTGATTAACAAATACAAAAATAATTAGTCCCTATACATTGATAAATTGTGAAGATTATGACACCTGTTATGTAAAGGTCTATTTGGTATGCCATAGGTCTGTCACTACATAGCTAATTTCGAATAGTATTGCATTTATCTCTGGTGCACATCCTGGATGCAATTTTTAATATCACACTTTTTGTCTTATACGTGTTACAACAACTGAATGCAAATATATTGTAGCTGAATGCCATTTGCATAAATAAGGCTGCATTGTTTAATTCTGAATAACTTGTCTGGCATTAGAGGTCAATATTCCTGGAAATGTAATAACATATTTAATAGTTTATGAAATATTTAAAAAGGCTTCTCAACCCGTAGAATTATTATTTTAATGGCACCATCACTAATGTCAAACCTTACAACAATAACAAAGAAAAACGAGTAAGGTTCAAAAACACTTGCTGGAATTACAAAGGCCCTGATTTACTATAGATGGAACCTTAAGGAACAAAATAATTTGCTTTCACTCAGACCCCCAAACTTGCTTGCAACAGAAAATGCAAAATATGTAATTGAAAATTCTGCAAAAGTGCTCTTATCATTGCAGAAGCGCATAGCCTCAGTTTACACCTGAAGGCACAGACTGGATATGCCGGGGCAGACATGGTCAATGTGGAAACTTTTTCAAAGTCTGAGGACAATCAGGGGTTACTGGACTCTGACTGTATCTATGACAGAATTTTACTCCTGTTGTCTTAAGTCTTTACCATCCTGTCGAATCCAAAATTGAGCAGCAAGTACATCCCCTTAGCATGTAATCATCAGGGCAGTAAAAAGTGGAACAATACAAGTCTTACTCAGGGAGGCGGAGTAGGGGAGACATTCAGAACTCAGTAAGAAATATAATAACAGTCAATCAATCAATGCTCACGGTTAGAAATTGGGTTACTGATTAGCTGGGGTGTGAGCCCTTGTCAAGCAGCAACCACAATCCTAGTCAAGGTAAGGCACAAACAAACCCCAGATTAACCTGTTCTCAAACCTCTGGTAACTTGGCACAGAGCACTCAGGCTTAACCGAGAGGCAATGTGTAAAGTATTTGTGCAATACTTCAAATAGTGAACCAGTGAAAACACCATACAAAAAAATCCCACACAAGGTTAGAAAAATAGAGCAACATTTAATAAATAAAACAAGACCAAAACAACAAAAATTCAATCAGTAGAAACAAAGTGATTAATTTTTAAAGAATAAACTGTGAAATTGTGACTAGAAACAGAAAACGCCAAAGGTGGCTATCTGGTCGCGCTAGACTGGGTCACAGTCAAAGGTTCAGACCAACCACGATGGACCTGGGTCAGACACAGTCTCAGATTCATCCTGTGGAAGACTTACCTTCTCCATTTTAGTGCCAAGAGCACCATTCACATTGGAGAGGGCTGCAGTGAGCAAGGAGAGTGTTGTGGTCAGCATGGCATGAAGCGCAGGTGGGCATCGCGGACGGGCAGGCTACAGCTTTGAGGCGGCAGTCATCTGAGGGCATTGATGCTTGCTGTGCGAGGAGACGAGCTGCCAGTGGTTGGTGCTGAATTTCCGTGCGAGTGGCTCGGTTCCAGTGCAAACAGGCCCATTTGTGGTTGCTAAGAGCCCATAAGCTTGATTTGAAGGGCTCAAGAGCCACACTAAGGGTCCAGGATCTGAGAGGCACCACTTGGGGGCCAGGAACTTGCTGAGAGTGGGTCCAGTAGCTGTCGGAAGTCTTTTATGTGCCTGATGCTCAGATCAGGATGCCAGCAGACCACCCTTTGAATCACGCTGGGGTCCTGGGTTCAAGATGGATTTTGCAGGTCCAGTTCTTCTTTCCCAGGCAAGGAGGCAACAGGTCAGCACAACAGGGGAGCAGCTCCTTCAAAGTAGCAGTGGCAGACCTTGTAGCAGCACAGCAGTCCTTCTTCCTGGCAGAGTATCCACAGGTCCAGAAGTGCACTGAAAAGTTGGGGTCTGAGGTCCTTCTTTTACACACTGGTGTCCTGGTTACAGAAGGTGGGAGAAGCATTTAAACAGTGGCTTTGAAGTGCAAAGGGGTTTCCTGCCTTCTCTGCCCTGCCTCCAAGCTGACTGAAGTGACAATGCAGGGTCGTTGGCCCTTTGAGTGAAGGCAGAGCATAGGCTATTCAGTTGTAAGTGGGGCTGTGCTCAGCTCCACCCCTCCATCCTGCCAGGAGATGGTCTATCCAGGCACACCTAATCCCTTTATTGTGTGACTGTCTGGGAGTAATTCACAAAATCTAACTGTCCATTACATTCAGTTATGTGACCCTGGCCAGGTTATTTCCACAAACAAAATGCCATCTTTCTAAACGTATAATTTTTAAAATTGTGTTCAAATAACCGACTTCACCACTAAATAGGGCTTTCACCCCAAATCCAAATACATCAAATATGAACTGCTTATCTCTTTCCATTTGGACATTACAATTATAAAATGTAATAAGGCAACTCCAATGTTATCGTATGGGAGAGAGAGGCCTTGCAGTAGTGAAAAACAAATTTCAGAGCTTCTCAATACTAGGACATGTAAAACTTAAAAGTACATGTCCCACTTTTTAAATGCACTGCACCCTCCCCTTGGAGCTGTCTAGGGCCTACCCTGGGGTGTCTTATATGTATTAAAAATGAATGTTTAGGCCTAGCAAAGGGTTTATTTTGCATTGTCAAAATGGCAGTTGAAAACTGCACTCACAGATTCTACAATGTCAGCCCTGAGACATGTTAAAGGACTACTTAAGTGAGTGGCACAATCCATGCTGCAGGCCCATTATTAGCATTTAATTTACAGACCCTGGGCACATGTAGTACCACTTTACTAGGGGCTTATAAGTAAATTAAATATGCCAATTGGGTATTACACCATGTTTTAGGGAGAAAGCACAAATCACTGGCTAGCAGTGGTAAAGTGCACAGAATCCTAGGGCCAACAAAAAATGAATTGAGCAAAAATAGGGGGACAAAGGCAAGACGTCAGGGGATGATCCTGCAGAGGGCTACATCCTACACTCACCCAGTGCTTTTACTTAAGAAGAAAAAAGACCACCTCTCAATACTGTATGAAATTTAGAGAACAAAATGAATAGGAACAATTAATCCGGGGAGTCAGCATAACCATCTCATTAAACAACGACATTGGTGGAAAAACACATCCAACTCCCGTCCCAATCTCATGCGGCATAGTCTTCTTTCACTTTCTGTCCCCCTCCCCAAGGGCTGGCAACCCAACAATATTTGAACTAACACTAGCTAATTTCCACTGTATCTTTAAGAGTTCAAGCCACTACATCTAAGTCACAGTGCTCTGCAATAGGATGAGACCTCACCTCACTCTGGTGGACACATTCCATCTGGTGTACACATTCACTCTGGAAATAATAGTAGTGTAGGACTCTTCCTTGGCCCTGCTGCATTCTGACAAGTCTCTATAGCAATAAAATGGTGTGCAGATGCACATTTCGGATACTCCCAGATGTAAGTCTAAAGGCAGCATGGACAGAGGCTAGATGAAACTGCACTTATTTGATTCGGTCAGGAAAAGGGAAGTCTCTTCTACTGAGCGTTCTGCATGAGCAAGCTCAAACTCACCACTCAAACAAACGTAGATCCCCCCAGGTGGCAAAGGTGTTTTTGGATAAGATTGTCAGGCTTGAGGACAGTAATCTGAATGTATGTTCCTGTTCTTTTGGAAATTATGTGGATTTTCATCACTCCGGTCCCCACTCCTGCTTATCCATAGTTCCATGATGGGTATCCGGCGCTATGATCAAGCTGTTGAAGGAACGGGGAATGGAGTGTAAGAAAAAAAATATGTGGATGAGCTGCAGGACAGCAGATTTCTGAATTTCTGCAAGCCCCTAATCATGGCACACTACCAGAACTAGTGTAACAGTTGAATGATTTGAGATTTCAGCAGTGCAACTTTTGTTAGTCACTAAAAAGGACTAAGAAGAGTCTAGCAGCCAAATTTTCAATATAATAATACATTAATGAAGCCAGGCATACATGCATAACGAGTCATAATAGAATCCATTGACTTATTTACCTTATTAAATACATCTCTAGGTTGTAACTAAATTACAAAAAGTCACTAGCTGAACCCCTATTCTAGAGACTAAATCAAGGCAAACAATTGCACAAGTAAGTACCATTATCTGTCTAGTCCCATCTTTGCTTTTACTAAGGACCTGCTTATTTATGAGGATAATTTAATCATGCATTCTCTTGGTCTAAAATTTGGTACATTTAACATGCATGTATAAATGTACCCCTCCCCAAGACCAATAGTGGCAATAATATATTACCATCACCATTGATACTATGTATGTATCCAATTCCAAAACATAAATAAAACCCAAACTACGGACAGAAAAGGCTTAGGGGACAAATTTTAAAATCATGTATGACTACTATAAGTAGTTTTTTACAGAAGAAACTCTTTTACTTACTCTTGCCTGCCTTTGTGAATTGACCCTGAAACATCCACCTCCCTATTAATAAAAGTGCATAGACGGCCCTGCCCTTTCTGTTTGTACTGACTGTATATGAATATTTCAATTTTGTGTTGCGACCAATTCACAAAGACATATGAGTATGTAAGAGAGTACTGCAGGAGTACCACATTCCATTCTCCAAAATGCCTTTATAAATAGGCCATATTATGAATCAGCCCCTAAGAGTTAGGTTGAAGGTGCTAATTAGATTAGAGGCAAGAAACGTCTCATTACAGCTAGGAATAAGCTAAACAAAATCACGTCATGTTGGACACTGGTTGCCACCTGACTTAAGCAGGATGATTTGCAACACAGATAAAGCTCAATTGCCCCAATATATTCAATTTCCCCAGGGCCCGTATTACAGATAGGGTGCGCTTTCCATGTTTGCACCACAGAGCACCTTAAAGCAAGGGCGCCAGGTGAAAAAATAGAAAGTGCACTCTATCAATTCAATTCAATTCAATAATCTTTATTCGGTTTAAAAAAAACATAAAACATACAAGGTAAAAACAGTTCATACATATTAATAAGCACAGTTTGAAACACAATTTAAATGGGGGTCATTCCCTGATTACATCTTTGGACAATTGCAAAAATATTAAAATTATACATTTGTGTCAAAATGATAAAAATACCAGCCAATCGATGATCAGATAAGGTACAATAAAATGCTAAGTTTACCGTTCAATACAATTAAAACATAGAGGGAAATAAAAATGTTTTAGAGCTTTCTTCATGGATTCTGATCAACAAATATAGTGCAAATGCTATAATTGTGCATATAAGTACTTTAGGCAGCACGTAGCTTGTACCAAAAATTGCATACAAGTATCAGGGGCTTTCTACTTGAATACCAGGCAAGTATAAAGTGCATAGTGCAAGAAAGTGCATGTGTATATTTAAAACAACATATGTAAAGAAAATTTGCGATTTTAAAATGTCATGCCTTTTTTTTTCCTCAATAAATTGACAGCAAACAGGTATCTACTAATACTAAAACCAATTTTCTGTGAGGTATCAGTTTTTAGTATTCTTGTCGCATCAGAACAAGACCTGATTCCCAGGTTGCGACATATGGGTTTAATCCATTTTCGCCTTGGGATAGCATATGCTGGGCAGAAGAATAGTATATGGTAATCGTTTTCTTGTACTTTTGGTTGACATAAGAGGCAGTGAGCATCATTGTCGTCACCATTTCTCCGACCCCATTTTACTGTTTTGGATTTGACTTGCAGGACACCATCACGATACTTCATGTACAGTGATTTTGCCAACTGAGGTTGGATTTCATCCAGAAATTGCTCAAAGGATGGGAGGGATTTTGTGAAAAGGAACTGAGACATCAATCTACCAATATCTGAATTGTGGGAGACACTGTTTTGCATATATGCCCAAAATTTTGTTTTCAGTATTTATTTCTAGAGGGCGGTGTCAATAAAGCAGGTGCTTCCCAATAATGGTTCAACCCAAGTTTATAGAACCATGTACACACGTTTTTGACCCACTGAAGGCTATCACATTGGTCAAACCTTAGTATCTCTTCTAGCCCTTCTTTATAGCTTGCCAGATCTGCAGTGGTCCACAATCGCACCCAAAACAACAGCGGTCCCAATATAGCCTGATGGTCAATGCGTTTTATATTCAAATCCAAAACAATGGGGATAACTGGTATGCGTGCAGGTAGACGTAGCAGCATCCTAAAAACTTATTTTCTTCCCCCCAAACGTATTCCTGCAGGTGGCCCCCAAAAGTTCTGCTCCATAGAGGGTTGCTGATTGTGCCCTGTATTTAGACACTTCTAGTGCAGGTTACACTGCCTTGGTTTTACTATTCTGATGTTTTCTTAGTATAGGCGCTGCATTTTGGAGCAGAACGGTCTTACTTTTTTGCAGATGCGGGTACCAAGTCAATTTGGTGTCGAGTGTGATACCTAGGTAGCAAAAATTCGACACATATTCTAACTTCTGCCTCTGAACAGTAATGTTCTTCTTGAATGATTTGTGCGGTTTGACTGCCCTGTATTTTGTTTTGCTAGAGTTTATTTTGAAGCCTTTCAAATCACAATATTCACTAAATGAGTCTAATAGATTTTGGAGTCCCTTAGGGGTTTGCGATATTAAAATAGTGTCATCCGCAAATAAAAGGGCAGGTACTGGCAACCCACCTAGCTTCGGTGTGTCATGTCTGCACCCCAAAAGATGTTTTGTGGCGTCATTTACATATCATGAAAAAAGGGTGGGTGCCAGTACACATCCCTGTCTTACAGTGCACTCTATCAGGAAGAATGCGCTGCCCTCGGAGAAACCGGGATCTCGCTTTGTCCCGAAGGAAGCGCATTCAAGAGAAATATGGAGCAGCTGTTTAAAAGCTCCATGTTTCTTTGTCCAGGCAGCAACCCTTTAAAGAGATTAGAGACCCCTTGCAGGCAGTTCCAGTGAGTGACTGCACCCGCCTCCAAGGGGATATTTGGGGGGTGCATTTCATCCCTTTAGAGGGCTGCATTTACAAGATGCACCTTTTTGTGGATCACTTTCAGTGCGTCTTCTAAAGGCATGTTTGCCTCTGCGCCCACGTTGGTAATACCGTGCCGGCACAGAGGCAAAGCGATTCCCTCATTTGCATGAGGCCATACCCCCATGCAAATGAGGGAACACCCTCTAATGATAGCACTGGCGCTGTATGTTCGCAAGCACTATCTGTATTACAGAAGGAGCCGCCCAGGCATCTGTGGGCCCTTCTGAAATACCAAAGTGGCCAGGGGGTGCATAAAATGGGCGCAAATGCCTGTTGCGCCACTGGGGCGCTTATGCAATACGGCCCCAGATCTGCTAATGGCATGAGTAGTATGAAATGGTGAATGGTAATATGCGAAGGTGCCTGCATATTACTTAATTTGGTAAACTGTGTTACCTTCATTGACAAGTTGGACAGTTTAGACCAGTAACTAATAGATATTGATAATGACATTTCAGACCAATACTCTACCCAAGATCTCAATCACAGTTGCCAAAGAAAAACTGTGTAAGCAGTCCTAGTGTAAGGCAAGGCAACGAAGAAACAAATGTATACACTTGAAACCCAAGGTCATGACAGTATACCTTAGAGTTCAAGCACTACAAAATATAGCACATACATACATGACATCCTGATTACTGTCATTAATGAACCTCCCCTGAGAGTAGGAGACAGATAGAAGTTTAAA
The DNA here is from genome assembly GCA_963921515.1 of Calotriton arnoldi. Taxonomy (NCBI): domain Eukaryota; kingdom Metazoa; phylum Chordata; class Amphibia; order Caudata; family Salamandridae; genus Calotriton; species Calotriton arnoldi. The sequence goes on along the minus strand of CAWUFW010014465.1, from coordinate 188,272 downwards.
GAGCACTTTTCTACACCTACTAGCTTCAGGGTCTCAGTCTTGGACCCATTGATTCATAAAAAGAACTATGTGAGGAAATGGGGTGTATTATATGGTGTGGTTGTGCTACCTAAACATATTACACACTTATTAACCCCTTTAGGTGCAATAGTTTTCATCTCTTCAGCTCAATCCTGGATAGCTGTGGCACTGAGCAGCATGGCTTACACCGAGGAACAAGTGTTAAATATTTAAACCAAAACAGTTGAAGAAGAAATCGACTCGATACTCAAGAAATGACATACATTTATAAAAGATATTTATAAAACATATGTTGTATTTTTATAAGAATTAAGACACAAGAATTAAAAAGATCTATCGGAGGGTTCTGGAGATATAGATTTGACAAGCAGCAATAAGTCAGTGCAATTTCACTCAACTGCAAACAAGCCTTGGCAAAGTCAACAAATTGGACACATACTTTTTCAAAGAAAATTTAGGTAAATGTCAATGCGGTCAGTTAGGAGTACTTGGGGCAACCAAATCCAGCAGGGGGCTAGTCAGGGGGACCAGCAAGGACCTCAATATTAGTTACCTTCACAGGATAAGCAGTCCTTCAACAACTCCAGGAACTTTATCAGCATTGCAATGGATGAATGTTAAAGATGCTCTAATGATGCTGTTGATGCTACATGGTAGACGGGGCTCTTTCTGCAGGGATTCATTGGCCCACAAAAGTGATGTGGGGTGTCCTGGTTGCAGGGTCAACATCCCATGAGGTCCTCTCTGGTCTGACCAAAATCCAGTCACCACTAGACTACCAGTCGCCTGTTGTCATGCAATCTTTCCTGAGTTGATAACTTGCCTTCTAAGGGTCCCAGCAACTTTCCAACAGCACTCCTGGATTCAGCAAACTAGGGTGAAGTCTGTGCATTCAGCCTTGGACTTTGGTGCTATACGATGGCTGTGATAATGGCTTGATGACTTTGGGCTACCAACTTGCTCCAAAAGGCTTATTCAGCTGTTGTGTCCCTGTGCTGCAAGCAAGAGGCAAGTCAGCTGGCCCGTGGAGTTCCCTTGACTTGACTGGGCTCTGAAGACAACTTCTCCTTGAGCAGGACATGGCAGGCACAGTCCCTTTCTTCACTAGCCACCAGGTGCAGCCGATGTTGTCCTCTTCGATGCAGCATCTCTTTGCTGGTGCCTCAGTGCAGCAGGACATTCCTCCTTTGGTCCTTCTTTCAAGTCGGTCTAGATCTCAGGTCTGGGAGCCAGGGGTGCCCTTTTTATGTTTGGAAAGTGCCCTCAGGCAGGATGTAGTTGGTAGCCAATGGGCTAGCAGGTTCCCGCCCACCTGGTGACCACTTCCTGTGGATTGTGGCCTCTGGCAATGCCAGGATGCACCATTTTGCCCACTCACAATATGGCAAGACCACTCTCTAGGTGTTTAGACCTCTCTAGCCCACCCCCGGATTGTGGAAACCTGAAGGCTACAAGGCTGTGGGGAAACCAATTTGGCAACTGGTTTCCCCTCTCTGCTTCCCGTGCCAGTCTATCTACCTCAGCAATGGGTCAGCCCTCTCTCCCTGGTGCTACGCAGCTTCCCTTCAAATGCAGCTTCACCTTTGAAGCCTGCCTTTTGGGACTAACACCCAAGTGGCTTCCTGCAGGAGGGAGGTGACACTTCCCCTGCCTGCAATCCCTCATTGTTCTCCTTCCTGAGAGTTGTTTGCACATCTCTCCAGGAGGGCAGAATGCTGTCTCACCAAGCAGGCTCCATGTGTGCCTGGGAAGGCACAGGAGTCTTTGCACATTGCAACAAGTTACATTGATTCCTACCTGAGATACAAGTCGAGCTTAATATAACATCGCATGCCATTACAACGCAAGTTGTTACAACAATGCGTTGTTACATCGAATGCCATTACAACGCAAGTTGTTACAACGACTTGCTGTAGGGGGCAGAAGGTGTTGGATTTGTTGGATTTCAATCCAATACCTTCCCTACTGTTGCACACACTGGAGTTGGAGTAGTAAATTATACTATTTTAAACTCCACCCCCCCTACAGCAAGTCATAGTAACGACTTGCGTTGTAATGGCATGTGATGTAACAACGCATCGTTGTAATGACTTGCGCTGTAATGGCATGCGTAGAAAACGCATGCGTTGTAACAAGTGCTATTCTAACAAGCTGTTTGATACCTTGGAGTGCCAACTTTGGTCGCACGGTTCAGGGGTTAGCACAGCTGAAGTCTCGGCATGTAACCCTGTACTTGCCAATTGGGCGACCAAGTCTTTCCACAGTAAAAACAGCTATTTGATGTGTTTTATTGTCACGTCATGTAAAGTACATGTCCTGCCTTTGTGATATGTTGCACCCTGCCTTTATGGCTCAGTAGGCCTGCCAGAGGGGTGACTTGCATGTATGTCCAGGGGATGGGGTGGCTTTGCCATTGCTTTCACTGGCAAATTCGGGGTAGCAGTGCACAATTGCTCCTCTGCCAGTCTGCAGTGGAAGACTGGGAGATTTGGTTTACTTGGGGGACCTCCAGAGATTTGCAGGTATTAGCTATTTCCAATTGGAAATATCCAATTTGAGTTATACTTTAAGGTCAGAGCACCGGCACTGGCACAGACTTCTGGATTGCAGGCTTCAGTGTATTATCAGAAAAACCAGCAGCATCTGTCGAAAAAATGGGAAGGAGGGGTGACCATGCAAAAAGAGGCATTTTTTTACATTGTTGTTCAAAGGACCATGTTTATTTTTTAAATGGTAATATCAGCCTTTTTCTTGGGTCTATTTTTGAACTGGAAATGTATGAGAATGCCATAAATATGCATTTCGAGGTTCCTCTCATACCCTCTTCCCAGATCTCAGCTAGGTACATGTGCCGGCTGCAAAAGGATGATCCTCTGGAGCACTTCATGCCTTCGCTGTGGATACTGATTCAATCTGTACCTGTTGATTATGGTGGAGGAAGGAACAGACCCAATAAGTCACAGTTTATGGTGTTGTAGGCTGCTGAGACTTAGAGGAGTGTAGGATGTGGTCCAGTTTAACAGATTGTGCCCTCCTTGAAATTCTCCTAACATTAAATGCAACATTTTGGGATTGATTGACAAAGGCATGTAAGAGTACTTAAAATAATACTGCTGTAGTATTTACTTCAGGTATTCATACTTTCTTTAGGAATTGACCCCAAACTTTTCTCCTTTGTCGTAGAGTTGACTTGGATAAATGTGAGCTGAAGTGAAGGCAGGATAAAAGAAGGGTAGGAATAAAGATTATTCTATTTATTTTATTTAGTGTTAATATCTAGTGCACCCTGAAAGAAAAGTAATAGGGTGCTTCACATGAAAAATAAAAATCTATAGAAAATGTTTAAAAATAATAATATTTAACCCATAGTTAACCAGTAGTACCTTAGAAAGAGTAAAGCACCATAACTGAAATATGTTGCAGAAGAAATATTGAATAATAGAGCATTAGCACAGAAGGAGCATGCACCATAACTTTGAAAGAATAATCAAAATGTCACATATAAAGTAAACATATTTTGAACATTATTTTAGCATTGCTGTTTGCATATGTTCCAAATTAAATAAAGAGACAAATCAAGAGAAGGACAAGGAGCGGTTTAGATAGGTCAAGCACACATGCTCCTAATTTGACAGTAAAGTTTAAAAGAGGGTGCAGTTTCTCAATGAAGGGAAAGGGGAGTGCTTGCAGGTGGATCAGATGAAATGACCAGAGGGATCCGGGTGGAGGGAGTCCGAGTGATCAGATCTGAGTGCCCACACAAACCTCAAAAGGTGTCACGCTTCATCATAGGGCGCTCCTCGTCAGGCAGTTGCTGCAATGCCCGACGGGCCCCTCAATGAGGGCTCTTCTGCGGAGATCTTCTGATCTTTTGCCATATGATGAGTGCAGTTGAGGGGGTGCATGTGGAGGGTGGTGTGCAAGTGGTTAAAAGAGTCTAAGGGATCCCCCCAAAATATGTTTAATGGAGCAGAGGTTCCTTTGACACAGTAAAAACAAGTGAGCTATAGTTGGTAAAAATGTACTGAGATAGCTTCAGTGAGTGTTGAATGAGGTCAACATGTTTCATGCCTCAGTGCCTGGAGGGTCAGTGGCATTTCATTAGGAACAGAATAATACCTACCCTATAGAGGATTGAAGCCCAGGAGGTAGCGAAGGGTTTCCGATCAAAATTTGTTAAACTGCACCTGCTGCATGACCAAAGTCTATAACTGGAGGAAAACCAACTGTCTCAAACTCAACACTGACATGACAGAAATAAAGATTTTCAGCAAGAACTACCTACACTGGCTCATTTAATCTCTATTTTAGACCTCTAGCAGAGATTGTTGAATTGTATGGGCTCACTTTGTTTTCCTATGCTGAATGCACCCAAAAATGTGGTGTCCTTATCTCCTATGGACAACCACAATGCAGAAGACCTTAACAGCTGTCTTGCCCAAGTTTCAATGTGGATGAACACCAACTCACTACAACTTAATGGGGACAAGACGGAGGTTCTGCTGTTGGGCAACCATCCCCACTTTTCGGGTCCTCATTTGTGGCGTCAACAATGGGTTCCACTCATTCCCCTGTAAAAGTGGTGAAAGATTTGGGGCCATGGCTTGACAATTAGCTCTCTATGAGTCAGCAGTTCAATAAAGTAGCTGCTGCGTGTTTCGGCATCCTCAAATGGCTAAGAAGATTTCTGCCTTGCCTTCTGTTATCAGACCAAAGAACTGTCGTCCAGGCTCTGGTGGTCTCCAGACTGGACCAATGTAACATTCTGTATCTGGGTGCCGCTAAATCTCTACTCAAACAGCTCCAGAATATACAGAACTCAGTCGCACGCCTTCTCCTACACCCTCCCAAATTCAGTTCTTAAGCCAGCTTGTTACAGGCTCTTCACTGGCTGCCAATAGATTGTCATGTTCAATGTAAGGCTTTGTTATATGCATAAGTGCTGCTTTAAAATAGAGCCCTTGTATCTGAGACAGCTTTTATCTTGGTATATACCCAAACATCCCCTCCATTCAAGCCATCAGGATATGGCAGTGGTTCTGAGAGTCAAGAAAACTTGTCAAGGCAGTAGGGCTTTTGTGTTTTTAGAACCTAAGCTCTGGAACGCCTTGCCACAGATGCTGAGAGCCTGTAAATCACTTGCAGCTTTTCGTAAGCATCTTAAAACCTGGTTGTTCTCACCTGTCTAATTCTTCTACCGATAACACTGGGAAACCTTTCTTAAGGTAGTCATTCGTGTTACAAATTACAAATATTAATCATAAAACCTCACCATGTGACTCCAGCTGGTGGCAAGCTGTACTCAGGCCCACACCCACATCCAGCACTCATGCCAGGAACCTCAGAATATTCATCAACAGCAAACTGGACATGACCACACAAGTCAACGCTTTCACTTCATCCTGCTTCCAGACCCTGAAGATGCCCAGGAATATCTTCAAATAGCTCCCAAGCAATACTAAAAAATTGCCACTCCTGTCCTAGTCACCAGCAAGTTGGACTACTGCAACACCCTCTATGTTATGATCTCCAAGCAACTCACTATAAGACTACAAAACATCCAGAACTTGGCAGCCAGACTCCTTCTCAAACTTCCACACAGAACTCATATCACATCACACCTTAGGAAGTGTAGCTGGCTCCCAATACAAAAGCTCTCTCCTTTCAATCTCCTTACACACATTTAAGGCACTACATAACTTAGGCCCCACCAACCTGAACAGTTGCATCTCTTTCCATCAACTATCCAGACACCTCTGCTCCATTGGAGTCCTGCTCGCACACATCCCATGCATAAACAGAACCAGTTCAGAAGGACGGGCATTCTCTTACATCACTTCAAAAGTGTGGAAATGCCTCCTACTCCACACCAGAGCCTCCTTCCCTCTTCCTGAATTTTGCAAGAAGCTAAAGCCTGGCTTTTCAATGAACCAACTTACTGTAGGCAGTGGTAGGCACACACACCTGCTCAGTACCAGAAGGCCCTTGCGGGTGCACTATATATATATATACACATAACACAAGACAACGCAACACAACACAGCACACCACATAACATTATTACCATTACCTGAGGCTCTAGTGGGTGTGCTCTATATTGCCTCACATCTGCTCTGTGTTTGTGATAGGTAATGTCACTGTTCAAACTGTAGTCATCAGTCTTCACCATTTGGTATCTATTTACAGAGAAAGAAGGCAAACATGCCCTCTAAAGACCACCTGATGTTATAATGTCCCAAACACTCTGCCATTAATAATAAAAGCTGATTTTGGATATGAATGATAACAGAAGATTCTTAAATGTTACTGAGTCGAACATAAAGCACTTTCAAGAAGTATGAACTGGTCAGCACATTGCAGATATTGAAGTACTATCTTCTTTGGTTTATGGCTTTTTGATGCTCTTAAAAGCTGTATGTTAGATTGTTTTATATTCTCTCTGAGTAGTTTCTTTTCATCAGTCATTAATTTGTGTCTCTGGCTTTCAAAGTTGTGTCTTGTTTCTTTTACCTCAAATTCCCATTGTGCGACTTAGTGGTGGATTTGATTCCATTCTTAAACTGTTCATTGTGTTAGACACACTCTTTTGAACAGTGGTCTTTAAAAGAGATGTTGCCCCTGTTCCAACCGCACCACAGGTTTGTGCCGAAGGATTGTTTAAAACCTCAGTTACCACAACATGGCAATCGCTAGGCCATGCTCTTTGTTCTTTGTATGTCTTTCCAGGATGGGGCCTCTCTCCTGCAACATGAACATTGGATGCTCTTAGCAGTCCTTCTTTAATATATATTTTATGGGTTTGTGTTTTTAATCAAACTTTATTTCATTTTGTTTCTTTTCCTTGTAGTCACCCTGGCAGTTGAGCTTGTTTGCTGGTCACAGGAGTTGCTGGACTCAATTTATTATTTAATTTGCTGTCTAGTTTTGTCATGCACCTTAGCACCATTTCTTCACCTTGAGCGTGACATGGTCTAGATGTCGATAGGGTACATGTCTGCCATCAAAAGAGACACTTCTGTGAGTCTGTGCTGCAGATGCATGCAATGGTCATGCTGAAAGTGTGCTAAAGGCATGGCAAAGACAAGCATATCTGCACCTGGCTGTGCGTGGACTGCGCCGAGCACTAGACCGTCTTGTCTCCGACCATCCCTTGAGAATCATGAAAACACAGCTTTTTCGCTCTGATAAGGGCACCACAGGCAGGTTTACCCCGAGTGATCGCCACTGTTTAGACAAATTGCATTCAGTTCTCCCAGCACCATCTGTGTGCTTGATGTACTGTACTAAGGAGCAAGGGTATGCCCAGACATGGGTCCTGTGCTCACTGTGCCACTGCAACAAACCTATACCTGGCTTCTTAGCCTTATCAGGCAAAACTGTTCCTAGGTTCCTTGTGTTCCAGTTCAGTGAGGAATGGCCTGGCAGTTTGGTTGGACTGTTCCCATGAGGAGAAGGGGTCGAGGCTGATTTGCATATGGCTGGGTCCAAACCTAAGTGGCATGTTCAGCAAAAGAATAATGGGTTTTGCTACCCCAAGCTTTTGCCACTAGTTAGGCAAAAAGCTAGTATTACTTCCATCACCTTTTGTGTGTTTGATGTACTGGCTTAAGTGGCAAGGGTAAGCCAAGACATTGGTCCCCTGCTCCCTGTGCCACTGGAACCAAGCAATGCCTGGCTGATGAGCTCTTATCAGGGTGAAGCTGGTCCTAGGTTGCTTGTGTTTAGGTTCGGTGAGGACCTGGCCTGGCAGTTCCAGCTCGACTGTTCCCATGAGGAGAAGAGGTCAAGGCTAATTTGCATATAGCTGGGTCCGAGCTGAGGTGGCACGGTGAGCAAAAGAACGATGGGTTGTGATGCTACCCAAGTGATTGCCAGTGGTTAGACAAATTGCAAGTATTCCTCCCATCACTGTTTGAGTGTTTGGCATCCCTTAAGAATCACTTACTCTCCAGTTGAATTCCTCTCTCTTCTAAATAAAGGTAGCTGCTCTCAATTAACACATGATTTTATTTTGGAGGTCCAGGCTCCTCCCTTGCCTGAAAATATACCCTAGACACCTTAACAACTCTTCTGCAGGCCACTCCTGAGGCCAACCTTGGAACTGAGAACCTGAGAATATCACTTGATTAACTTTCACTCCCTTCCCAAAAAATTGCTTGTAATTATATGACTTCTTTACCTTTGATAAACTGGATGTTCTTTTTATAACAGAATCCTGGATATAAGATGCATTAAAGTCAGACATAGCTATGCTTGTGCTGCCTAGCTTTCTTAGAGTCCACCAAACCCATCCAAATCATATAGGAAGAGGGCTACATATACTTTACTGATCACAATTGCTGAGCGATTGATTTTCATTTATCTTAAATTTAATGTCACTAGCTCCTTCTCAGGAGCCTTAATCTGTCACTCCAGGCCATCCGGACAATTTTACTACCATGTTTTCCGAAGTTATATGCTCTTTAGTCTAGCACTTACCTATGTCATCCTTAGCTGGAAACTTCAGTTTCAACATTGAAAACCAAGATCCAAGAAAATATCCACTCTACCACCATTATATTCTGCTAACACTCAATTTGACTCAACTGGTCTTTGCACCTGCACACAAGGTGGGGTACACCCTATATGTCATATTTACAAACTGCCCTGACACCTCCACCATCCAACCCCTTTCTCTTACTCGGACAGACCATGCTGCAGTTCCTTTCTTTCAGAAAAGTAACAACACCATCCCTTCTTTTTGTCCACAGAATAAACTGTCTAGGACATGGAATTGGGTTAAGGCTGAAACTTTTGCCAACGCCCTCCCTTCCTTTAATGGCACCATTTCAGGAGACTTCTATAGTTTTAATAGATAGTTTTCTTTTGCACTAGACATTGTAAAACTATTGAAAATAAGACCTGCATTTTTTAAGGCCCCAATCGCCACTTAGTACTATGACACTCTCAGAGAATCCAAGAGGCATTGTGAATCTTTGCAATGGATTTGGAGGAGCAATTATGACTCCATACCCAAACAGATGTACAAAGTAGCCATTAAGAACTAACATGAAGCGATCAAGAGAGCCTGGGTCGCTCATTACGCGAACAAGATGACCTCTTCTGCCATTTGGTAAGAGACCTCATCTATGGAAAAATCTTTACTTCCGCCTCTGGCATGCCAACAATGTAATGCCCCATTGTGGAAGCTATGCGATAACCAAGCTATATTCTTCCATCAGAAAACTAACAATATTTACAGTTCCCCACTTCAAACTCAGTCTCCTTCTTTAGTGTCCCCACAAGCCACAACACAAGACCATCCTTAGAGTATCCTGGACCAATATCTCTCGACAAAACCCCTAAGGACCTTATTTTCCTGCTCCTCAACCTCTTTGGAATACACCTGTCCCCCATGCCCTTAATCTTGGACAGGATTTGATGTCTTTTTCTCTGTCAGTTCTTTAACTCATCACTCTCTTCAGCTGCAGTTCCCAGGAGCCCCAAACAAGCAAATGTAACACCTCTGCTCAAAAAGCCTTAACCATAAGTTTTATCCAATTATAAACTGATCTCATTGCTTCCAGTGGCCACCAAAATCCTAGAAAATTGGCGAACATCAAACTCTCTAGCTTCCTGGAAGCCAATTTCTTGCTAGATGATTCTCAATCCAGTTTAAGGCCTTTATATAGTACTAATACTTTTCATCCTAGATATTGGTGTGTCCAATGCCTGACACCACTCGACCTATCCGTGGAGTGCAAAGCAATCTCATGCCTCATTCTCCTGAAAAGGTAGCTTTTCCTTTTTATTTTTGAAATGCATCTTGTTTTCCTTTAAGGAAAATGGGCTGCATTTCAATTTTAAGAAATTGCTTTATTTGAAAAAAGCCCACCATCCCTGTGATTACAGGCCATTCCCAATGCGCCGCAAATTGCGACCTTCCTCATGAATATTGATGAGGCAGGTCCATTGCGACCCTATTGGGAATTGCAACCAGTGTCCGAGATACTGTTTTACAATGTCACAAACAGTCGCAATTTGGAACTCGCAAAATGATTCTGTTATACATGTGGCCCATAATCTTTTAGATGGTTTGGAGCAAACTACAACTCACCCTTGTTAACCCTTTGTGATAACCCATTTGTACAATATTATTCTTATGGTAAGTTATGGTAATGTAACATATAAAGAATAACAAAAAATTGTTTCAACACATAAATTGCTCTGAAATTGTGAAGTTTGCACTTCATTGCGTTTCATAGTGATCTAAAATGTCTAAATTAGTAAAGCTTGTTATTTTTCTATGGTGCAGTTTTTACATATGTATGCCTAATAATAAAGTTCAAACAAAACAGTGCACAAATAAAGAGCTATAGAAAGAGGGGCTAGGGGTATACATAGTAGTGATATACAGTGCTTAATTTGAGACGGTTGTTGTAGCAACTATTTTTGAGCACCAGCACTTATTTTTCCTCATCAAACTTTGACTCAGAACAAAAGAGAGAAAAACACAAAAGGGTGAAAGGAAGAGAAAGACAGAAAAACAATGACAAAGGGAGAAAGCGTGGATGAAAAAGAACGTGCAGGACTGAGTTTGAGAGGCAGGGAGTGTCTAATTAGAGATGGTTGAGTGGAAATCAAGACTACACAACCTTGGTATTCGGCACCACAACCTTCTGCAGCACTGGTTGCAGCAGCTGAACAAAAGTGTGGTCTCTGATGCATATTATCTTACAAATTAAGCACTGGATATACATATAGGTATATGAGTTACACTTCAAGTAGAATTTGTATAACTGCCACCAATTATGCTTACATATGCTTATATGAACCCTGTGTCCACTCCTGTTTTATACTGTACATTTTCTCCCCCGCCCCTCTTTTTCCTCGTCGACTAATTCCGGTTTTATGTAAGATCTTGTGTCAAATTCATTGTTAGCATATAAAGCGCAAATGTACCTGATGGCCATGCTCTATAAAAAGTTGTGAAATAAATAAATAAATATACTTCGGGGGCCTAATGTGAATGTCAAGTTTAGCTTTGCCTGTTTCACTCTCGTAAACCCATGAGGCATTTCCAGCCATTTAGTGCCACTAACACAGCCCCAATCAAAAACCTGCAAACAAAAGGTTAATACTAACAAGTTGATAGTCATTCAGTAACCTCAGCTGTAGTTTAAATATTAACGTCTCCAGCTGTCTGACTCACCACGTTTGGATTTTGATCTAAAATGTTATCAATTGTGTTATCAGACAGAGTGAAAACAATCACTTTGTATTTGAAGCCAAACTTCAATTTGCACTATTGCACTGCACTAGCAAGCCTAGATTAGGGCAATAATATAAATCTTTATTGTGTGATTCGTTAAAAACCAATTGCAGTGCCATACACAATAAACATTAGTAAAATTCATAAAATGTACACAATAAATCATTAGCATTAAAACAATTTCATCCTCAACCCAACTCTTCAGTACACACCTGGAAGACTCAGAAGAACTGGTGTGCTACTTTGCAAGAAGTACTGCTACTCTGCTGTCCTGCTGCCTGAGTGAGAAAGACTAGACCCTCATCTTGAACAAAGGACCACCAGAGTGATTCCAAGGGCTAGTCGGCTGGCCTCCTGATCAGAGCCTCAGGTATAGAAAAGGCTCCAACCACCTTGATCCCACTACCTGAACTCTGTCTTCTGTGAGTTCTTCCCCCCTGTAGTGCCACCCCAGTCCTGGACTCTTGGAAATGGGCCTGTAGGTGCTCTGCCTTCCCAGTTGTGGTCCAAGGAGAACCATCGCATATGACGCATCGCCTCGCAGCTCCACATCAAAACTGCTTCTGCCCACCACATCCCCGATGCAGGACCCCACAGCTCTTCATAACTGCACTGTGGAACACCTCTTCGATGCAGGGACTCGCATTGCAGTCTCACAACGCCTCAGAATCACCACTGTGTGAAGCACTCCCTCATAGAAAGGGACTGAACCAACCTGATGCCTAAATTCTTTATCACCGCCTTCGGGGCTGGAGCTATGCCCAAGTTTGAAGAACACCACTCTGCAGTCCAGAGCTTTTGGGCAATTCCAAAGAGCATGATCTCCGTTTTTTCGGCATTCAACTGGAAAAAAATCCTGTCATCCACGCTGAAACCACTTTGATGCCTGCCAAGAAACGCAGTTTAGAAGTAGCATCTTCATTGTCAAAAGATAGAAGTTGGGTATCATCTGCATAAAAGAAAGGGGTGAACCCAAATTCTCTAACAATCTTGGCCAGGGGAGCTACATACACATTGAACAAGGTGGGGCTGAGGCAGGAACCCTGAAGTACTCCCTTGGTGAGCTCAATGAAACGCGAGCGAAAAAGGACCTAAATTAATGGCCTTCATACGTTGACTTAGAAAACTGGAGAACCATTGTAGGGCATGCCCCCCGATTCCGATTTCCTCTAGTCTGCGAAGCAATCTATGATGTGACACTGTGTCAAACACTGCCGATAGGTCTAGGAGCACCAATAGTACAACCTGATTATTATCTAAAGAAATCCTAATATAGTCTGTGACCTCAATCAGTGCAGATTCCGTATTGTTCCTGGGTCTAAAACCAGACTGAGAGAAATCTAGGCAGCCTCGGGACTCTATATATTCCATGAGTGTTTTTTTATATATCCTTCAAGGAGCTTACTCATTAACGGGAGGAGAGAAATAGGATGATAGTTCAATCGATCTGAAGAGGGAAGTCCTGCCTTTTGACAAATAGGAAGTACTTGTGCCGTTATCCATGCCCATGGCAGAATTCCATCATTCAGAGATGAATTTAATATTGTGCAGATGGAAGGGGCTAGTTGCATAGCTAGTGGTGCAAAGATCTTTGCTGGTAGGAAATCAAGAGGTGATCCGGATTTAGCCTCCTTTAACATTTCCGTCAAGGTATGCAGCTGGATTGGAATAAAGTTTTCTAAGAGGGAAACATTCCCTGTGGGAGATAGAATGAGAGTGGGAGTGATTTTCGGAATGAGATATCTGTCGCAATAGACAGATTATCATGTATTTTATTGATTTTTTCTTCAAAATAATCAGCAAAATAGTCGCATAATGCTTGTGAAGGGGAGCCAGTGGTGGCACAGATGGAAGGACTGGTAAAGGACTTAAGGACTTTGTAAAGTTTTTTGGTTGAGTTACCTGCCTGGCTCAATTGGACGGCTATGTGAGCTTTCCGGGCTCTTTTTATATTCTTGTGGTAGAGAGCTAAAGCATTTTTGAAGGTTTCCTTCTCGTCCGCTATATTAGACTGACGTCATAGTCTCTAAAGTTTTTTACACCTTGTCTTCTCCTGATGTAATTCGGGTGAATACCAGGCCGCGTGATGTCTTAGAGAGACTTTATGATGACGTTTTAGAGGGGCAATGGTATCTAAAGCCATTTTTATGGTTCCGTGCAAGTCCTCTAATTTAGAATTGATATCACTCGACTCTACAGACATGGAGGCCTTAAATTCCTGCATGAAGGTATCTTGGGTGATTTTGTCCCATTGCCTCCTATAACTATGTGTGGGTTTAATAAATGTAGGAGCTGCTTGCATATCTAAAATATGAAAATTAATCACGGAGTGATCAGACCATACCACCGTATGGGGAGCTTCAGTATATATACGGGGAATATTGGTCAGGATAAGGTCAAGTGTATGGCCTGCAGAGTGGGTAAGTCCAGTGTTAGTCTTTTTTAAGCCTAAGGAAGCCAGATCAGTGAGAAACTGAGCAACGTCCATATTGGAGTTGTTTTTACAATGGATGTTAAAATCACCTAATAAAATAAAACGTTTAGTAGACGAATAACATGAATAGCAAGTTGTTCCATCAGAATAGAAGTAAAATCCGAAAGAGGGCCTGGAGGGCGATATACCAGGGCACCTTTCCAACAATCTTGAGGTGAGAGCTCGATTTTAAAGATACAAATCTTAATCTTTTCTTCCGAGCTCTTCTCAATTATTGAGACTTTCATGTCCTCTTTATGTATAATAGCAATGCCATCACCTAATCTGGCCTCCCTGGCCAACCTTACAATGCGATAGTTTCCAGGTAGTGCCAGGGCAACAGAAGGAGTGGAGGTTGATTTAAGCCACGTCTCTGTGAGAAAACTGAGATCGGGAGATTCCTCCATGATCATGTCCCATATGTCAATGGCATGCTTAGGTAAAGATCTCACATTACTTAGAAAGCATTTCCAGCCCTGTAGGCAATTAGGGGGCAGGGAATGGAAGGGAACTGAAGACTTGGGTAATTCTAGCTTTGGTACACCTTGAGATCTAGTGGACTGTGTTTCTACCTCCTGATCTGATGTATAATAATAATAATACAGACACTTGTAAAGCGCGACAGCTACCTCAAACAGAGGTGTCCCGGCGCTAAGCGATAAGTAGTGCAGCGTTGGACCGCTCAGGGCATAACCTCGAGCCCTCAGTCTGCCCTAAAGAGCCAGGTTTTCACCATTTTCCTGAAGAGGGACTCTGTTTCTATAATGCGGAAATTGCTCGGCAGGGAGTTCCACAGCTTTGCAGCACCGAGCGTAAAAGATCTGCCCCCCATACGTGCCTTTTTAAAACGGGGGATACACAGTTGATTTTGGGAATTGGACCTCAAGGTTCTGGACTGTTTGTATCCACGTAGTCTGTGTTTCAGGTAGATGGGGCAGTTGCCATGCATAGCACGGAACGCCAGCGTCAAGGCCTTGAATTTGATTCTTTTCCTCACTGGAAGCCAGTGAAGTGCTTTTAAATGCGGAGAGACATGCTCGCGGAACGGCACTCGCCTGATTAGTCTCGCAGCCGCATTTTGCACTATCTGCAGGCGCTTGATCAGATACTCAGGCTGACCCAAATAAAGGCCATTAGCATAGTCTAGCCTGGAAGTCACTAAAGCATGTACTATATTTTTCCGACACTCCTCTGGTAATAGATGCAAAAATTTCTTCTGATTCCTCAGTTGACAGAAGCAGGTGGCAGTCACCTGACGTATCTGAGCTGAGAAGGAAAGGTCAGCCTCCCACTTTACACCCAGATTTTTTATACAATCTGCCGGTGAGGGAGGGGGACCCATTTCAGTAGGCCACCAGAGATCCGAAGCTGGGGATGGCTCTGAGAATGGCAGTGTCTACATGAGAACGGACCTTCAAAGGTAGGAGGAGGGTTGGCTGTGTTACATACATTATATATGTTATTGTTGTTAACCTCTTCAATGCTCATGACGAGCTCAGCTCCACTCTCAAACGACAACCGCTGCGGTGGACCGGAGAGCGGGTTAGAGAGGAGCGGACAGAGGGGTGAGAGAGGTGAGCGAAAGAGACTAATAATTCCTTGGATCAAAGCTAAAATAAAATATACCCTAAAATATATTCTAAAAGCTGCCCTTTGAGCAGTAAAACTTAAATACCGGTATTAAGTAAAAACAGTATAAACAGTATAAAAGCGGACTAACAAAAGGAGCCAACCAGTCGTTACTGTCCTGGGCGTCTGCTGTGCATCAGCAGTGCATGCCGATTAAATAGTAAATCCAGTAAACAGCTAGACCGCTAACTCGAGCGGCTATTCTGAGACCGGAAGCGGGAAAATGCTTGCTCTCGCTCTCCCTCACTCTCTCCACTCAAACGGCAACCGCCGCGGTGGACCGGGGAGCGGGTTTGCACTACATACTTGAAAACAGCAGGAAGGTCTAAACCCTAGACAAATCTGCACAGGGAGTTGGGTCAGGATCAGACACATTTCTATTATATTCTGGGAAGGGCGATGACACCTCCCAGAAAGAGAAGGAAGAAGAGGAGTCAGTAACCACTGTTAACAAATGATCCGCTTGATTTCCACTCACACAAGTTTGAAACACCTCTTTAAATAGTATAAATGAGAGCTTGAATTTGATAATTAGAAATGGAAGGTTGGTGTCTCCTCTGAAGATCCTATGACCACTGCAATGCCTGTAAGAAGTGAACATACAAATATGTATTGGCGACCTCCACCACCAAGGGTGATAAGCACCAAAAATGCCTTTTTTCCTTTTTAAAAGGCATAGACAAACAATTCTAAGGGGGTGTCAAACGTTTCAATGTACAGTTAACAGTATACAGTGATTGGACAGATTTCTTTTTAAATAAATTACAAGTTCATTGCAGCAGAGGAATTGTTATGCTTACATTTCAAAAGAGAAAATAGTCCTGCACACAACTGCAATAAGGAAAACAGAATCACCATTCAGGCAACCAGGGAGTGCAATGTGGGTTATCCAGTGAGAGAAGAAGCATCATATCCTCTCAGATCCCACCAGCATTTGCAGGCCTAAATCCTACACATAATAAGCCAAAAGGCAGCAAGTCAGGCCTGCAAAATGCTCAATCATTGAAAAGGGAAGTGGTGCTGCATAGAGTCCCAGGTTGTAGCACCCAAGAGGAATGTATGAACCATACAGAAGCTCCCTGCACAGTGACCTACTCTCCTAGCATATAGGGCAGGTGCACAGACCAACACCGTCATTCACAGAGAATGCAACAAATAAAAGTGTCCTGATAATTGTTCTGGTCTCTGACGGAGAACCCTGCCTTCAAATACTCAAATTGAGACAAGAGCCAGGGGTGAGCAAATGTGAGCAACCCCGCCTCTATTGAGAGCCTGCTTCAAAGCTATACTTATCAGGGCAATCAAATAAATTAAATATGCGGTTCGCAGCAGGAGATGAGCATTGCCCACCTAGAACCGTCATTCTAAATTATTGTGGCTAAGTCTGCATAGCTGGTCCCACCTGGGAGGAGCAGACAAGAAAAAGCTGAACATGTTAAGGGCCCTTCCTTCCGGTATGGCTCCAGGTAAAAGTTGGAACCAGGAGGAGGAGGCAGTGGTATGGAGGAGGAGGAGGGTGATTGGTGTTTATTTAGCAAGGTCACATTGCATTTAGCCTTGGGAGAAGGTGCAGTTACCAAATATTTATATGGACTAGAACAGGGAAAGGGTTAAGAAGGTAATGCAATTTACATTGGTACACACGTTGATCTACTCCTACAGCTGTCCTATGCCCTATGTGCTGATTTCATGCCACCTGTGCTTATAACTTGAGGTATGCAATCCTACATTTTAGCAGTGGGCATGGAAGTCGAAAGGTGGATTGGCTGGAAAATGGGGAATATCTACTATAAAGTGGGATGACGGAGTATTAATTGAGGAGGGTGACAGAGAGGGGCATGCAAATAGAAACTTGCACCTACGTAGTCCTTTGCAAAGCAGTAGAGATAGACCAACATACACTGCAGTAGTTATACAGGCCAAACAGGCTCAACGCTACACTGGCCAAGGCTTGGAGTAAGTTACAATTTGCACATGCCCCGTCACAGATAATGGAAATGAATAACAGAAGTTACTGGAGGCAGATAATTGGCCTGCCAGCACAAAAACCTACAACTAAAATAAAAAAGAAAACAATTATTGTGTAATTTTAGACTGTCCATATATCTATATACACCACAAAGCACAAAAGACGATAAAAATAAAACTAATGTTAAAAATAGTCTCATAACTATACATATTACAGACATCTATGCAAAACATGTTCTAGAAATGTAACATAACAGTGACACATACATAAAAAGTACAAATATTTAAACCGTTAGTGAAGTATCATACAATATTCTACTGACATTTACCACATCGCACACCCAAAAACAACGCACACGCACACATCTTCTCTCTCTCTCTCTCTCTCTCTCTCTTATAGCATCTTGTAGCACAAAAGGAAGAAGGTGGCGCTTAGGTTGTGGGTTCTTTTTGTGTGCATCCTGTAGAAATCGGTGTTACATGTGCATTATTTCCCTCAGGCGATACCTGTTTCCCTACACTTGTGAAGTTGTAGTTCTACGTAGCACAATACAAGACATCTTCCTATGCTATGTAGAACTGGTTTGGCAAATGTATGCCTAAAATTTACCTTTAAAGTTAGTAATCCTAACTTTGCGGTTGCGTTTTGTGTTGTGCGTATCTCCCCCCTGTCATATAAGGATGTGGCGACCCTTACTCTTACTATTAAGTATAAATATCTGCCTAGAGTTGCTGGATTGCAACACGTTGGCTTAGGCATTCATTTACATGTGTTGAAATTTCTGCCAGTAAATTTAGTTTTGTGACTTGGATCCCAGTGTGCTCTGATCCGAATGACATATAGAGTACTCGCTTGAAAGAAAAAACAAGCATACTATAGAAGTCTTGCAAGTAAAGCTTTTCAGACAATACCTTATCACATCATAGAACGTTTTCCCTATAAACTATGCATGTGCTTTTAGCACAAACGAAATGAAATGCCAATAAATTATATGCCTCCTTTTCTATTCCTTGTGGACTAAAAAGTCTGGGTAATCACAAGCTTCAGAAAACGCGCTGAGAAACAACTGCAGCCCCTTGGCACTTGGCACTTTACCCACGATCCCTGAACCCTGCTGGGAGGCGGGGAGACAGCTCCACCGGAGGTCTCCCACAGCGCGGGACACGTGCGGGGTGTGCCCGGGCTCTGCCCGGGCGAAGACCGGGCCAAGACGGGCCCGTCTTAGCCCGCCATAGATCGGAAGAGGCCGGGCCGGGCCACCCCTCTTGGTTGTGTGGGACAGAAAAGTAGCTTTCTAGCATCTTCGCTGGTGAGTAACCAAAGAGAGAGCCCCCTATCAATTTTTATACCCTGACAGGCCTTTTAAGATAATCATGTGACCAGGACCCTAATAGTGACTTTGAGGCTTGCCATTTGGATTATACATTGTAATTCCCTCCTAGACTAGCAGACATTTAAAAGACCCCATTTATTGGTGATTGTTGGTTTTTCCCACCTCAAGATTGAACTATGGGAAAAAGGAAGGCTGAAGCTAAAAAGGGGCGATTGAAAAGCAGATATTGACAGTGGAGAAGACTTTAAACGCAGAAACTAGGGGAGAAAGCCAGAGACTGGATACAAATTTAAGAGAGGGGTCCCCAATACCTGAAGGAACTGAACGTCGAGTACCTAAAAATGGCTGTGTGCAAAATGTTTCGGACAATGTATGGATTAGTGACGAGGATAGTGATACTCTACACCCGCCAAAGCGGCCTAGAAACCTGGGTGAGGATAATATGGTAGCCCAAGGTGGCCATGTAGACCTAAAAGCAGTGAGGAAAAACCACGGAAAAGGGTAACAAAGCAAAGCAAAATAAACTATTAATTTCACCTTGCGAAGGACAAAATGAAATGTCACCAACTCTCACGGAGCCTCACTGCTCAAAAGATGATTTAAATAAGCAATATAAGCAGATAGAGGGGTTAGAGAGTACATTAAAGGAAGCCCTAGCAAAATAGGCGGAGAGGCTAAAATCTATAGAGGCATCAATAGAAAAACACTTAGGAAATGCTACCCATAATAGTGATAACGACACAATTAAGTGTCTGTGTTCCTTAAGACCTAGGTCCGACGGAGTATCTCAGCCAAAAGGAATAGAACTGCTAGATAGGCAAACTACACATGAAGGGACTTATGGAGAGTTAAACCTGGCAAACCAGGGGAATCAGGGGAATCAGGGGAACCTGACAGGAACGCGAGGTTTGAAATCCCGCCCTGGTCCTGAAGGCCATCATCACCATAATAATAATAGCAACAGAGATACATACACAAATTCCCAGAAGAAGGCCCAAAACGGTATATCACTCCTAAATAATCAATCTAACCCCGATTTTTCATGTAATACAAGGGTCTCCCTCCAAACTAACCCACAATCCTTAGAACTCCCTCCTGAAGCTAATCCCTATATGGTAGTTCTAACAAACGTACCTCAACTCCCTGACCATGAAGGGGAATCCTGGATTGCCCTGAGAAATAAATCTATTCACTGGTTGAGCACTCGGATAGGATTAACCGAAGCTCTTTTTTTAGAATTCAAAATGGCCAGAAGAAGAGCTTGGATAGGCAAAACTCGTGAAGCACTGGTAGGGGATTGTGTGGTGTTAACATTTAGATCTCCCCACCTGGTGCAAACAATTTTTGAAAGAGCAGGCAGTCATGTTATTAGACCCCAGGAGGTAAATATTGTCCCATTAGGTTACTTTTACTAACCACTAAAGTTGGAGAATAATAGAAACATGATTAGGTACTACCCAGTCGAAACGTACCCTAGGTATAGTGTCCCAGTAACTAATCGTTTTGACAGTCTAAATAATTTGGAAGATATTGATTGACTGAACAAGGGGCTTGAACAACAAATTGAAAACAAGAAGGCTAGAGCTAGAAATATGCCCACTTATGTAAGTAGTCACAAGCATCTTCCAAATCACCCTGCTCCTAAAAATAAACAGTGGATACCATGCACAATGACTCAGTTACCAATTCAGCCTTACTTGGCTGATAAAGTGCAGATCATAAGTCATATAACAAAGAATGCTACCGTCATTGCAGGTATAAGCCAGATGCAGATACCATCTAGTGCTTCTACTCTTATCACTGTAGATGAGCCCCCAAAGAATTGCAAAGATAGAAATGACTTTGAGATAACTAATATAGTTTATTGGAATGTTGCAGGAATTCGTTCAAAGATAGCAAACCCATTATGGTGTGATTTTATATCTAAGTTCCACATTATGTGTTTTCAAGAAACCTGGGTAGAGGATGTTGTTCACATTAACGGTTATCGCACTTTTCATACTGCGGCTGTGGTTGGGAGTCATGGGAGGGCAAAGGGGGGATTGTCTACTTATATATCCAACATGCTAATTGTAAGAAAAATAGAATTGAAATTTGCTGAAATATATTATCAAGTAATGACATTGCATACAGATAAAAAGCACTGTGTTGTATTAATAAACTTTTATAATAATGTCCCGCCCGATCAGATTGGGAAGACCTTGAAAAACTAGAAAATGATCTGAAGTCAATCCAAAATGAAAATGAAGGGGATGTGATGATCATTTAGGGGGGCGATTTTAATATAGCTCTGTGTTAAAATAATGGGAGGGAAGCATGTTATGTTATGTTATGTTAATGAAGTTTTATAACGCGCACAGATACTCCCAGGAGTGTCCCGGCGCGAGCCTTGAGGTGCAGCTAGTAAGAGAATTGCAGGTTAAAACAGAAGTGTTTTGAGCTGTTTTTTAAAAAGTCCAAGATCATGGGTGTTACGCAGCGAGAAGGGCAACAAATTCCAGGCGGTGGCTGCCCGAAATGCAAGAGATCTGCCCCCATTCTTTGACGACGGACACGAGGTAACCGGGCAAGATACTGAGATGCTGACCTCAGATCTCTAGTAGGGGTATAGAACTCAAAGCGCTTCCTTAGGTAAGCTGGCCCCAATCCGTGGAGAGCACGATGGGCAACCACAAGGGCTTTAAACTTAACACGCTTAGTGACCGGCAGCCAATGCAAGGTGCGCAGATGTTGTCTAACGCTGCTTCTGATAGGAACATTGAATAAGAGCCTGGCCGCTGCATTCTGGATGACCTGCAGTTTATTAAAAGAATAATCTGGTAAACCAATATACAGGGCATTGGCGTAATCAAGGCGAGACAAAATCAACGCCCTGGTCACTGTTTCCCTTGCATCCCTAGGGAGCAAGGGAAGAAATTTCCTGAGTGACTTCAGTATCCCAAAACAGCTCCCGGCCAATTTTTTGATGTGATACGAAAAAGACAAATTTTCATCAAACCACACGCCCAGATTCTTAACAGGTTGGCCAGAAGAGGATGGTAGCGGAAAGCCAGCCGGCCAGAGAGTCTCTCTGAACCGTGTGGGGAAGTTGCCGTAGAGAAGAATCTCCGATTTTTCTTCGTTGCATTTAAGCTGTGCCGCTGAGAGCCACTGAAAGACAGCTGTCAGACATTTCTTAACCTTCACGGTATCACACTCCAATTTACCCCAGGTAAACAGTAGTTGAGTATCATCGGCGTATGCAACGATTTTGGCTCCTAGCTCCTCCGCTAATTGTACCAGAGGAGTGACGTAGATGTTGAAAAGAAGGGGACTCAAAGAGGACCCTTGCGGCACTCCTGTGGTAACACCTTGAGGCGTGGAAGAAAATGGGGGGATCCAAATCTGTTGCGTACGCCCTTCAAGAAAAGATTTTAGCCACCTCCAGGCTGATCCCGTGACACCTATTTCCATCAAGCGAGACAGAAGCAACGAGTGGGGAACAGTATCGAATGCTGCCGATAAATCCAACAATATCAAGGCAGCACTTCCACCGGCATCCAAACAACCTCGGATAGCTTCTGATACTTCAACCAGGGCCGACTCAGTACTATATGCAGCTCTAAAACCTGATTGAGCTGGATGTAGAAGACCTGACCCTTCAATAAAATCAGTGAGCTGTTTATTAACTGCCTTCTCACAGATTTTAGAAACAGTGGGAAGAAGGGAGATGGGGCGATAACTCCCTGGGTCCTGAGGGTTTAGTGAAGGTTTCTTTAGAAGGGGCAGGATTTTTGCTTGCTTCCACGCTGTTGGAACCAGCGCCTCCTGAAAGGAGAGTCTAATAAGCGTATTCACTTCTGTATTAACTGTTTCTGCCACGGAGGCCAGGAGTCTCGCCTTACAAGGATCCGATGGAGAGCCAGATTTCATAGCTTTCAAAATTTTGAGTGAGTCCGACAGGTCAATAGGTGTAAAATCCTCCAGCATAAAAGGTGGCTCAGAGGGAGCAGCCGGGGGCACCCCCCCTGCCTGAGGTGGACTTTGATCTCTAAATGTTCTCTGTATTGAATAAATCTTATCAATAAAGAACATAGAGAGTTTATCACACCATGTATTAGAGGCAGGGAGCCTTGTTGTCTCAGCCCTCGGTACCATAAAGCTCTGTACAATAGAGAAAATGTCCCTAGAGTTGTTATTAGCAGACTCTATCCGGTCCGCGTAATAGAGACCCTTAGCCTTGCTAATAGCAATGTAATAAATTTTTTGAGCTTCTCTGAGCATAATCTTTGCTGATGAGCAATAGTCTTTCCGCCAGCGGCGTTCCAGTTTCTTACACTGCTGCTTAAGAACTTTCAGTTCGGCTGAGAACCATGGTTTAGACGGTGACTCCCTGACCCGCCTGTGGCTAGACGTAGGTGAAAGACTGTCCATCGCCAACCCAATCCATCTAGTAAAGCAGGCCAGGGCGCCCTCCAAATTGGAAGGGAGAGCTGGTCTAAACTTCTCCAAAGCTTGGCTGAAGGCTATAGGATCTACTTTAGCAGCGGCCGGACTGGCACTAGCCTGTGGTACCCGGCAATTACCCTCAGTGGGCCAGGAGAAGAGAACTAGAAAGTGGTCCGACCAGGACACGGGGAGTGGATCCTCAACTATCATAGGAAAATTGGAACAGATGGGGTCAAGGATATGGCCCCCACAGTGGGTGGGAGAACTAACCCACTGGGTGAGCTGAGCAAGATCTAGGGAATCCAAGAATTCCTGGGTAGTTCCTACATCCGTCTGATCCAAATGGAGATTGAGGTCTCCCAAAAGAGATATTGAGCAAACCTCAGAGCTCGGGGAATGATAACCTCTTCTAAGGCTTTGAGAAAGGGTCCTATTGGCCCAGGAGGTCTATAAACCAGGGTTCCCCTAATGTGGACCGAGGCGAAATAGTAATACTGAAATCAAGGAATTCGCCCTCCCCCAACAAAACACTCTTCTCCCGATTAAACATCCACATATCCCTGTAAACCACTGCAACACCCCCTCCTCTACCCGTCTGACGATCAGCGCGAGAAATCTTAAATCCCTCTGGGATAGACATCTGCACTACCGGGTTCGAGGATTCATTCAGCCATGTCTCGGTGATAAAAAGAAGATCTAAACGGCCATCTGAGAGCAGGTCAAAAATATCCTGGTGGTGTTTGCTCAAGGAGCGAGTGTTTATCAAAGCTGCTCTAATATAGTTCTTCTTCCCATCATCGTTATACGCGGCTTTTAAATATTGCCAAGTAGCTGAGCCATAGCTGCATTGCTGGCAGACCTTTGAGAATTGAGAGAGAACATCCCACCCAACGGGTGGTTGACAAAGGCAGGGCCGAAGCATCAACAACTTATCGCGGCTATACTTTAACGGAGACAGACGCTGAAGATCAAAACCGGCAGCGTAACTGGCCCTGGCCACTTCCGAGCCGCTGACGGGCGCAGACGGGCTTGCCTTAGGCACGCCTTCGGCGCGCCAGCGGCGCGCCCGCTGCGCGCGTCCGCTGCGCCTCCGCGCAGCCCGCATTTTTATACGTCAACCGCCCCAACAACTAGAAAGCGCACTGAGGGGAGAAATGGCGCCTCTGTCCCTCGGTATGGCAAAGAGACTGAAAGTGCCCCCCGTCCCGTAACAGGAGCCCTAACACATTCAAATTCAGCAATAAATGTCTGATTTCTTTAAAAAACAGTGAGCAATAAAATCTGTTTAAAATCTAGCAAAGCAATGTGCAAAAAAGCAGAATTGTAAAATATCGGAGCGGAGCAAACCTCTAAGCATGTGGCCTTACTACAGAGGAAGGGAACAGTGATACGCACTTCCCGCATTCACAATACGGGGAAACCCTAAATGAAGTAATGTTTGGCCACGACCTTGGTTTTGCAAATGAGATATGTGCCTCACCTTCCCCTTTTAAAAGCACTTTTAATGGAAGAGGTTGTTCCACAACAATAGATTACATTCTGACATCAAATAGATATTGTAATAGAGTTAAGTCTTTCAATACCTATAGCATAATTCTGAGTGACCATTTCCCACAGAGTGTATCTATTTCACAAATAAACCGATCGACACATTGTGGGACCAAAAGTATCCATGCCCCCAAAACCTGTCAATTGATAGAGTGAATGGTTATTCCTTCCGCTGGGCAATGGTGGATTCCTCAAAAGTTATAAGGAATGTTTTAAGCAAGACTAAGTCCGCTTTTGCGGCTTGCCTGGCAGAGAACGCCATACACGAAGTAGTCCTGACCTCTTTCCAGCACATCACAGAAGCTATACAGGAGGCCCTATTTGTACAAAAAGGAAAACAAAATTGGAATACAAAAGGGTGGTTTGATACAAAGTGCACGCAGGCTTACGCCAAGCTAAAACAAGAGACACACAAATCCCCTAAAAATCTGTGCGATATAAGGCAGGCAAGACGGGCCTATAAAAACGCACTGAAGTTACGAAAAGCGACGCTGAGAGACGAGGCATGGACGGCGCTGCATGAGGCCGCGATGTCTAAGGATGGGGCGGCCTTTTAGAGGGCTATTAAGACCCCTTTTCTAGATCCTGGGGATGCTCCATCCATCGAAATTGCAATAACTGAGGAGCAATGGGTGGAGCATTTTGCGAATATGTTCAATAGCAGCCTGTCCAACAATACTGTAGAAACTCAGCCAGTAGGTGATGATGATATGGCACCTCTTACAACTGTAATTGACCTTCAGGTAAATCTGGATGAAGTAAATCGTGCAATCATGGCAAGCATGGGAGGGAAGGCACCCGGTCCTGACAGGATCCCCGTAGATTGATATAAAAATAACACAGCGCTATGGGGCCCGTTGTTAACCCAGGTAATTACAGCTAGTTGCTCCTCCCACTTAATAGAGACGTGGACTGAATCGATTCTAGTACCAATATTTAAAAAGGAAATCGTCAAGACCCAGCCTGCTATCGGCTGATATCGCTGCTAGATTCTCAGGCAAAAGTAGTTGGGCGTATCATGCTTGAAAGATTGCAGGACTGGGCTGAGGATAACAAGATCATCTCCGAATTACAGTTCGGTTTTAGTAAGGGGCTAGGAACTGTTGAACAAAGCTTAAACCTGAATATTTTTATAGGGAAGTATACCCTTGCAAAAAAGGGCAGATTGTTCCTAGCCTTTGTTGACCTCACTGTAGCCTTCGACTGCGTGAAGCACGACAAGCTATGGAGGATCCTCCAGGATTTGGGAGTAAAGCCTACTATCATTCTTTTTTTTAAGACAACTGTATAGGAATGCTAAGGCCAGGGTACGATATGGTACCAATGGAGAATGTACAGCACCGTTTCAAATTAATAAGGGGGTAAGGCAAGGCTGCGTGCTGGCCCCTTTTCTTTTTAATCTTTATATAAATGGCTTAGGCCAAGCACTGTCGAACACATGCCAAGACCTCCCCCAAATAGAAGGACGGCCTATACCAGCATTATTGTATGCGGATGATGCTGTTTTGATGTCCCGTACCCAAGTGGGCCTACAAAGAATGTTAAATAGTTTTGCGGCATTTATGCATGATTTAGGGCTGAGGGTAAATACGACAAAATCTTTTGTTATGAGATGCAGTATTGGCAGCCATAAGTGCAGAGATATGTACATTGACAAACAAAAAATAGATTTTATAAATAGATTTAGCTATCTGGGTATTTCATTTGCCTATAAAGCCACATGGTCTCTTGCGGTCCAAGCAAGAAAATTGGCCTTTATGAAAACTACTGCCGCCCTAGTAAATTTTTCGAAAAAGTTGGGCAGGAGGCCTCCGCATGAGCTACTACAAATATTTAGGGCTAAGTGCATCTCGACGTCCATGTATGGTGCAGGGATCTGGGGATATTCTGATCTTCAAGTATTGCAAGTTATCAAAAAAAATGTTTTAATATATTTTGGCAGTAGTACCTCCTCTTTTGTTTGCCATTCTGAATTGGGGGTCCCATACCTAACAGATCTCATAAAAGTGGAACCAATCCTGTTATGGCACAGGATATGGACATCTGTAGAAACCAATCTTACTAGGGACATTTTTAAAGATATTTTTAAATTGGAAGGTGTTCTAAGAATCGCATGGCTGAAGTACGTGCAGGATTTTATGCTTGACTTAGGCCACCCAGAGTTTTTTACTGAGCCGAACACAATGAGCAGTTGGACAAGAAAAATGTTAAAAGCAAAAGGCTTGAATTTACTGGAAACTCTTAGATTATGGGAAGAAATAACGAAGCCCACAGTATTATATAATCAAACGATCTTAATTACTTATTTCATGCAACCCTATCTCATACGTGTCTGTTGTTTATATGATAGATTCCAATTGACAAGATTTAGGCTTGGGATATTACATAGAATAACCAGTTTCCCAAACATGAACGATTGGACAAAAGTCATGCAATTGTGCCCCCGTGATGATCGCTCAGACCAAACGACACTCCATGTGGTTTTATTCTGCAAATTTTATAATGCTCAAAGGAAAAAAATTGATTTGACCTCTTTTAAAAACGTTTGGTATGAGACAATGTCGCCCTGCTTTTCTAGCGCTACAGTTTTTGGAAAATGAATATGTAACTTGAATTTTATTAATGTTTTTAAAAAGTGTAGTAAAATGTAGGAAATCAATCTTAATGTGACAGTTTTCATCTTTCAACAAAATAATCACGTAAAAGGGGTGTAAAGAAAATCGACCTCAAATGTTAAAATGAAATGTGATTTAATGTGCTGTTGTGCTTTTATGACTTTTTTCATATAGTAATCAAATAAAGCTTTGTTTGAGTTGATTTTATTTGAACATCATTTTTTTATAATTTTATAGATTCCATTTTTTAGAATACATTTATAAGCATTTGCAGGGCATACATATCCAAATGTATTCAGAGATGTGATCACATCATTGACCTTTGATTTTTGCACTCAACGATTAGAGAGGAGTTTGATTGCTTAAAATGTTCATTATGAATGCAATGTGCTGAACGCTGAATTATTATAGAATTGCCCGGCTGCATTGAGATTAGCCTCTTTGATTCCACCTAATGTTCAGCCACATTTTCCATACTTAACTTCTGATGGTATGTCATGCAGAGCACCATGCCAGATCAAGTGGAATGATGGTAATTAGCAAAACAGAATGATTGCTGCTTTTCATCTTAATACTGACCATTTGAGCAAAGAGTAGTTTATATGCAGAGCACATAAAATGAAATGAACAAGTGGACCACTTATCACAATAAAGAAGAAGTGCTTTTTTATGGAATCTATGTAATGACTATTTTAAAATATACATATTGTATATTTAATAATAATTCAATTCAAAGTCTAATGTAGCTTAATATTTTACTACTTTCCGTAGGTATTCCATCTGCCCATTGTTAAACCATTAAACACCTTGCCTTTTTTCTTTTCTAATCTCCACTAAGGATGACTGAGACCTGTACACCTGCCTCAGCTCTTGTGTACTTATGCCGATGGATACTGAATTTCATCCATGTACATGCTGCTATCTTGAACTGATGTTGATCTCACGCCAATAAGATCTAAGGTGCTTTGTGTAGATATATCAAGGTGACTAGGGATGCATATTGCAATTGTGTTACTGGTGTGTGGGCTCCTAGTCATCTGTCATACATTAAAAGGACACAGCGAGGAAAATGCTTTTTTCTTCAGCCTGCACTTTTAAGTATTGGGTGCTGAGCCTAATGCTCCCCCATACGCATGAGAAAGCTTGTAATCCAAGCAGAATGCGGCGGTTTAAAATGGTCATTCCAAGTTTCTAGGAAGCATCATCCAGACAAACCCACATCATGCAGGTAGAGAGGTCAATCAGAAACGATGTATTTGATTATAAAATCACATGGTGCCAGAGAGTAAAAAAAGCTGAATGTGAAATATAAAAGCCTGACGCATCGTGGCTCCCTGGGCTTTGTCAAAGAGGATGTAAGAGCACATTTTAGAAGGAAGTGCTTAAACAGAACACGGCATACATAAATTTAAAGACACAGACACACGTTTGCAAATATTCAATAAGCCCACAATGGAAAATGATGAAATGAATGTTTGCTGCATAAATGCAAATTCAACTATATCTTGTAGAACAAGATAGCATCTGTTATGTATAGCATATAGCCTCTATCATATTCTCAAAATGAAATTTTGAGATGGATTATTATCCTGTAACTCTACCACTCATCACTCACCAGATGGAGCGATAAACAGATGTCCTGGCCAGGTGGCAAAATTTCAACTTTATTTTGATAAACAATATGGTAAAACAATCATAAAACCTACAGAAAAAAATGCCGTCCCTCTTCTTCGTTAAGTACATCTGGTGACTTTTTTGTAACTTGAATATAGTGCTGGATTACAGCCATAAATCTCTTTTTACCACCTCTTTATCCTTTTGTTTCTTTATATATACAGCCCCACATTTACTAGTGAGCAATTACTTCCATGTTTTTCTGCAAAATGAACAGCAACCAGTTAGGCAGCATCCCCATTTCTGAGAAGACATAAGAGCTTCAAAATTCATGTTGTTCAACATCCTGAAGAAATTTACATGGACAAATTCAAACATAAACCAAGGGATCGATTTGGATGTTAATCATCTTACATCTATTGATGCATAAGTGACGTACATTGCATTGCAAAAAGTGAGAGGAACCTAGGGCCAGAAGTACAAAAAAGTCAGTTCGCGAATTCCTAATTTCAAATTTTTGCAGTTTGCAATTAGGAAATCGTAAACAGCTATGAACAACAGTGTCTCAGACACTGTTTGCGATTCCCAATGGGTCGCAAATGGACCTGCCTCATCAGTATTCATGAGGGAGGTTGCAATTTGCGACCCATTGGGAATGGCTACAATCATATATTCGGAGCGGGTGCCCGTTTGATAGCGTGGCTGTGGTTCCACGGATTTTATCCAGCTCAGTCTTCAAAAAGAAGAGCCCGCACTCACGAGAGAGGAAGAAAACTCGATTTAATCAGTGAGTTACAGGTACAGAGGACGCGTTTCGGCTTGCGCCTTTCACAACCATCAATGTTCTAGCAGTACTTCAGTACATTTTAGCTACATCATCAGCCATGGTTTCCTGTGTCGTCATTAGTTCATTAACATACTAAACGGACGTATATTCAGTATAGGATCACAACCATTTTTTTGCGAGCGCCATATTGAAATGTATAATCTTCAGTTTAAACAGGTCACTTATTTATGATCACTTACTGTTGTTTTTTCTTACAATTGTAAAGAGTAAGATTTTAAATTCATACATTGCATAATCATAGATCATCAGATATATACTGATAAATTAATTGTCAAAATAATATTTTTGTTGATGTAACCATCTGCAACCATAATTGTGCTCTGTATGAGCCTATGTTTCTGTCAAACTCTTAGATATCATATTATTCACAAAGTTATCCATATTTTCATACTAGCCTGAATATTTTCCAGACAAATTTTATAGAATGAGTTTGTAAACATATATAAACAGTTTAAGTTCGACCTATGTTTCACTCAGAATATAGTTGACAATTGTACCTAATCATGCCAGATAATATTTGGCGTGCATCAAGCATTTCATGATTTTGCTCTGTATGAGCCTACATTTCTTCATTGAAATTGAATTCACTTCATTGATCTCAGTACTAATTGACAGGACATCCACTCATTGCCGAAAATTCAAATTTGACAAAAAGATCAAAAAATCTAAAAAAATCATAAATAATCAATATTAAAAAATCTAATTCCAAAAAGGGGACTTTAACGCTCATCAGCCTGACTTATTGTTTGGTTTTCACATATTATCCTAAGTGGGCAGCTAACTTCTCTTCAGTTTTAAGGCCCAGAGGCATTTTTGTTTGCAAGTCCACAATATATCTTGACTATAGTCGTCTTAAGGTAGGCTCTAAGGCCATATGTATCAAGCCTTTTTCCCGTTTGCAAACGGGCAGATTCTCAGAATCTGCCCGTTTGCGAATGAGAAAAGCCTTTTGGGATGTATCATCCCAAAAGGCCATCGCAAAATAGAGAATCGCAAAATTTGCGATTCTCTATTTTGCGAATGCAATTAAGGAATTGCAAATTGCGATTCCTTAAATGCAATTCTGGAAGCACCAGAAATTTGCTATTTGGCCTTAAGGATTTGCAAATTACCACCAACTTCAAGTTGGTGGTAATTTGCAATTTTCTTTAAAAAATCACTTTTTTGATTTTTTAACAGTGCCATATGTCGCACATACATGCCCTTAGGGCATGTATGTGAGCAAAATGTGCACACATGCATATTTCAGGGTGCAACAGGGTGTCCTTTTGGCACCCTTGCAACCTTGAAATTGCATTCTCAATTTGCGATTCTCTAATTGTTAATCGCAAATTGAGAATATCTTCCCATTCATTCCTATGGGCCTCCTAGCCCATAGGAATGAATGGGAAGGTATTCCTTATTTGCGAATCTCAATTTGCGATTCGCAAATAAGGAATATGTAGGATTCGCAAAAATTTTTGCAAATCCTACATACATTGCATTTTGCGATTCTCTAATTGCGATTCGCTAAAAATCGCAATTTGAGAATCGCAGAACTTTTTTTTGATACATATGGCCCTCAGAGCTCATATGGTGCAGTAGCGGCCCGTGCAGGGCGTGCTTGCCGGGCGGTGACGTGTGGCGGGGGAGGGGCAGGGTGGGGGGGTAGTAAACACCGGAATACGGATTAATGCAGGTAAGTTGCAGCGCGCGCAACGAAATTCGTTTTAGTAATTTAATTGTCTACTTACCTGCATTCATCTGTATTCCGGTGTTTACTACCCCCCGCCCCACGTCACCGCCCGGCAAGCACGCCCTGCACGGGCCGCTACTGATATGGTGCGGTATTTATGTAGCAACACCCAAAAGAGCACTTTGAGAAGCGCATGCTGCATTTAGAAGGAAAAGCCTATTTAGGTGCAAAATCAACACTGGAGCAAGATCAATAGGAATGTAAAAGCATTTTTAGGAGCAAAGTCACATTTAAGCGCAAACATGTATCTATTTGCATAATTACTTTTAGGTGCAACATCAGCAGGAATCTGAAAACATCAACATGATGTTGGAGACACTTTTAGGTGCAAAACACGTTTTGGAGAAAAATCTAAATTCGGTGCACAAACACAGGCGACAGCCAAGAGGAGTGTAGTGTCAAAATAGGTGCAAAATTGCTCAGTTAACGTGCACATTTACATTAAAATCACACTTGGTAAAAAAAATCGGCTGCATTCTGGTATTATAGTTAAGAAAAAAAAATCAAGTTTTGGTGTAAAATCAAAATACCTTTTAAAATCAGCATATGGAAGCCCTTTTCCCACCCCGACTCATAGTAAGGTTCAAAATTAAATTTAGGTGCAAATTCATCAATAGTTCATGAGTGTGGAAATACTTTCAGGATCTCAAATGCCGCCTTGCAGTATGTGGGCACTTCAAAGATTCAGATTCTCCTCCGGCCATGAATCAAAATGCAAAGACACTTTCTTCAAGCCATAGCACAAAAGAGCTGACCCAAACTAATCAGAGGCTGAAAGGGGTTGATTTAAAGTGCTCCTCTGTGGATGTTTTAGGTGTTGGTAAAATGAATTGTAGTCTCAGCTAATGCTAGAACCAGTAATATATTCGATATAATGGAAAAGCACAGTATTTTGCATTCCCTGAATTTAACACAAGCAAAGGAAGCCATAGTTTTTAGTTTTGTTAAATCTGTTGCTTAGATAAAACGTGTCTAGTCGCATCCGGTTTTAGCAAAACAAAAGTAATGAAAGAATAGCCTTAAATCACCAATGAGTGACCCCAGGTGAATAAGGCTTTTCCATATGCAGAAAAATAGTCAAGTAATTTAAGATTTTCAGACACAGATTTCAGATTTTCAAATCTTCAAACCCAGATTTAAATTTTTTTTTTTTACAAAACGAAAAACATAGCCAATACTGTTTAGAGTCTACAATAGTGCTTGTTAAATCTCTAAAGTTCTTAGTCTTTGAAAATATTGTGCCAGTTTATGCCCTGACGTTTATTTTCAAATTCTCCTCGCTCACACGAACAGTAGATAATTATGGACACAGGTTGAGCGCCTTTTTTCGTGAGTAGATTATTATATAGCTACGGAGATCACTAATCTAGCATGAAATTGACTCCTCACTCCGCCCTCTTGAATGAGAGCTGTTTCTTTCTGCTCCGAACGAGAGAGTGTAGACGCATTGGTCACAGACACGCTTTGAAAGTGGTCCATTTGGCTAATAAACAGAAGTATTACACTCGGATCTTGCCGAGGAGTCTCCGAATTTTCTTCATCAACATCTTGTTCTGATAGTTTTATGCTCATTATGCCTTCCTAATGGTAAATTATGTGGCTTAACCAAATAGTTACACTGGAACTGCATTAATATGTCCAATCAGTGCGTAATATCATACTTCTAAACTGAGTAATGTGATTATGTGGAAATAATGCACTCTGTGACTGATGTACATCAGAATTATATGAGCTATTTTTGGTACACACTTTTTAAAAATGGGATCTACCGAATATATTTCTTAAAACAAGCAGTCATAGTCCGAACCACCTGCAGCGATATTATCGCATCGTATAAGTCATATACAAAACTGCTTTTTCCTAGCCACAAAAATGTGTGTTGAAAATGGCCAAATGTAATTACATCTATTTAACGTTGCCACAGGTGCGAAACATCGTTGTAGACAATGTCATACAGGGACTCTATGTTGCAGAAATCCCTTTTTCCCAATTTGATTGTATTAATTACAAATCAATAAAAATTCATATTTTTTATATTCCCTACTCTCCAAAGTACCCTCCACCTTCCCCTTAACCCTGCCCTAATGGATTGTACGCAAAGTAAGAGCACTGAAGCAAAATGTGGTTGTAGTAATTTTCACTGTTGTCATTACCCGACCAACAGGTGAGTATTCAGTCCATGAAAAAAAGTTGTTTAATTGAAAACAAACGTTTCTCATATATTTATCTGCAAATTTAATGTTATGTATATTTGTATAGTACATTAATCACCTGTGGCATTATCCAGGCACTTTTCAAGTGGCGGGCAGCTGTCTCATAGCGAGGTTAGAAGGGATGAGGAGGCTCTGATGTGGTGAGGGAGGTTGTTCCATGCTTTGGTATGAGAAAGCGCAGCCTCTGGCTTTGATTTGGCAATTCTGGGTATGCATGCCAGTGATAGTCCGGCTGAGTGGAGTTGCCTGGGAGGTGTGTAGAAGTGTATGCGGCTGTTGAGGTTGCCGGGGGGTTGTTGTGTAGTACTTTAAATGTGTTTGTGACCAGTTTGTATTGGGTGCATTATTGAATTGGGAGCCTGTGCAGTTCTCTGAGTTGTGGGATGATGTGGGTACAATGAGGTAAATTGATAATGTTTCTTGTTGCAGCGTTTTGGATAGTCTGGGGCCGGTTCACGAGTTTCTTAGTGATTCCCGCATAGAGTGTGCTGCCGAAATCGAGTCTGCTGGTGATTAGAGCATGTGTGACCGTTTTCCTGGTATTCTCAGTAAGCCTTATGAAGATTTTTTGTAGCATCCCTAGGATGTGGAAGCAGGAGGATGCCACTGCGTTTACTCGGGCTGTCATGTCAAGCATATCGTCCAGGATGATTCTGAGATTTCTTGTGTGGGTAGTGGGGGAGGGTGAGGGTCCGAGGTTATTAGGCCACCAGGTGGAGTCCAAGGCAGATGTTTTTCCTCCGAAGATCAGTACTTCAGTTTTGTCCGTGTTCAGTTTGAGGCAGTTGGTTTTCATTCATGTGTTTTTTAAAGTGAGGGTCTTGTCTGACAGAGAGAGTATCAGTTGGGTATCACCTGCGTAGGAGAGTATGTCGATATTGTAGGATCTGATGAGGTCCACTGGCGGAGTCTTGTAGATGTTCAATAACGTAGAGCTATCGGATGATCTGTGGGGGACTCCACATATTCTTTGTCTTTGATGTTTAGGGTGGCAGGTTTACTCTTTGTGTTCTTCCTGTGACTAAGGAACAAATCCATCGAAGGGCTGGTCCTTGTATGCCTGCGTCATGCAGTCTTCTGATCAGAGTGGAATGGGAGACCAGTTTGAAAGCTGTGGAGAGGTTGAGTAGTATAAGTGTTGCTATGTCTCCATGGTCTACGATCATCCTGATGTCGTCAGTTGCTGCAATGAGGGCAGTCTCAGTGGTGTGGTTTGCCTGGAAGCCTGATTGCGTGCTGTCCAGGAGCTGGTGTGCACTGAGGTGGTGAAAGATTTGCTTGTTTATGGCTTTATCTATCACTTTGGCTGGGTAGGGCAGAAGAGAGATCGAGCAGTTGTTTTCTAGCTGCTTGGGTGTGTAGAGGATTTCTTTAGCATTGCACTGACCATGGCATGTTTCCAGGTCTCCAAAAACATCTCAGAAGTGATGGAGGTGCTCACGATGCAGCTGAGGACTTTGCTGATGGGGTGGCTCCCATGTTGTAGATGTGGTGGGGGTAGGGGCCTGTAGGTGCCCTGGAGTGGATGGTTCTCATGATGTTGGCTGTTTCCTCTGTGGTGGGGGTTTCCCAGTCCGTCAGGGTTATTCCTTGTGTATTTGTGAGAAGGCTGGAGGCGAGGGTGTAGGGGTTCAAAAGAGTGTCGAAGTTGTTGTATGTGGCTTTGATTTTGTCGCTGAAGAATACTGAGAAGCTGTCACATAGTTCCTGCAAGGGGGTGATGCAGTGAGTAGGGATGACTAGTGAAGTGAAGTCCTTGATGATCGTAAAGATTCCTTTTCCACCTTTGGAGCAGTTGTTTATGTGCTCTGCAAGGGCCTTCTTCTATGTTTCTTTTAGTTGTTGGTAGTAGAAATGTAAGGGCTGTTTTTATATGTCCATTTTGTATTTCTAGGTGGTTCATTCTACATTTTCTTTTGAGCTGTTTGCAGCATTGTTTTGATGTGCAGAGTTCCTCCATGTACCAGCTGGCCTGCTTCTGTGTTCTTCTCTGTGCATTGAGTTTACGGGGTTCCAGGGAATCTGCACAATGGTCTAGGTGTTTGACATCGCAGTTTAGGTCGTTGGTGGAGGTTGGTTGATTCAGGCGCAGGGTGTCTGCCCAGTTGGAGTTGTGGATGCTGCTCCAGCTTCATTTGGCCATGTTTGTGGTGGCAGGTCTCGCTAGGTGGGTTACGAAGATGTATGTATGATGGCAAAAAGAACAGACGATGGACGGAAAGCTGAACAATGCAAATATTCACACCCAGTCAACAGATCTGGGTTTAATCCATCATGTTTCTGGTCCAGGAAGGACCTGGCTTGACAGTTTGGTCTGGACTATTCCTATTAGGAGCAGGGTCAAGACGGATTTGCATATGGCTGGGTCGAAACTAGGGTGGCATGGTGAGCAATATAATGATGGATCTAACCCAGATCTCTTGACTGGGGTTGAATGTTTGAATTGTTCCGCAATCCATCTATAATTTGTGTGTCTTTTGCCTTCTCACCCTAAATGTGCTTGGTAAGCCCATACGTAGGTCCTACGAATGCACATATGTTAGTCTGGCTGATGAGAGCTGATACCCCGAAACCAGTCCCAGGATGCTTGTTTCTGGTCCAGGGTGGATTTGGCTTGGCAGTTCAGGCTCGACTGCTCCCATGAGGAGCAGGGCAAGACTGATTTGCATATGGCTGGGTCGAAACAGAAGGGGCATAGTGAGCAAAAGAACAATGGATCTAACACAGATCTCTTGACTGGGGGTGAAAGTTTGATTTGTTCCGGATTCCATCCATCATTTGTGTGTCTTGAGCATTTATATGATGGCATGGTTGGTCCAAGTGGACAGCGTGGTTGTTATGATTTCAATGTTGTTGAAAGTGGTGAAAACCGGATTGAAGGTGTCACACAGTGTGTGTGTGTTCGGTGACATGTTTTATCAGTTCTAGGTTCTCTAGGCTCTTGAGGAGTCCGATAGTGTTGGGGTCACTCTTGTCTTCGAGGTGGAAGTTGAAATCTCCTTTTAGGATGTAGTTGCTGGAGTCAAGGGGCTGATGAAGTCGGTGATGCTGTCTGCAAAAGTGGTTCTCGGTCACTGTGGTCGTACACAAGGGTTCCACTTAGGGTGTATGTTGCAGATGTCTGTAGCTTGAAGTGCAGGTGCTCCAAAACTGTACTGTAGACACTGAAGTATTGTGGATCGCTCACATGCTGGATGCTCTTCTCCTTATCATGAATTGGTAGGTGCTCTGGCACTTGGTGTTTAAATGTCTGCTGCTTTGAGTATTGAAACTTTGTTACTGGATCTCCGTCACTACCTCAACATTTGGCTTTCTTCTGTGCATGCAGCTTTTTACAGCTGTAGCCACTACAATGCCGGGGGTCTTCCCTCTTGAGGCAGTAATAACCAGTCTCTCTCAATGACAGCACATACTGGCACTCATCTAAAGCCCATACTACATCTGAGGGCCCTGTACAATGTTAGAGAGTCAGAATTAAACTGTCCTATGAGCTGAGGTATTTTTTTCAGTCAGTGGCACACTTGTGGATGAGCAGTTGTGGAGTCATCATTGTGAGTAGCAGCAGGGGCTTGGCGAGCAAAAACACAGCTAGTGGTCGCTGCAAAGAGAGTAAGTAGCGCCTTGCTCAGAACCAGGCATGTTAATATGCCTGGTCCAAATATGGCCATTCATAGAGGAGCATACCGATTTGTAGCAATTATATATAGTAAACAATGTAGAATGCTGAAAATATAGAGTCCAATTCACTGGAGTAATCTGAGACGAAAGTCTAACTTTACGACTTTCGGTATTCACAAAGGGCATTTACGAGTAGTAAAGTTAGGGGCATATTCTCAAGGACTTATCGCCGAGTTGGCGGCACTTTATCGCAGCCAAAGTGGCAATAGATTTATCGCACCATTCACAAGCTGGTGCTAACAGCTGATATCGCCAGTTTACCTGCGATAGCAGCCGCAAAAAACATCGCCACGGATGACACCGGCAACTAACGCTAATGAGATGCAGAGTAGGCGTTCCTCTGCAAAAAGCAGTGAAAACACCACTTGGCAATATTCTCTTCAACCAGCCAGATCGGCGATAAGATCACAAAACAGGCAATAAGGCGCGTTAGCAGCAGGGATTTAACACCTGTTCCTACCTGGTGTTAAGACGGACGACAACCTGCACCACAAAAGGGAGCCCAGACCAGAGCCACACCTGAAGAACAACAGATGCCATGGAGCTACTGATCATGCAGCTTGGAGCCCCAAGAGGGCCACAACACCCACCGCCACCACGCCCAGGCACGCCACCCCCCCCCCCGGACAAAGATAGTTGACATCAACTTTACAAAATCATTAACAAAACAATTTGCCTGATGTCGCACAAGTACAACAATTAACATTCATGTGTGGTCAGAAAAAGGAGAATCATTCATTCATCTCTGAATTCCCAAACAAATCATTACATTCAAATTTAACTCAAAACAACTATTTGGAAGAGTCATGGCGGGTCTTCTCTGGACAATCTGTAAGTCACAGCCTGCAAGACAAAATTCAAGATAAGAAGGTGTGTCATGCTCTCATCAAAGGACAGAGAGAGAGAGAGAAAGAGAGAGAGAGAGGGAGAGAGAGAGAGAGACAGTGAAAGGAAGGCCCT
Source organism: Calotriton arnoldi (assembly GCA_963921515.1). Classification (NCBI taxonomy): domain Eukaryota; kingdom Metazoa; phylum Chordata; class Amphibia; order Caudata; family Salamandridae; genus Calotriton; species Calotriton arnoldi. The sequence continues at coordinate 149,958 of CAWUFW010014465.1, read as the reverse complement.
TGGCACATACATGCCAACTGTTGTGTGTGTATCGCTATTGGTGCACCATAAGCCTAAGGCCTAGCCCCAAATGCAGCGCGAAAGCCACATCACATTTCCAGAATGCAAGCAGTAGTCAGACTAACATCAGGGATCAAAGCTCCTGTGTCTCAATACAAAAGGCGGAAGGACATCTGCACCTCCGACCTTGGTCTTGCATGCGGCAGGCACACCCTGAGAGAGATACCACAGCCGATGATGACGACTCCCACACTACGCACAACCCGATGAAAGACCAACCTATCCACACCCCACACACAGAAGTCCTTGCCCGAAGCTATCTTGCACGGAATGTCCTTCACCCTTACTCCCACATTAACCCAGGCGTACAACCATTGCACACTAAACCAACTCATTGCCCCGAGCTGCGGCATTTCATCCACAGAACTGGCGCAGGTCAGAACAGTGCTGCTTCAACCAGAGCCACCAACGCAATGGCAGAACATCCTGGGCACATGCGCAACCCCTGTCACGTGGAACTGTACCGTGCACATATGCTGCATTTGTTGGGGACACTGCCACTGGCAGTGTTGCGCATCAGTTACCGTCTGCGCTTCCATCTAGCGTACGTCACCTGCGTCCAGCCCTGGTTCCACTGCCGATCATGCATATTCAAGTGGCCCATGGATGTCTGTCTATCCAACACAACGGTAGCTGAACTGGATTATGACTTGTGTGTGCGCCCCCTGTTGGTCCACGACCAGGAGTGTAACCGTGATACCCGTTCATGGGATGCCTTGATATCTGGCGTATGTGCTGGCAGTTGGGCATGGGAAATTGCACAAGTCCTCGTGTGCAGTGATCACATCGAAGCGCTCCCCCATTGGGCTGTGTTGTGGATTGGTGAAACGGCGTGGATGGAGCACATCTGTCCGGACCAGTTAATGGATTGGCTCGCCCCCGTGTTCGTTGAGGCCGACAACGACGTTCTCTTGGAACTGATTGCCCAGGAAGCTGCACTCGCATTCATGGACGAGTAACTATGTTCCTGCAGCCACAACTGCTTGTAACCCAGAGCACAGGTCCCAACACCTTCTTGCATCTTGGAGAAATGGTCACATAGCCCACCACAACAGTGGACATTGCTGCATTCGCCTGGACTCAGAATGCATGTGCGTGCACCTACGCGTGTTGACACACACCTGTGCAAGGTGAGGCAGTCCCATGGGTGGAGCTGCACAGCGTCGCTTGGCAAGGTTCCTTACTCTGACATACTGCTGGAGGGAGTGTACACACATGGCAATGTAGTACTACATGTGACCTTGTTGGACCCTTTCACCTGCTCACTGTCAGCAGAGCAGACAGTCTGCGCAGTCCGGTGGTACAGCACAATGCAGATCCCATGGGCTGTGATTCGTGTCCCCTGACACGGGGCTATGAGCATACGCCAAACATCACATGACTCGCCCAGCAAGGCAAGGTGGGCTGAGACAGTTGCCATCCGTAATGATTGGTGTTCATGTTTGTCTCCCCAGTTCTTGCACATCTACATGTTCCCATGCTGCCTGTTAGTGTCTGAAGCATTGGTCTGCATGTTGTGGCCCTTGTCTTGCCTGTACTGACACGCACATGCAAATAAAGTCTACGCCACTTCACTAGTGTTCAACTGTGATGAGTGTTGATTAGAATGACAAATCGTGTGCCTCAATGAGCATTGTCCGTACACAGGGAGGGACTGACTGACGCATTTCACTTAGGGGTGAGTCCCTATTGCCAGCTCCACCTCTTTAAGCCAGACATTGTGGTTGGGATAGTTGCTGGTGGACCGGTGCTCTTACGTGTCTTCAGCAATGTGAGTATGGTGTCCAACTTCTTGCCATGTGGATCAATGTGATCCATCAAAACAGGCTGTGTCCACACAGTTGAGTGTGAGTAGGTATGCGAAGAGATGTTCTGTTGTCACATGTGATGGGGGACAATACTTTAGGCCTGCTACCGATTTAGACATTCTTACACACAGCCCCATTTAATACATGGACGTGGGGGTACGTTGGGGGGTTGCGAGATTGTTGTTCATGGGCAATGAGGCCACAGCTAGTTTACACGTACACAGTTATCTAATTGGCCATGTGGGTCAGGGTCAAACATGCACATTGATGTCATTTCCAAGGGTGTACCTTTTTGTGCAATCAATGTCCCTACATTCATCCATACTCTTATACTTGATTCAACATAGACATGACACATCTGTGTGATTTGGAATGTTTTATTCACATTCTGTGGAGTGTCGGAGCTAGAGCAGTACATGGCCATGCAAACCCCACATAACATGGTTGCCCAGTGGAGGGCCAACCAGAGTCCTTTGGGGAATGACGATTTAATCGGAACAGGAAGAGTTCAGTCCGCAGCCTGATTGCTGTGTCATTGGTAACCAGTGCAGATGTGGCAGTCCATGTCGGGGTCCAGGTGAATGTCGCAGAGTGTTTCGGGGGACAGTGGAAGGTGTTGTTCCTGGGCATGATGCAGAGGGCTGAACCAAGCAGGAACAGGCCATATGGCGGGGATGGATGCTACAACCTCCTTTCTCAAACAGAGTCATTGCCATCCAGATCTTAGTCCTCTGATATGTCTTCTGTGTCAGGTGTGTCGGGTGTGTGTGGTGGTGTTATGGCTGCATCACTGTGTGCCACTGACACATCAGGTGGCGGAGGTGGTATGGCTGCATCACTGTGTGCCACTGACGCATCAGGGGGCGGAGGTGGTATGGCTGCATCACTGTGTGCCACTGACGCATCAGGGGGCGGAGATGTGTGTGTCGGAGTTCCTGCAGCAGTCATCTGGGACAGGCTCTGTGGCAGCAATGGCGAGATGAGGTTCTGCAGGGTATGGTAGATCCCAGCTACATCTCGCTGGTGTACAGCCGTGGCAGCCATCCTTCCAGCCTGCATCCGCTCCATGTTCTCCATTGTCCTCCGCATCTGTGCCAACTCTGTGCTGCCATCGCTGGAGCCTGTCTGACTAGACAGTTTGTGTATCCGAGAAATGGCTCCAGCGAGGTCAGCCAGGGATTGTTGTAGAGCATGGAACGGACTGTGAGTGTCCGTTAGGGACTGTAAGTGGTCCCTGATGGGACTCATACACCCACGTATGGCATCAAGTTTGGCTGCCATGAGGTCGAAACCCACCCGCGCCTGTTCAGCCAGCCCCCTCCGGCAGTCTGACACACGGCGTTGGAATGCCATGTGTCTTTCCGTGAGGTGCTGGGAGCCAGCCGTGGTGGTGGGAGCTTCCTGCTGTGTTGGCTGTGCAGGGGGTGGGGTCACCTCGATGCAGCTGGGCTGTCCTGCCCCTTGAGGTGGGGTGCGGAGGCTGTCCACGAGTCGTTGGAGGGTGTCTGAGCAGATGGCCAGGGGTTCCTCCTCATCATCACTGAAGAGATGTCTGGTCTGCTCTGCAGGAGGTGTTGATTGTCCCTCTGCAATGTAAAGGGGAGATGCAGGTTAACAATGTGTTCGATGGATGTTGACGCATTGTACATGTTTACATACAGACTGCATGACAATGTACATTGTGACTGTTTTGGATGAGCTGGCTATTTGATGGGGGACAGTGGACATTTCGACTACATGACGGATGTGAGGTTGTACTCGTACATTATCATCTCACAGTTTCCTGCTATGCCAGATGTGATTGGTCAGTTTCTACGCACAAGCGGCACCAGTTGTGTCCTCTGTTCTGTAGTGAAGGTGTTGCACTCTGTACTACATTGTCGTCAATGTTGATGTGCTGTGATTGCTATGTATGTGTGCTGCATTGTGGGAGGGTCGCCCCTGCAGCTCTGATTTAGCGGCCCCTTATCCCTTTGGGGCGGTGTGCATTTGACATGTGTGCTTTTGAGGGGCTGAGATGTTGGCGACTTGGGTCATTTGTGCTCTTGGACGGTTTTTGTACTTTTGTGCATTGTTTGTCTGCAGATGTTTTTTTGATGTCAGGGGTTGTATGTGCACGTGGATGTGTCAGAGTGTGACCTGCCCCTTTGAGGATGTGATCCACACTGGGTCACCTCAGTGTCGTGTTGTGCACCATGTCATGTATTTTTACTGCAGCAGTGCTATTGGTCATGCAGTGTCACTTGAATTGTCAGTGTGGCTCACAGAGCCGCTGCTTAGCTGGATTCGGCACATGTGCATGGGTAGGTTGTGATATTGGTGATAGGGAGGGGGGCCCCTTTGTGCACATAGTGGACGGGGGCCTACTTGGTGTTTCTATGTGTGCTGCAGTGTGCCAAGGGTATGAGGGACATGTTCCACAATCATTGTGGGTGTGCAGTGTGCTACACATAATTGTGCATCTGTGCCATTGTGCCCATCCCCACCGCGTCTCCCCAGTCCCTGGTCGTTACTCACCCTGTTGCTGTTGGGTCAGGTCATGTCGGGCTGTGTCCGGACACCCAACTCCTTGCACCGTCTCCACACTGATGACTGTGGCCACCATTTCCTCCAGCTCATCCAGCTCCTCCTGTGGCGCAGGACTCCCACCTCCAGTCGCCGTTGCTGCCTTCCGGTTGGCAGCGAGTTTCTGCTAGGTTTGGCTATTGACATCATGCCAGCACCTTTTGACCTCCTCCATTGACCTCCTCAACACTCCGACTGCATTCACGTTGTTCACGATCGACTGCCATATTTCTGTTTGTGTTGCCAATGACACAGTGGAGGTGACGAACAGTTGTTGGTAGTGTTCTATCACCTCTGTGACGATGATCCTGTTTTCCTGCGGAATGAACCGCGTCTTCCTCTTCCTCTTCTCCTTGCCCTTCCCCGACCCCGAGGTATCTTGCTGGTCGTCTGTGGGGCTTGTGGGGTTCGCGTTGTCCTCTGCACTCGATCCGGGTGCATCCATAGTGCTGCGCAGTTTATTTTTAATTTCTTATTCTGCTTTTATGGTGCATTTTACCGCATGACGCGTGGGAATTGCAGGCCTGTCGCTGGTTATCGCAGGTTTTTTTATCGCGGTTGGCCACATCGCAAGTTTTTTCGTGTTCGTGTTTCGTGTTTTTTTGCCGTTACGGTAATTTTATTGCGGTCATTTGACGCGTTAGCGTGTGACTATCGCATGGTACCGCCGTGTTGAGAATAAAACGTTAACACAGCGTTATTTTCCCGCGATGGACTGCGATGTGCAAAGTTGCGTTAAGCTAATTTTGCGATAATTATCACACGTTCTTGTGGATATCCCCCTTAGAAATTTGGTCTAAGTTTAGACCAAAAGTCTAAATTAGACCATAAGTCTAACTTTACTACTACTAAAGTTAGACTTTTGGTCTAAACTTAGACCAAAAGTCTAACTTTACTACTCGTAAATGCCCTTTGTGAATACCGAAAGTCGTAAAGTAAGACTTTCGTCTCAGATTACTTCTGTGAATCGGGCCCGTTGTATCTAAAATGTACAATATTTGAAGTGCTGTAGACCAAATTTTGATTTTATTTCAACATCAACGTTTTAAAAATGCAATTCTAAATGTAAATAATATATAACTATTACAAAGAACAGCTGATACTATCATTAAAGGAGGGCCACCACATTTGTGCAGGGAAGGATTGGCTTGTGAGTGAAGATGAAGACCTTCCAAAAAGAGAGTGAAAGTTAAAAACTGCAAAGCCAATGCGTGTGGCTTTAATGTGCTAATGCATGCAAACATAGGCATGAACACATTTTATTTTTGTGTTTTGGCGCAGTAAAGTGGGTCCTATTTGCTTTGCAAAATGCTTATCCTGTCTGCTTCTGGCTCTAACCTCCAGTAATTCAGAGATAAACTCGCAAAGCAATAAATGCAAAAACTAAGATATACAAAGAATTATGCTGATTGGATTTAAATTTTCACATCCAATTTACAGTTCTATATATTATTTATGTCCAGGACCCTTGTGTCTGTTTAATGCGTAAGTTAATTATAAGATATCACAGAAGTTTAAAATGGAATGATTAATGAGGTGAATGTGTTTCTGTTAGTTGTTCTGAAACTGGAAGTGCTTCATTATGAATTGTAAATGCAGCTCACCTTAACTTTAGGTAAAATAGTTAAGTATTGAATAGTTGTAAATAATATTGTTAAGACCCCCGGTTCAAGTACTTCCGGCCAGAATAGCCTCAGACTGGGGGTCTTGCTTAGCTCAAGTAAAGCAATTTTGGGTCACTTGAACGAGGTATGGCGTGTAAAATAATAATTCCTAATTATATTCTAAGCATTATAACAACTCCTCGGCTCAGTGTGCCTATGTCACTAAACCAAAGGGATATTTAAATAATTTCACCAGTATAAGCCACAATTAAATGAATTTTGGGGCTGTAATAAAAAGATTCCCTGGTTCTGTGATAGGCTGATTAATCAATCACACTTATACATCATAGTCCACTTAAAGGTCACTCCAAAATGTTCGAAGAGAGTGTAGTATAAAAAACTGAAATAGGACTTCTTGACCGCACTAACTATGAACAATATTGAGTTAATTTCCTAGTGTGAACACTAGGACAAGTCTGCCATACGAGAGCAAATGTAGAAGCAGCCGGGTGCAAAAACATTATTAGTGAAGAACTTAAAAATGTGGGCAGGTCACAATATTTGTGACATCACCAGACTTGAGCCTGTAAGTATAGCTATTGAGAGTAGAATATATGCATAAGTGAAGAGAGCCAACCAAACTGATCAAAGCAACATGTGCCATATGAACACTACAGATTGTAGTCTTCATTCAAAAGGAGAAGGGTCATAACATGAATATCGACTTAAAATTGCACACAGGACTAACCCTGGGCGTAGTTTGCGTAGTAGCGCTACGCGTAGCTACGCAAAGTGCACTTTGCACTACGCACGCTACGCGTAGCTACGCGAACTGCGTAGTGCGGTAGGGCAATGCTGTTCGCACTGATTGCACAGTGCCGGATGCTTGTCCGCACTGTGCAATCATTGCAAACGGCATCTTGCACAGTGCAAGCGGTCGTTTTCTACCGCTCGAGTAGATTTGTATCCGAGCGGCAGCTTTCTCAACACGGACTTGTGGTTTCTCATCGCGAGCGGTCGCGAGCATACGCGACCACTCGCAATGAGAAACCTGACCTCCCCGCTTTGAGAATCTCACCGGGAGGTTTATTTTCCACGCTCGCGATCGGCAACTTGATGTTGCTGATCGCGAACGAGGAAAAAGTCTCGCCGGGATGTTGATTTTGCTCGCTCGCGGTCGCCAACTTGACGTTGAGGACCGCGAGCAAGCAAAAAATGCCCGCTACGCTACGCGGTTTTGCACTGTGCTACGTGCAATTCGCGTAGTGCGTAGTAGCGCAAACTACGCACGCTCCGCAAGCGTAGCGTAGTACTACGCCCAGGGTTACACAGGACTCCATGATGCAGGTTCCTGAGTCAACAATTGTGCATAACCAAGAGCCAAAAATGCTGGTCAAAATCCCTTAACGAATCGCCAAACCTCCAGTGTAAATCAGGATCTCCCTTGACTATATAATACTATATTTTAGCCTATAAAAGTCTTATATTATGCTCAAGCAAATATATTTAAGTCTGTTTTACACAAAGTGTTTTTCCGTGAAAAGCTGAAATTTACTTCTGGAAATTCAGAAGTAAGTGAAGCCCACGCACCAAAAGTTTTTTGACAATTGTGCTGCTAGTGACTGAACTGTATGTAGCATTGACATTGCTATTATGTACTGTTGATCACTTTTGGCTGCTACTTATTTCCAAATACTTTTGATATTAAAAAAAGCTCATCTGATTTTGTTAGACAGATAACTCCTTAGTATTTCCTTAAACTCCTGGTCAACTTGTAACCTTATCCATACTTGCAGTACCTTTGTATTCCTACAATTTCGTTTACTTCCTCCACACTTAACCCCAAAGGCAGTTCTCACCTTACTGGAGAAATGGAACAGGCAGGTGTCCCACACCTCTTCCTCTGGATTATGCTTACAGAATAGTGGAGGTGTCAGGATTCAGGCAGACTGGGCGGAGAAGCTCTTACTCTTGCAGGGCATTGATAGGGGGCACCTTCCAGAATCAAGAGAATAAGTACAACACAAACTAATCTTTTATAATCATTAGTTTTTAATATCGCCAGAACTAATAAAGTCATTAATTTTCTATGATGATAGAAAGCTCAGCAACCATGAATGTTATCTAAGTGACGAGAATATAGACCTCAAACGTTGTTCATCACACATGGCTAGTTTTTTTCCCTCACATTATAGAACTATAGTGTTTACCTCACGGTTCTTTATACAGTACATTAGTTGGTGAGTTTCTATTTATTATAGCTTGGATATTCATCTTATGTTTTTATGCTGTATATTGTTGTACTAAATAAAGTCTTTATAACACACATGGTTAATCAATTAGTTTAGAACTTCCCTTGCACATCGAATTATTGTGTCCTATATTTCTGATTCATTTAGATTTCCTCAGTGAACTGAAGAATTCTAAGGTAAATGGCCCCCAACGAATTGTTTCTCTCTCTTCTCTGCCCTCCCCAATTAGGGAGAGTTGACACCTTTCTCTTCCTGGTATTACAAGGTAGCTGATTGGGGCCCTCACACTGAGAACCCGAACATCCAGCCAAGAGCAACAATTACATTTGAATGATTTTTAAGTATTAGTATGTATTACTTTAAAACACCATTAGGAAAGAAACCAAACCTTTAGCAAGGCCACACTGCAGAAAGCAAGAATGGACAGAGCAATGAAGACATTTACATGATCCCGTTCTTCTTGAACAGCAGTAATGTGACTATTTTGCACAAACACACAAAATAAACCATTCATTGCTTTGCACAAATTAAGCCATATTCTTTCATGCCGTTTAAGAACCTTGTTTCACGTCTAATGTTGAGAGAACACACTGAATGCAAAATGTTCACCATGGCAACGTATATTAAGGGATATAATCCGTGTCAACACTATCGTGACATGTATGTAACTGTAACTGACAGCCTGGTGTGATACCTTAAAACTGGCTGCTACAAGCATCCTTCACCTCAGTCCACAACTAGGATCACTATATCCCCATACAATGATGTACATTTATGCTACTCATTACCCGATTGCCGTTTCCACATTGGTCTATTCCATGGTGCCAAGGGCACACGGTGACAGGTACAACTGGGGTCTCTCACATCAGCTACACCTGGTGGTCTCCACCCGACTACCAGGCCTGTCAATCCCAGACTGGTGGATCACGTGACGTCCAATCCAGCAGACAGACAAAGTCATGGCTACACTTCAACCTGGTGCGCCCTCTGTTCCTCATTATAGTTTCATGAGCTGGGTGTGGTGGGTCAGTGGACTAATGTGTCCACTGTAATAGCCTTTGTTTCACCTTATGGTCACAGGTTCAAATCTCCGCGGGTCCACTCAGCCTTTCATCCTTCTGAGGTCGATAAAATGAGTACCATTGAGTTGGTTAACAATAAACATCTTTTATTCAGTGCCAAGATACCCTTCTGGGTGAATGTGCGCTTTACAAATACACATGTTATGTTGATGCTGGTTACATGCCTGTAAATTGCCAACACAGCTGTCTACAGACCAGCAGGTTTGGGGTAGAGAACTGACACCTCTTCCGACTTCTACAGTGAGGTCTAAGGTCGGAAAGAGTTGTATCTCCCATGGAGCACACTACTCCTACGATCAGATGCCATCAGGGCCGGACTGGCTACCGGGCGTTTTGGCATGCTGCCGAGCTGGGGGCTGATGTCACTGCGGTGGGGGCTAATTTCGTTGATGGAGACCTGCGTGTGCTACGAAATAAACAAAGCAAAACGAATTTCGTTCAGCACAAGCAGGTCCCCATCAACGAAATCAGCCCCCAGCTCGGCAGCATGCCAAAACGCCCGGTAGCCAGTCCGGCCCTGGATGCCATGAATCAAAGGCCCTGTCTGCCTGACCATCCATCATCACGGAGCTCGGAAGGGCGGCTCCTCCCCAATCCCTGGCCTGTAGCAGTCGTCGACTCATTAACTAATCCAGACTCCCTACTAACATGTGGTGCTGGCACCCACGAGGCAAAAAGAACAAGCATTGGCATAGCCAATAGGTCTCGCCTTTGGGGCCTTATAAGTGTTTAGCCAGAGCTATTGACTTTGCCAATGTCTTCAAGCTGTGCTGTAGAGAAGTGTGGCTGCTGTGCAGCATGCTGAAAAGTTATAATAAAAAAGTGTCAGAAGCATTTTTGTTACTTTATATATGACCAAGAAGGCATTATGTAAAACTGAACGACCATATTAAACAAGCATTGGCATAGCCAATAGGTCTCGCTTTTGGGACCTTAGAAGTATTTAGTTATGCAGCACAATATCCTTGGTGCAACAACATCAAGTGTTGCATGGCTAAACACTTATAAGGTCCCAAAGGCGAGACCTATTGGCTATGCCAATGCTTGTTCCAGACGTGAAGAGTATGTGTGTGCATGGGTGTTAGTGTGCATGTGCCCCTCCCCCTGCTCGAAAATTACCAGCTGGCACTGGCATTTTGATTAGATGAGTATTTCCTTACGTTCGATTCTAGCCCAGACTAAATAATATAGTTTTCAGATGATGTAGTCAACAGTAGCTAAACGCAATTTCAGTACAAAAGTGTTTACATATTTTGGAACTGCAGTTTGCTAACGTTGTCAATTAAATGCAGTGCTTTTAATATTTACTGATGCATTGAATCTGGCATCTATATTTTTGTACTGTTTTTTCCTCCTCTTGTTACTGAGTGCAGAACACCCCATTTGTGTTGAAGAAACAGTTAAGGAAAAGGGCTGCTATCAGTTATGGGTAACCCTTTGGGTTGAAACTGCTTTCGGATTTCTCGAGTTGGTTTGTTACGTTTCACTATGTTCTTCATCCCTTTTTTTTTTTTTTTTTTAAATCCATTTCTTGTGAACGCACATAATTAGGGAGTCATACCACTTACATTTTTATACACAATTGGTCGGTTTCCCATGGCTAACTGGCATTCTATTGTTTGTCTGCAAGAGGAAACTAGTAACTTCTTGTTGTGGCAGAACGCAGATAAAGCGACCCTAGGAAGCCAAAACTCTGTTTAAGTCTGTTGGTGTTCATGCTGTGAGTAGAAGAAAGCTGTTAACACGGACCAAATGAGGTGATACATTCTGCTCCTGCATGTTGGGACTTGACATGTTGAAAGTCTTAAAATTGCTTGATCTTTCTCCAGAGCGGAATTTAACAGCTCGTTGTAATGCTAGAGTGATTGATAACTACAGTAAACAAGGAAGCCACGCACGGCAGTGCCGGCTGAAAGCATGAGACATGCAGGGGTGGGGGCAGAGCTGCGCCCACAGGAGGCCCGAGCAGAAACGGGGAAAAGGACGCGAGTGGTGCGCGCGCGCGCGCCACAGCGAGCGACCTGTTCCAATTATCGCGCCCGCGTCTGGGCACGATAATTGCAAACAGATGGCACCCGTGCGGGTAACCGCAGGGAAAAGGCCATGACGCACGAGCGTCTGGTCAGCTTTTTGAAACCCCTAACTTAAAGTCTTGCCAGGGCAGCGCTTGCACGCTACTCGAGGCTCGACCTAAAAAAGTATTTACAATAAAAAATTTCCTCAGTTTTCTTTTGTTGTTGCAATGCTGGCATTTTGTTTCTGCCTATTGCAATGGTTGTTTGTTAAAGCTTTTTGAGGGGGCATAAACAATCGGAGGGTGAAGGTTGGGAACTAGTACCTGTATTATAACACTAGCAGCGGCCAGACGCTAGGGGAGAATCAACAGATGCCAGATTCCGAGAGCAGGCTGAGGTGGTGCTGAGTGATGCTGAGGTGGTAGTGGTGGTGGTGGTGACTGTTGCGGAGACAATGCTGAGGTGGTGCTGAATGATACTCAGGTCTTGCTGAGTGATACTGCTGTGGTGCTGAGTGATGCTGTGGTGGTGCTGAGTGATATTGTCTTGGCGCTGAGTGATGCTGTGGTGGTGCTGAGTGATATTGTCTTGGTGCTGAGTGATGCTGTGGTGGTGCTGAGTGATGCTGTGGTGGCCCTGAGTGATGCTGTGGTGGCCCTGAGTGATGCTGTGGTGGCCCTGAGTGATGCTGTGGTGGCGCTGAGTGATGCTGTGGTGGCGCTGAGTGATGCTGTGGTGGCGCTGAGTGATGCTGTGGTGGCGCTGAGGGATGCTGTGGTGGTGCTGAGGGATGCTGTGGTGATGCTGAGCGATGCTGTGGTGGTGCTGAGCGATGCTGTGGTGGTGCTGAGTCATGCTTTGGTGGTGCTGAGTCATCCTGTGGTGGTGCTGAGTCATCCTGTGGTGGTGCTGAGTCATCCTGTGGTGGTGCTGAGTCATCCTGTGGTGGTGCTGAGTGATGCAGTGTTGGCCCTGAGTGATGATGTGGTGTTGCTGAGTGAAGCTATGGTGGTGCTGAGTGATGCTGTGGTGGCGCTGAGTGATGTTGGGGTGGCGCTGAGTGATGCCGTGGTGGGGCTGAGTGATGCTGTTGTGGCGCTAAGTGATGCTGTAGTTGTGCTGAGTAATGCTGTGGTTGCACTGAGTGATGCTGTGGTTGCACTGAGTGATGCTGTGATGGCGTTGAGTGATGCTGTGATGGCGTTGAGAGATATTGTGTTGGTGCTGAGTGATGCTGTGCTGGCTCTGATTGATGCTGTGGTGATGCTGAGTGATGCTGTGGTGTTGCCGAGTGAGAGATAGAGTGAAGATATAATGCCCAATTAGAGAGGGTGGTGAGAGAGAAAGAGAGAGAAAGGGTGTACATAGAATAAAGAGTGGAGAGGGATAGAGAGAGAGAAAGAAGGGGAGAGAGTGAATGAAGGAGTTTGAAAGAGAAACAGATAAAGGGGTGAGAGAGAATGAAAGGCTAAAAAAGATAGAGAGGGGAGAGTTAATTAAATAGAGAGAGAATTAGAGAGGGGAGAGAGAGAGAAGGAGAGAGACAATAAGAGTGGGGGTGTGGAGTTTAAATAGAGTGAAGAAGTGACGCGGAAAAAGTAACCTTAAATATAGCTTTGTGCTTTGCGCTAATAAATATTTTAAAAAAACAGAGTGAGACAAAAATACTGGTAATTAGGCTGTAACTCCCAATATAAAACAAATAGCGATATAAGGTGAAATCAACCCACCGAAGCAATATTTCTAACTAGACAAAAAAAAGCTTGCATTTCAATGCTAATCGCTGTTGTTTTTCATGTGACTGTAGTCCAGGGCCGTCAGTTGGTAATGTGAACTGCTGCTGCGATTGAAACATCAGAGTCCAGAGAGTTAATGAGCCATGACGAGGAAATGAGGAAGAGATAGGAAACCCAGATGGCAGCTGCACGCGTGCCCGCCATCGTGAACGCAAGCTGGTCGCCAGCCGAAAGCCAGTGGGTTTGAACTTCCAAAACCCGCTTACTAAAACTCTCGGCCAGACCAGCGCAAGCGCTGGTGCAGGCCGAGACCTAAAAACACCTTATGCTACTTTGCCAGCGCATGCATGGTAAAATGCTGTCTTTCAGTTAATGCGTGAAGGGACCTCCATCCAAAAGTGACCACTGCTCCTATGTGACCCTATGACGTACCGCAAACAAGATAACACCTGTACAGGCTCAGTTTCTATCCACCCCACGGGCATGCCTTCAACATGCGGCCCTGTGAACTCTTGAGTGTGGCCACATACACAGCTGAGCCTCCTGTTTAAGGTTTGAGCCAGGACTCACTCTGTATGAGAATGACAGGTGAGCTGTGCCCACACTTCATTCTTAATGTGTGTTGATGTCTTGCAGCCCTTACCCTTCATCCCCACTGATTACTAGTGTGAGAAGCGTGACCTGAGTGTGAGCAGTGTTGGGTGAAAAAGAAACAATGAACAAAACTTGTTTCTGTCTTTACACCCTTCCTGCTGCTTTGGTAATATTGAGAAGCATTGCCGAGCCTGCCACTCACCCCCATGCTTGTATGCAGCCTTCCGGTGTTATACTTAATGCAACAACAGCCATGGTGGAAGTGTAGAATGCCAGCCCATATTTCTGATCACTGTTGTAAAACGTAAAACTGTGTAATACTTTTATCTGATGATATAGTTGTGAATGACACTTCAATGAAGCAATGGCCGATGAAGTCTGATTAAATGCCCTACTACATGTGTTTTGATGACGGGAGCTCTGAGTGACAGGTAACATTTTCTGTACATAGGCTTAAAAAGAGAATCTCCCAGAGACGCTGGAGAAGTGAGTAAAATAAATCTCAAACTATCATTAGGATGTCAAATACAGGTAGGAATTTGGAAACAGTGGCCTGAGAAGAAAAAAAGCACACAATTATTAAGTGAAAGAAGATTTACAATTGTGATGAGAAGAAAGGTCAAAATAAGAGAGCAAAGAAAACACTCATCTAATGGAAATCGGGGTGTGGTGGTGGGAAGGTGTAGGGAGCGGAGAGGAATAGGCTCAGAAAGAAGGTAGAGGTGTATCACCCATAAACAAAAACACGAACAAGGACAAATCTGTAAAAAAACAACATAACAAATGAAATGAGATTTAAAGTACGAAACTTATGCAAAAATATTTACATTATCAGTAAAACCTTTCCAGGTCTACATATTTACTTCCTCCTTCTCAGTTTGGGAAACTATTGCATGAAATCCGCTTGCCACTTTCTGCTCGAAGAGTGCAATCACACAGCACCTCCCCCTCAACTATATTATATGCCATCAGAGGGCAGTCATTTTTCTTACATTCTCATTGTTGTATTATTAATCTTTTCAGCAGATTCGGGGTGAAACAGTAGGTCCAAGAGCAATATTTTCACTCTTTTGTGCTACTTTTTACCCAGATTTCGTTTAAATTGACAACTTGATTTTGTGCAGTTGTGATGCAGCTATTATGGGCACTGTGAATGCATAACATAGTTTTTCTGTACTGTATTCTATGAACATTGTTTACTAGAAGAAGTAAGGGGCATATCATCAACGAGGCGATAAACAATTATCGCCGCTTTTGCGTCCGTTTTCAGACGAAAAGCGGCGATAATTATATCGCCTAATCAGCAAGGTCACGCTATCGCGTGAAACCTTGCATTAGCGCCTGTTCTCTGAACGCCCAGCTTTGCATCTCTAATGAGATGCAAAGTGGGCATTCCTGCCCTGACATAACTGGAGAAATGTCGCTAAGCGACATTTCTCCAATTATCAATGGGCACGCTAACCTGCAGAGCGACAAGCAAAGTAGCGATAACCTCTGTTATCGCTACTTTCCGTAGGCCTGCTTCAAGACTGACTTAGCTATGATATCCTATGTAAGGTGGATATCATGGCTAAGTATGCCTTGCCCTATCATCAAGCTATCGCCAAACTTTGTGAGATTATCGCTGGATTTCCAGCGATAATCTCACATTTGCCAGTTAGCGCTTGGAATTTTATCGCTTTTGAGATAAGCGTTGGTAATAGCCCGCTATCTCAGCGATAAAATTCCACGTTACCCGGCGATAATTATCCTAGCGCTAAGTGCGCTTAGCGATAATTATCGCTGGTCCTTGATGATATGCCCCCAAGTGTATTATTCACAACGCATGCTTCATACAGTTTTACTTTCCGTATTGTATCCTTGAGTCTATAGCTGCTTGTCTGAACAAAGGAGAATACATGAATGTTGATACTGGATAAAGTATAACACGGGCATCACAGTCAGGGCCGGACTGGCTACCGGGCGTTTTGGCATGCTGCCGAGCTGGGGGCTGATGTCACTGCGGTGGGGGCTAATTTCGTTGATGGAGACCTGCGTGTGCTACGAAATAAACAAAGCAAAACGAATTTCGTTCAGCACAAGCAGGTCCCCATCAACGAAATCAGCCCCCAGCTCGGCAGCATGCCAAAACGCCCGGTAGCCAGTCCGGCCCTGATCACAGTTGCAATAAAGATAGAAAGTACAGCAAGGAATTTTATCATCACTAGACATATGTTTTCAGTACAAAAAGTACACCAAACAATAAAAATCACACAAATCATTGAAGCACAAAAACCTACAACAGAAACAAAGAAGCAAAACTGTTTACCCACGTTTTCAACATTTACTTTTGTTAATCACTAACATTTCAAGAATGCTTCGGTGTACATACTTTTTTTAGAACACTTGGATTCACTGTGCTCCTGCCAAAACGTTGTTTCTTGCTATAGATGTGAAATCATAAAACATGTGAAAAATCAATAAAATCAACAACACAAAGAAAGCAGCTAAGAGGAGAGACGTCCAGATTGTAAGATCAAATGGCTCAGTGTTTACGATTAAGAGCTATTGAACTTTGAAACCTGCCTTGTCTCTTACCTTAGGATATGGTCTGTGAAACTTTTGTAAAATCGGATATCTCTTTACCTACTGGGACTAGCAACACAAGGCCATTGGCGGCACTAAGAGACTGGAGGCAGGTATAGATTAGTTTGAGTAACACGACCCCGAGGGTAGGAAATGTGTGCTGCTAGTAAGGGAGTGGGACTTTATTATTGGGGGATAGAATGAATTGAATTGAAATTACTCAACAGTCTGACCAGGTTAGTGCCATATGGACGGTGTAACCTAAAGGCATGTATGAGTGGCACAAACAAGATCTAAAATGTGCCCTGCTTTATGTGTAGGGAAGTTCAGTAGTTTTGATCACAGAACTACTAAGGCATCATGCAGGTGTGTCGCATGAGGAAGATATGTGTTTTCCAAATGGAAATTTAGGTCACCAAATATAGTGATATATTTGCTGTCTTCAGTGCTTAGGAATCAGGACATCAGTAATCTCCTGCCAAAAAATTGCACATGTTTCTTGTGGGAAATATACCAGGGCTCTCAAAATAGAGGTTGCTAGGTTAAAATTAAGATGTTTCAGTGTCTAGAATTATTTAGATTTAGGGGCCGATTCCGATTCGGGCCAGAAATCTCTCCGACCGAGCCGGACCCGGAGAGATTTCCGACCGAATTGGACCCGTGCAGCCCGACCGAACGAGTACGATGCGTCCGTATGCAATCGTACTCGAGTCGGTCGGACTCCCATTGAAGTCAATGGGAGCCGGTTGTACAACGCATACGCAGGCTCCCATTGCCTCAATGGGTGCGAGGCGAACAAGGGCGCCCCCTACAGCGGGTACGCGGCGAAGCGACTCGCGCCGTACACGCACAGGTAGGGGGGACCCATGGGTCCCCCCTGTGTGCGACTCGCGCGGCTACGCGTACAGGGGGGTCCGACACGGACCCCCAAAGTGCGGCTCCGACTGCTCTTTCGAGCCGGACGGCGCGTGTCGGTCGGACTGCTCGCGGCGCGCATCGTACTTGCCCGGCCGGGGAACGTCTCCATTGCGCGGTGCGAGTCGTGTCCGACCGAGTCGGTTCGACCCGGGAACGAGTCGGTCGGAGCGGTTGGGACGCCCGAACGAGTCGGTCGGCGATTTCGCATCGTACTCGCTCGTCCGGACGCGCGTACGGATCGGTCGGGAAATAGAGCTCCGAATCGGATCCGGTTAAGCCGAATCCGATTCGGAGCCCTACAGGCCGAGATCGGAATCGGCCCCTTAGTGTCTAGAATGGATCACGAAATAGCTATAGGTAGACGGCTGTCACGTCCTACCTAGCTCTGGAGAAAGCATATGACCATGCTACACTCAGAGCTCTCTAACTCACTTCTTTATTCTTTGGAATGCAACCGTTAACTGAACGCATTATGTCCACTTTATTGACCACACCCAAATACCTCCCAACTGATTACGTAACTTTGAAAGGAGTCTGCCGAGGACCACAAGTGTCCTACTGCACATGATCTCACAACACTACATCTCCCCTTTTGTTAGATAAAAAGTAGGGACATCATATATACATTAGAATTCCTCAGTGAGTCAATCAATCAATCAATAAACTTTATTCGGCTTTAAAAATAAAACCATGAAAGTCATACAAACATCAAAGTACCATCATTCAGTTTACAAATTGACAAGTATGGTAAGTTCCGAGTAATCAAAACACAAGATAAAAATACATGATTTGCGATATGAAAGTTAATCACAACTTGCCCTGAGTCTGACAGAGACTCGTAAAAAGTTAAGAGTGTACAACACAATATCACTAGAAAGAATTTGTAACAAAATAAAAGCTGGTCTGACCCTCCTAAAGCCCATTTTTTTAAGAATGGGGATGATAAATAACTTTCTAGGGGCAGCATAAAAAGTACAAAACATTAAAAAGTGCATCATGTCCTGAGGAGACTCACCGTCGCAACCACAGGGCATGAGGCACTTTCCTCTGTGCGAGCCTTGGGGGTGTGCCAATAAGTAGTGAAAGAGGTTGAGCCTGAACCTCGTCAATAAAAAACGATCATGAATACTTTCAAGCCCTAGAAGAGAAGGCTCAGTGGTAGGCACAGTTTTCAGTAATATGTACTTACGCACACTGGGCTTACCCAGCTCTTTTCCCTCTTGTTCACAGTAACGTGTTTTAAAAAAACACTCCTTGGCCCAAACAAGGTCCCTTTTACAAGTACACTCAGGGTTTGTAAAAAGTTCTGCTCTTCCTAGCCTGGCGAGACTAATTCTTATGTACTGAAGCCATCCAATACGTGAGACATGATCAAGAGAAAGATAATCCCGTAGGACGTCTTTACTAAGTGTGTTCTCTGGCTTAGCCCAAATCTTGGCCAGAGCTTGACTCATGCCGGCTTTGCCGATTCGTTCGTGCCGACGCTGATTAACCCAAGCAGTACGATCAACAGCCCTTTCGCATTCGAAGCAATCCCTTGCACCCCTTCTGTCATTCATCAAGTTTCTACAGGTGCATCCTAGTATCGTCTTGGACAGAGCCCACCCTTGAATCTCGACACTGCTATTTAAATAAACCGTAACCTGGTCCTGATGATGGCCTAACACTTCTGCAGGCTGAAACGCCGTCGACTTCCACAGCTGAACTCCTGGCGCCCCCATTTACGGATACCCCACTCATTTGAATTTTTGTATTCATGTACCATTAACTGCCTGGCTATCCCAAATATGTAAAGAATTTTAAAATCCCACTTGTCTCTTGTTGCTCCCATCACTATCACTGTATATACCACGTCACGTGTCACTTGCGCCGTCACAAAACTTCACGAGCACTTGTGCACAGTATTTTGTAGGTTACATGTTATTCAATGTAACACAGTGCTACCGTCCCATGTGCTTGTACATATGAAGTTTAATATGTCCAACATGTTTATCGATTGAAATACAATTTACCTTTACAAGAAAATGTCTCCCTGGTTTTCTCCCCCTTTGGATTTAATCCGTCGCAACTAATTGTGCCACATGTACTTGACCTTCAAATAATACCCTTGTTTGAGACACTGTTGTTTGTTATATCCCAAATCTTGAGCCACAAAGCCAGGGGACAGAAGGCCAGATCATCTGAAAGGAAAGACATCCCCAATTCTTCATGGACAACATAAGATGGAATACATTGCGGTACAGAAAGGACCCTTCGCAAGAAGGAGTTTTCGGCACTTTGCACGGTCCCAAGCTCAATGTGGCCCAATATCTCACTCCCATAACTAACCTTTGAAATGCATTTAGCTTGGTAGATCTTCAAGAGGGCCCCTATTGGCTTCCCTCCCACTCTACTGGCAAAATTAAAGACAGCTGCAGAAGCTTTCACTAGCTCCCCTTTCTTCTGATTAAGCAAGGGGCACCAGCTCAAGGAGTTGTCTAACACTACTCCCAAGTAGGAGAAAACATTAGTCTTGTGTATTGACGAGCATCCTAGTTTAAAAATGGGCTGCTTTGCCTTTGCCTTCCCGGGGCCCACCTGCATGATGTAAGATTTAGAGTGATTCACCGACAGATCCAGGCCCTTCATGAATGAGGCGAAAGAGTTGAGGAGGAGTTGTAGACCCCTTGCTGTCCTTGCCAGGAGGACTGCATCGTCCGCGTATAAGAGGACCGGCAGGCTACGCTTGCCTACCTGGGGACAGTCGGCTTTCATTGCAAGAAGGGCCTTCTCCAGAGAGTTGATATATAGATTGAAAAGAAAGGGTGCTAAGATACACCCCTGTTGCACCCCCCTCTTGATGTTGAACTGGTGGGACACTTTCAAGTCCTTTGAGTAACGGACAACCGTCTTGGAGTCCTGATGAAGATCCCTCAAGAAACAAATAATGTTATTGTCAATGCAGATGGATGACATCAACTGCCGTAGCTTGGACCTGTTCACACAGTCGAAGGCTGAGGACAGGTCCATAAAGGCTAGGTATATGGGGCAGGCGCGAGCCACGGTATTCTTATTCAGGACCAGATATAAATTTAAGCACTGCTCCACAGTGGAATGACCGGGGCGGAAGCCGTATTGAATCTCAGCTATATGATTACTTTCCTCAGCCCAAGATACAAGTCTTTCAAGAATAATGCGACCCACCACCTTCACCACAGAGTCTAGAATGTAAATGGGCCTGTAACAGGAGGTGCTGTCCCGATTGCCCTTTTTAAATACCGAGACTATAGTCGATAAGGCCCAAGAGCTTGGGCGACCAGCCCGAACTGAAGCATTGATAACAGCTGTAAGCACGGGCGCCCAGGTTTCTACGTTGGCAATGTAGAGGTCAGGCGGAATCCCGTCTGACCCAGGGGCCTTAATTTTAGACAGACCCAATATACCAGCTCTCACCTCTCCAATGGTGAAAACGAGATCCGCCTTGCCTTTCACCCTTTCCTGCCCCTCGATTGGTATAGTATCCGGCTGAAAGATACCCTCAAAGTGATGTACCCAATTGTCCTCCGTAATATGGGCGTCCAATAGATGGACATTTTCTTTATATAAAAGAGGACTATTGATAATGGCCCAAAACGTAGAGCTGTTACGCAATGTACTTGCCTCCACTAAATCAGTCCAGGCCTCCTCCTTCAGGGTGGACTTACGGATGGCTAGCGTGGCCTTGTAGTCTCTACGGAGACCTTTGACCACCACCAGATCTCAGGGCTTGTCACCACAGGCCTGTCATCAAATTCCTGGAAGCCTGGGAACAAGCAGAGTCAAACCATCTAGGGCCTACTGACTCACGGCCCCCACCCGGGGCCCGTAGTAACCTCCGTATAACAGTATACATGGTTCCAAATGCACCCAAGATGTCCGAGGCACTTGCCTTGCCATCAAGACAGTTGGCAAACTCCCTGCGACACTGGTTTACATGGGACTCATGAAGTAACTCTGGGGCAAAACACCCCCATTTTAGGCTCCTCCCCGCCTCCACCACTTTGAGGGGGACCCCCGCCCCCCGCCCGCCTTGGTGTGTCCATGTACTTGGGACCATCCTGTTGCAACACAAATGGGATTATGGTCGCTATATTCACTTTTCTGGTTAGAAAAATCAATGACCAAGGAAAAGAAAGGGGTAGATACAAAAGTAAAATCAATAAAGGTCTCGCACCCTGTCCCAACAAAGGTGGGAGTGATATCTGTTTTCCCCGGGGGCAGCTTATTCATGACTGATGTTAAATCAAATTCAAGCAGGATTGAGTTAAGCTCAATACCCTGTGGGGTATGTTCCAAGTGCGGGCCTGCTTATCGTGCGCAACCCATAGCTTCCACACCTCCTTGTCTGATGTCCCCCCACATATGGATGTTAAAATCCCCTGTTAAGAAGATGTGATGCCAACTCTGACCTTTCAAAATTCCACCCCGTAATACTGACCCCAGCTGCTTATGTTACCCTCGTCCTTGTGTGTGACTCCCGGGTTATAAAAATTTACCAAAAGGAGCTTACTCTTGCCACTAGACAGCAACATCACATGTACATTGGGGGAGACATAAAGTGAGGTAACAGAAATATCAAGGACAGCTAACGAGACAAAAGTAGAAAGCCCCCCCCCCTTAGCTCTCCCTGATATAGATGGAATTGCTGGGACAAAGAGGGTTTTGTAGCCATCCAGGTGGTGGTTATTCTCCGTGGCCCAAGTTTCCTGGAGGCATATCACATCATCATTTTTCCAAAGGGCCAACCATCTAGGATTGTCAATCTTACTTGCCAGCCCTGCGATGTTCCAAGAAAAGAACTTACAGCCTCCACTCCTATTTAATACCTGTTCCCTGGGCGGGACATTTCCCAGTGGTACAAGTAACACGAGGTCCGGGGGAACCGCACAGCGTCAATCACAATCTTCCAGCGAGCTCAAAGGAGCAAACCTATTTGCAGTGCTTACCCCTGAGAACCCCTCGGTGTGGCCTCTGGGGCACCCCTCAAAGAGCCGCTCACGTTGAGGCCCCGATTGGGAATTTCTGGGTCGGTAAAAGAAACCCAATGGGAGTGCCAGGATTACTAAATTCCAACACCTATATTCAGACTGCACAACCGTACTTAAGATGTGATTTACAATGATTGAGTTATTAAAATTAACAATGATACAATCCACCTGCCAAGATTTCTTAGTGCTACAAAGCCACTGTGTCCGACCCACCATGAGAATTTGATTTTCCACCCTAGGCCCGGGGACGATGTTAGAATTAAGCCAGTGCAGTACCTTATTTTTCAGCTGGAAAAAGTCTTCCTTAATACCAGGATCCAGACGCGGTACATTAGCTAACACCACAACAAGCGGGGTAGGCTCGGGGGGGGGGGAGGTGAACAGAGCCCACACTAAGGGAATGGTAGTTAAAGTCCCCCGGGGGCATGACATCAGACCCATCTCGCCTATCATCAGGACGATAAAAATTGCCTACATTAACACTTTGGGATTGGCGGGGCTGAGAGGAGGCTGGGTTCAAAATATTATCCCCCCTACGAATGGATGAACGGTCCTGAAAATCAGTCTGGATGGTAGTTGATGCCGATGAGACTGCTACCGCGGGATTTGGCTACTGTGTAATGATGTGCACCACTCTGGCTCCCGCCCCCGTACCACTACCGTTGGGACTAGAGATATCGGTCGAGGGCTTTGCGGGAGGAAAACTTGTAGTAAGAGGGGCGCGGTCCCTTTGCAAAGAGGCTGTCAGATCAGAGAGGTTCTTTTCCAATGCAGCAAGACGATGTAAAATGGGATCCAGTTTGGTTTCGAGTGCTGACAGCAAAGCAGTTTGAAGCATGTCTAACGAGATTGCATCCAAGTGTGCTGCTGAGGTTAGCTGAGGACCTGTTTTCTTACTTCGTTTACTGGGTCCCCCCACCGAAGTGCGCTTCCTCTTTGCACCTCCTGAGCTCAGGCCGATTCCAGAAAGCTTGGCCAGTCCTGACCCAGATGCTGACACGTGCGCACCACGCCGGGTGTTGACCGTTGGGGAAAGAGGAAGAGTACCACCTGTTTGGACTGGCGACTGATCAACCCGGTCTACCGGATGGAGCTGAAACCGAGTTTGAGTGCCAGCATGTGGAGTGACTGAGGAAGTCAATTGCGTAAGGTGGGAAGGTGAACGAGATAAACGTCTAACCACCAATTCAATCTCTTTGTCCAAGACCCCAGCTGCGCGCTGCAAAAAGGCGTCCATGGTGTAACCAGTATGCCGGGGCTCTTTACTTGTGGATCCAGCCACCCCCCTATGCTTACCCATTATTTGTATACTGATCTTTTCAGAGTAAGGATGCCCGGGTCGGCCCTGCGCCCGCCCTGCACAATTAAGAGTTCTTTTAAAAGATGGTTAGGGTGCTAAGGTCAGCTCAATTCACAAAGGGGGATACAAAACTTCCAGCCTGGGTTAACACACTTTCCTTGAAGATCCAACTCCTTGACCCTTTAAAATGCTAATACTCCAGATGTATATCCAGCAAACAGTTAGTGCGGGTATACAAGAATAGGTGTATAGGGATAGGTGTAAAAGGAGTTTACTCCCTACCTGATCCTCCGCGGCTGTCGTGAGAAGAGGAGCTCAAGCTGTGGGAGAAGCAGGAAAGTAGACAAACCTGCTGAGCAGAGGTCTGAGGAAATACAAAGAAGGCGAGACCAAGAGGTTAGGCCCAGCCCAGCCTCCTCCGGTCTTGGACGGGCGCAGACGGGCCCGCCCTTGACCCGGGCTTTGCCTGGGCGCGGCCCGGGCACACGCGTCCCGCGCTGCGGGAGCCCTGGCCGGATTTAAGTGCCTCCTGGCGCGTGGAACAGCATTGGCGGCATTCGCGCCGCTGTGCAGGCTGGGGGTTGAGGTTTCTGCTCCCCGTGGTCACCTTGGTAGCAAAGACGGCAGCAAAAAGATAAAGAGTACGGGCTCCCGCGCTGTGGGAGCCCTGGCCGGATTTAAGCGCCTCCTGGCGTGTGGAACAGCGTTGGCGGTGTCCGTGCTGCTGTGCAGGCTGGGGGTTGAGGTTCCTGCTCCTCTGCGGTCACCTTGGTAGCAAAGACGGCAGCAAAAAGGTAAAGAGTATGACTCAATCCAGTGCCCTAAATAAATTAGTCTTATTAAATGTTGCTAAACATACCAAAAAATGTTGCTAAACATGCATTAGAGAGCACTGGTCTCAATCTAGAAGCATTCAAGCAGAAACCTGCTGCTCGGCCAGCTTCGTAGTAGCTGTCAGTCGATGAGTCCCTTGATCGAGGTCGACTATCCCTCACTTTAACCACCTTAAGTCAGCCCTGCTTTAAACTACTCCCCACAACCCACCCTCTTGCTATTTAGAAACTTGGCTGGCAGCAGGAGGGCCTCCACTGTCCAGGATGGCCTGTCACCTCCCGTCACAAGTTTTATTGTCAAGTTTTGCAACTGACTCGACTTAGATAAACCGCTGTAGGACGGCTCCCATCAAGGTGCTCACATCAATCTTCTAGATTGAGTTGTACGAGGTAAAAGAGTTGCACTGTCATCTAGCATCGTAGATGTAGACTCAGATGCTTGACTTGGGCACTCAGGTGGACTTGTCTCACTCGTGATGTCTGGAGCCGACGAACATCGAAACAGATGCTAGAAATGAGACAAGCCTCTTGTGATGGACTTTACGGGATGTTGAGTGGTCACTATATGTCCTTTACTTGCCATGACTCTCAATGTATGAGCATCAAACAGAGTGTCAGTCTTGCACTTCCGTTTTTGTTTGACTAGGACCAGATCTCCTTTTCAGAAAACCCTGTTTCGAGTACATCTGCGCTTATCTGTGTAGGTATTCTTCTTGCTTTTGCAAGAAGTTTCCATGACATGAATCTCATCAGTGATAGACACTGTGACATTGTGGTAGCTTGTTCCCAATGGCTCTCCCAAACAGCAAGGTGGCATGGCTTTCACCTGTTTTAGAATGTGAAGTTGACCGATAGGCAAGAAGGGCTGGACATAAGGCGGACGTAATATTGAATTCTTTGAGCACAGCACGCTGAACCACTTTCTTCAGGGTGCCCATAAATCATTCAACAGCCCCATTTGCCTGTGGCCAGAGAGGTGTGCTTTTCTGATGCTTGACATTCAAATGACTAAGAAACTCCTTAAACTCTCTGCTTTTGAATGGTGAACCGTTGTAAGATTTAAGAATGGAGGGAACACCCCAGGCTCCGTGTTTGATGATAAATCTTCCACTAAGGGAAAATGTGAGTACACATCAATAACTATCATCAGCCGATGGCCATTGTTTAAGGTTCCAAAGAAATAAACTGCAATTTTCTCCCACGCTTGTTTTGGAAGCTCATACATATTTAGCGGATGCTGTGTTGTCTTGGGAGACAAGCAGATATACAGGTGACATGCTTTCAGTTCCTTCTCGACTCGTTCATCAAGGTGAGGAAACCACACTCGGTCTCTGAGGGCTCTCTTGGTGGCTACAATGCCACAATATCCTTCGTGTGCCAGTTCAATGACTCATTGCCTCAAGTTGTCAGGTATGACTATTCTCAAACCTTTTAGTGCAATACCTTCTTGAGTGGCAGAAAGTTCTTCCTGCACATTTTTGAATTTTTTATATTCAACTTCTTCTGTGAGTTGGCCAGTATGTTTTCTCCATGATTGTGTTGCAATGATATCCTTGAGTGTGAGCATGTCTCTGCCTGTGTTGGTAGCTGCAATGATCTGCTCAATGGATAGAGTTGCACGGTGCTGGACTTTACTATGAAATTGATATACTCTTCAGCTGCTTTAGACGTTGCATTGTGATGCTGTAACGGCACTCGTGAGAAGCAATCTGCAGGGCTTTGATCCTTCCCCGGCTTATGCACAATAGTGTAATCATACTCTTGCAATTGCAACCCCCACCTCTTGATAAGATGGGGTATCTTGACTGTAAGATTTCTGGAAAATGGAGAGCTATGTCCGGTCGTCAGGAACAAGGGTGAAATTCTTTCTGTGCAGAAACACATGAAAATGTTCATAAGCCCGCACTATAGCTAGGCTCTCTCTTTCTGGCTGAGAATAGACATGTTCAGTCTTAGATAGACTTCTGCTAGCATAGGCTACAATGTATCACTGAGCATTTGGATATCCATTGTGTTGAGCAAGGTTCACACCCAAACCCACCGGGTTTGCGTCTGCTATGATCTCATTACATAACATTGGATCAAAACAAACCATTTCAGTTGCATTTTCAATTGCATGTTTGATGTTCTTGAAACTTTGGTCACATTCAGATGATCACTGAAAGGGAACATCTTTCTTTGCCAAATCTCTTAATGGGGCACTCACCATGCAAAGTCACAAATGTATCTGGAGCAATAGCTGGCCATGCCTAAGAAAGGATCACAGCATGGTTACATCTTGTGGGGGACAAGTGGATGACACTGCTTATACTTTTTCAGGGCCATGAGTCATTTCACATTCGGAGAAAATATGGCCAAAGAATTAGATTTTGGTTTTGTGAAACTCACTCTTTTCTGCATTTAAAGTGATACCAGCATCAGCGAGCAAACAACATACTTGTGTAAGAGCTTTGTCATGCTCCTTTCATGTGGCTCCAAACACTGATATATCATCACTGTAGTTAAACACACATGTGACAGGTTGAATTACTCAGCGAATGTCATCCTAAAAGATTTCTGCAGCCGACAACACAATAAATGTGAGTCTTTTCTATCTGAACAAACCAACATGAGTTGAAAAAGTAGTAAAGTGCCTACAGTTCTTTTCCAGCTCGAGTTGATGGTATCCTTAGTACAAATCAAGATGGGAGAAGACTTTGGCACTATTCAGCTGTGCAATCATGTCTGCTAGGTGTGGACCTGGATGTCTTTCTCTCACAATTGCTTTGTTGGTGTTAGAAATTGGGTCTCTAGTTGGCAGAGGTGTGCACCCTGTCCAAGTAGGGACCACAATCCTAGTCAGAGTAAGTTAGATATACAACCTAAATTTACCTGTGCTCCTTCTTTGGAAGATTGGCACAGAGCAGTCAGGCTTAACTTAAGAGGTAATGTGTAAAGTATGTGTGCAACACTTAAATTATAGTAACATAGTGTAAACACCACAAAAGACTCCACACAAGTTTAGAAAAATAGAGAATATTTTTCTGAGTAAAACAAAACTAAAATGACAAAAATCCAATAAGTATAAGTCAAGATATACATTTTTAAAGGTTAAATCCCAAAACAATGCTTAGAAGTCAATAGTGCTAAAAGTTTACTTGAGGTCGCGCTAGACCGGGGTAAGTCCAAAGTTCAGGCTGACCACAATGTTGGGCAGGCCGGCTACAGGACCCATGCAGGGCCCGCTGAAAAAGTACCTTCATGGGTAAAATTTCAACATCGAAGACTTGATCCGTCGGTTCCAATTCACACAGTCAGGGCGATGCGTCGAAGTCGAGCCTCACAGTTCGGTTCAGCGTTGTAATCAAATTGGCACTGCGTCAGCATCAGAGGGCACTTCGTCAGTTCCGATTGGTGCAAAGGCATCACTGCATCGGTTTTTGCAGAAAGACAGCGGTAGAACCCACTTCTGAGTTCCAGGACTGGATTGGAACCTCAGGCAAGAGAGGACTCACAGATGGCAGAATCCAGCAGCTGAAGCAGAGTTGAAGGAACTCTTTGATGGCGCTGAGACTTCAAAAACAGGGGGCAAGCCAGCAAGCCCTTGGAGGAACTTGGGTTGAGGATGTAGAGAGCAGGTCCAGTCCTTCTCACTCCCAGACACGAAGCAGCAGGCAGCAGGCCAACACAGCAGAGCAGGTAGCAAAGTGGCAATCACCCCTAAAGCGAAGCACCCAGCAGGCATCAGTCCAACACGGCAAACCAGTTAGCAAAGTGGCAGTCCCTCCTGCAACACAGCTGCTCTTCTACCAGGCAGAATGTCCTTGGTTCCAGCAAAGTTCTGATTTGGAGGTGCCAGTGGGCCAGTACTTATACCCAAATGTGCCTTTGAAGTGGGGGAGACTTCAAAGAGGCCTTTGAAGATCACAAGGTCCCTATCTTTCCTGCCCTGGCTCCAGACTCACTACAGGGGGGTATGCAGCTCTTTGTGTGGGTACAGGCACAGCCTTATTCAGGAGCAAGTGCCAGCTCCTCCCTCCCAATATACCTCAGGAAGGTCCATCAGACTGGTGATGGCCATCAAGATGCAAATGTCACACCCCATCTCCCTTTGTGTGACTGTTTAGAGGGAATGCACAGAGTCCAGCTGTCCCCCAACTCAGACATGTATTCAGAGACAGACAGAGGCAAAGAAAGGTTAAAGTAAGAAAATGGCAACTTTATAAAAGTGGCATTTGCAGACTTACAATTAAAAATCTGACTGCACCATAAATTGTAATTTTGAATTGTGAGCCCGGAGACAACAAACTCTAAGCCTCTATCTTTCCCCAATTGTAAATTACACTCAAAAGATGTTTTAAGGCAATCCCAATGTTAACCTAAGGGAGAGATAGCCCTTGCAGTAGCGAAAAACAAATTTAGCGGTTTTTCTCTACCAGGACATGTAAAGCTCAAACGTACATTTGCATAGGCCATTAGCAAGGGCTGAAACATGTTGGTGTAAAGTTTTGGGTAATAGGACCATCATATCCTCCCACCCTAACATAGTCAGTTTTTACCCTTCCCTCTCACTCCACTAATAAAGGATACTTTTGGAGAGAGAGAATTTTACCTGGGCCCCTCACCCAGTGTACAGATTGACAGTATGATACTTCATCAGCCTATGATATTTTCTTTATCACTTCTTTCAGTCCATCACCTGCAGGGTTCTTTAAGTATTTGATGATCTGTTTGTCATCTACTTCCTCTAGAGCATCAACGAATTCATTGAAGATTTGATCTATGCAATCCATCTTGTGCCAAAATTCTGCTTATTGTGGTATTGAGGGGAAGTGACTGTATCAGAAACCAGCTGCGCGGTATTTGGCGCTCTTTTATGCAGCCATTGAAAAATGTAACTTTTCCGAGTGGCTTTTTGTCAGATTGGATGGCACCGGCTACTTTGGATGCACTGGCCTCCTACCAGGCCTGATCCAAGATTGGATAGCACTTTCTTTGTTCATGCTGGTAAGTTCACTTGCACTCTCTGTGCCTGGTTGTCACTGCCCTTAGCATTTCTTTGCACCTGGTCTTCTCTGCTTTTAGCGCTTTCTTGCACCTGGCTGTCACTGCCTTTCGCGCTTCTTTGTACCTGGTTGTTGCTACCTTCAGTGTTTCTGCTTTGTATGGACAATGACACTGTGTTACGATTTGGCACAGAGTCTCTTCTTTCGACCTTACCAGTAGACTTCTGGTGGGCTTTCTGACTGTGCTCCTCGTAGGTCCTTCACCTTCCTCAAGAGCTAGATGGGTGCTTTGACTCCACATATGCCAACAGTAGACTGCTTCTTGAGATGCACGTGGTATGCACAAGCAGTTTGCTGGACCTCGTGAAGCCCTTGAGGAGAGCAGTCTTGTTCCTTAAGGGCACGTATTCCATCCTCGTTATCAGTTGTCATGCCCTCCCTAGCACTGGAGCACACAAATCACAGCGCCACACACTGAGGTCTCTAACACATGTTCTTATTTTTCGGCATGCAACCATTAACTGACACTAAGTAATAAACCTATTGACCACACCCAGACACACCCAGACACCACCCAACAAATTACCTAACTTTGTAAGGAGTCCACCGAAGACCACAAGGGTCCTACTGTACATGATCACAAAACAATATAATGGCCACCTCTTCTATCTCAACAGACTTGTTGGACAATATCACAACCTTCAGGGATGGCTAAAGCAAAGTCCAGTCCTGAGTTTTCCCAAAGCCAGGGTTCTGTTATGAAGAGGATATCTAATTGCTATGTTTCAATAAAATTGGAAATTTCTACTCGGGTTTTAGGTAAGGATCTGACATTTATCAGAAAACATTATGACAATTATATTTTTGCAGTGCTGTTTTCTCTAAAAATGTATATTAGTGTTGTAATCTTACCTTGGTACATTCCTTCCTTCCCCCCCATTCCTTCCGTGTTGCGCTCACCTTTAGAATTGGAACGTTGTAGTGGAGTTGACATTAGAACGTTGTGTGAAATCAGAGCGGCTGCTCTGCCACAGGACTCTGGAAATTAAGCCACTTTACTTCTACTTGTGGTATTTCACTTTCTTCATTTGGCGACGATCGCTGTGTTGGGGGCAGCACAGAGTCCTCTCCCCTTTTGCTTCTGTGGAGCCCTTCCTCATCAGCGAGCAGAGTTCTTCGATCTTGGGCCACCGTCTGCAGTTTGTCTCACTCCTCTGAGTCACCCGGAGATTTGAACGCCTGCGTTGTCGAGACCGCTTCGTCTCTGTCTGCCTCCGGATCATTGAGGGGTTTATCTTCCGTTTCCTGCTCTGCGACATGCTTCCTGGGCGGGCGGGCAGCGTACAAGCGGCCCTTGCGCGCTCTAGCGAGTGCTGCGCTGCAGTTCTGCCACACTGAGGAGGAGTCTTAATCTCCAGCAGCTGTCATCTTCATCCACCTGCGGACTCTTGCAGCTCGTATTTCAGAGTTTTTTATAGCTCTTAAGGTAAGCCTTGCCTGCGCTGTTGCTGCGTGTGGTGTTATTAATTAGGCATTATCGAGTTTTCCCTCTCGTCTTTCAAGGTCAGCTTTGACTGTTTCGCCTGTGTGTTTTGACTGAGAAACTTTTAAGGAGACTTGCCACTGGAGTGCCCAGTCCTGTTAAAGCTTTACACTGCCTTGTGCGTCTTCTTTTCTACCTCACATGAAATTTATGGGAGACTGACATTGGCATGCGCAATCTCTTTAGATCTAAACCTGCTCAGTGCATATCATACCATCTCTCTATTATCTTTTATTTTTTTCCTGAAGAATCTGGAAGAACTCATTCCTTGTATACCCCCTGTCATTTATCTTGCATTGTGTGTGAGAGCATACCGCAAGTGGTAACATGGCATCTTTCACGATATCCCAAACACCACCTTTCCTAAGTGATCTGGGAGAACCCATAATTCCTTGGAAACGATGGATTAAACTATTTGACTCTTATCTCATTGCTATTGGTGGTGATAGGTTTTCCTCTATAAGGAAACAACATATACTTTTAAATAATTTGGGAACTCACGCTAGGGAAATTTGTGACGATCTACCTGAAATGAATACCACTGAGCTAGAGGGGGAAGATGATGCATAGGGAGATGCACATTTGGATACCTATAACATCACCCTGAAATAATTTGAAGATCAGTTTGGAGAAAAAATAAATATTGTACTTGAAAGACACAAATTATTTTCAAGAATCCAAGGAAAAAACGAGAAAGTTACAATTTATATTGCAGCTTTGAGAGGGTTATCCACCACTTGCTAATTTGGTATTTTGACAGATTCTTTAATAAGAGATCAACTAGTAAGGTGTACATACAATAAGAAGTTTCAAGAAAGGTTTGTGGCAGAAAATCCTGACTTATCTCAAGCCATAAAAATTGACAAAAGTATTGAACACACAGCGTTTTGCATGAGAGAAATGAAAGAACCTTTAGACATGAATATGGTGGACAATGGTACTAATGCTGAATGTGTAAATGAGGTGATGGATAAGATTTATAAAGATAATGGGAGTAACATAGGTACCATCAAACAGAAATCTGAAGGTGGTAGATTTAAATGTTTCAGATGTGGCAACGCCAACCATTTGGCAAATCACCCTAAGCGTCCTGCCAAAGGAGTAACTTGTAGGAGATGCAATAAGAAGGGACACTTTGCCAAAGTTTTCAGGGATATAGGGAACACAGTGACACACATGGTTATTGAAGGAGACCTTGAGGAAAGTAGAAAATGTGTATTCCAAATTTCTGACACAATGATGACCTCCGACACCACATATTCCACGTGTGAGGTTTCTTTAGATGGTGTTAACTTCAAGGTCTTTGCAGACTCTTGCTCTCCGTACACCCTGATAAATGAAGCTATATTTAAGGAGAGTTTCCAAAATAAAACATATGACATGTTGACACCTGATATAAGTCCTGGAGGGTATAACAAGGACCCTATTCCATTGTCCGGAATGTTACTTATGCATATTAATTTTAAGGATAGGTCTACTCTGGGAAAAGTGTACATTACCAAACACGGTTTAAACCTTCTGGGGTGGAAACACCATAGAGATCTGGGAATCAAACTTGATCCCAATGCAGAAGAGCAAGTCTACTTAGTTGACAGGTCCATTACAGGAATGAGTATTTGTGACAAATTTCCCAAGGGCTTCACTAGTTATTTGGGGTTATTAAAAGATTTCATTCACAAAATCAATCTTAAGCCTGGGGCCAAACCTGTGGTACACAAAGTCCGTCCAGTACCATTACTTATGATAGATCCCCTCTTAAAAGAGCTGGATAGGCTGGAAACAGCAAGGGTGATTAAGAAAATTGAATGGGGATAATGGTTGGCTCCCATTGTTATAGCTTCAAAGGAAGGGGGAAAGAGTATTCGCCTATGTGTGGACCTCAGGGATCTCAATTCTAATATTTGGATTGACAGGCACCCCTTACCAAACATTAATTAAATGTTGAGTGTCTTGCAGGGTGCATGCTACTTTAGTGTGTTGGATCTCTCATCCGCCTACCACCAGGTGGCACTGCACCCTGAGTCTAAGGCTTTAACATCCTTGATAACACCATTTGGAGCATATCAATTCTGAGGAATGCCATTCGGTTTAGCATCTGCTGCTGGTGTGTTCCAAAGGGTGATGCAACAGATTTTACAAGACACTAGTAAAGTTCATTGCTTCTAAGATGATATCATGATCTACGGCAGTTCAGAAGAAGAGCATAACAATTCTCTAGAAAAGGTGCTTAACAAGCTTGAAGAAGAAGGACTTACCATTAGAATGGATAAATGCAAAATTGGAGTCAAGTCAGTTGAATACCTGGGACATACAATATCTGAAGATGATATTAAACCTAAAGTCAGTCTAATAGATTCTGTTAAATTTGCACCTGCCCTTACCAGCAAAGAAGAACTTAAGTCATTTTTGGGTCTTGTGGAGTACATGGCCAAATATGTACAACATTTTCAGAACAGGTCCACTCCCTTAGGAACCTACTCAAGAAAACTGTCACATTCGAGTGGACAGAACAGTGTCAAACTGATTTCAATCTGATAAAAGAAGATATCATCAATGCACCTTGCTTGGGTATATTTGACACCAGGGCAAGAACCATCCTGACCACTGATGCCAGTATGAAAGGGTTAGGTGCGTCCCTTACTCAAATTACAGGAGGCAAGGAAAGAGTAATTGCTTTTGCCTCTAGGACACTCCGGGAGGCAGAATACAATTACTTTACTATTGAAAAGGCTTGTTTCTGGGCCATAAACCATTACAAGTTTTACTTGTGGGGTATTCCATTTACTCTGAAAACTAACCACGAGCCCCATATTCTAATGTTTTCAACTAAAAGCATTGATAAGACCACCCCTCGCATTTCTAGATGGGTTTTGGGCTTGCAAGGGTACACTTTCAGTATAGTATATGTCCCAGGAATAAGAAACCAAGTGGCTGATTGCCTGTCTCGTTTACCTATGGAAGGGATGGCCCCTTTGGAAGAACCCATTTATGAATCTATTCTTTCCATTGACATACCTGACATTTACAAAGAAGAATGGGAACAATCTGATAAGAATGATGACACCCTTATTGCTATCAAAGAAATGATTGCTAAAGGATGGCCCAACAAGTGCAGTGAATTGCAGAGCAAGCTCCAACCCTACTGGAATGTAAGGAATGAACTTTCTATCATTGATAATAAGATTGTTAAGTCCCAAAAGATTTTACCCCCTTTTAAGATACACAACCGCATTATTGAGATTGCTCATGAGGGTCATTTGGGGAGGAGCCTGACCAAAAACAAAATCCATGGTGAATATTGGTTCCCGTGTATGGACTCCATGGTGGAGGAAAAAGTGAAGTATTGTCTAGCTTTTAGTGCCAGCGATAAAACCAAACTCACCCGTAAGATTCCCCTTCTTCCTGTAGAGGTTCCGAATAAACCTTGGTACAAGTTGGGTCTGGACATAATTGGACTCATGAACTTGCATAATGTATATAACAGGTACATATTCGTAATGGTGGATTTTCATTCACATTGGATCACCACCAAATTTGTAAACTGTATTAATACCACCACCTTAATTGAGTTTCTATCTGATACCTTCTCTAAAGAAGGCTACCCAGTGTCATCATGACTGACAATGGTGTACAGTTCATTTCTGATGAAATGGAGCTGTTCCTGAAAAATCTATCCATCAGTCACATAAGAACTCCTCCTTATTGCCCTAAAGCTAATGGTCTGGTGGAAAGCGCCAACATAATGTTTAAATAAGCCATACAGTTGGCTCAAACTTCTGGAGGGCAAATTGATAAGGCCATCAGGAAATTGTTATGGTCATACCATATCACTCGTAATACGGTGTCTGGCGTATCTCCTTTTGTATCCCTTAAGGGGAGGAATCCTGGCTCTAAGTTGACACCTAACTGGCTCAACAGTGGAGACCCGGTGTGGATTGATAGGAAGGCTGACGGTTAGAAGGTAAAGCACCACCAGACTCTTTACAAGGATTGGCATGACAATAAATGGAGAGCAGTCAAGCGGGACTGGAAAGTTGGGCAATGGGTAGTGATCAAAAGACCCCGCAATGTTAAGAACAAGTTCGCATCCTTCTCTAAACCTGAAAGGATTAAATGGGTTAAACGCAATGTAGTAGTACTAGAAAATGGGCACACTCGGAGCATGGACAACTTGGCTTGCTGCCCTGAAGCTCTTATCCCGGGTGGGAGCATTCCTGTGGCTGCTCATAAAACATTCCCGGGGGCACAAAGAAACAATGATCCGAGAAAGCGCCGATCTCCTGGTTGGCAATCAAATTACAAAATGGGTTGATGTTCGTGCTCTATTACTGTATTGTTTCTTTATCAGAAGGATGTTCCATTTGTAAATAATTATGCATTTATGACTTCTTATTTATTCTGTAAAAAATGAAATATGTTGTAATCTTACCTTGGTACATTCCTTCCCCCACCCCCATTTCTTCTGTGTTGCGCTCATCTTTAGCGTTGGAACGTTGTAGTGGATTTGACATGAGAATGTTGTGTGAGACCGGAGCGGCTGCTCTGCTAGAGGACTCTGGAAATAAAGCCACTTTACTTCTACTTGTGGTATTTCACTTTGTTCAATTAGTTATGGCTTCTGTTTGAGGAAAAGGAGTGGGTGATGTAAAGTTGCAATGTGAACAGCATAAGGTGGAGGTTGGTTCCCTATCCAAGTTAAAAGAAGTACAAGTCTTACCTCTTTTTTGGAGTGATTTATGGACATCACTGGTGTGGGATATGTTTTGATTTAGTAGAAGGACTGCAGGAGTTCCTCGTTCTGGGCTCAGTACACGCTGACGGGCGCAGACGGGCTTGCCTTTGGCAGGCCACAGGTGCACCACCAGTGTACCTGCTGCGCATGTCCATAAAGCAGACATGCTGCCTGTTTGGCCAAATAAGCTGCCAGAAGAGAAAAGGGGACGGCTTTGTGATTTTGAATAGCACTAGAGTTTGAAGAAAATGAAATTGGAACTCTGCAACTCCTCCTGTGCTGGAAGACTCCCCTTCTAGTTTCAGGTACTAAGACTATAACAGTAATTAAAAGAACAATGAGAAAGTAAAATCATAAAGGATTGAACAGCTGCATACAGTCAGGTAGGAAGTCGGGCAAAATAGCGCTTCGATAACAGGTTGCATTTTCAATTAGACATGTTGAAAAGGTTGTGGTTGACTTGGACATGTAGACATGGCATCTTCTAATGGCTGAAACACATATTTGATATGTTATATTCTGTGGGACATAAGTGCAGTGGTATGTGTTTTATTTGTTTGCAATTCAATGGTTTCAACAGGTGATAGCAGAAAATTGTCATGGACAAATATGTGTTTTAAAAAGGATGTTGTTAAAATTGAATATAATCACGGATCTATATTCTGTTTTCTTACAGATTTAAAGATCATGGTTAATAATTTAATGATTTTGTGCCCTAAGAAGTGCAGCTAAGCAGCAAATGCGTTGAGCAGGTTAAATTTTTTTATTTGAAATAAGGTTAAATACATTGAATTTTATGAATCAAACATTTTCGGAATAAAATCTTTAGGTAAGCTAGTGAGATAATGAAAACATTGTAATACTTTTCATAAATTTTATGTATTCAATAGGTGCCCATTTTATGCCAAACTTGAGTGGTTTGATGCCAGAATATCTTGGCAAGAATTTTATGTCATACATATCATTTACATAAATATTGTTCCATTGTATTTATTAATATGGAATCTACACCCAATAAAGTGATATTTTGTAGACAATATGTAGGAAGAAAATATTATTGTTACTGATATTCTGACATACAACCACTTGTGTATCACACACTAAGGTAAAATATTCTTTGGCAGTATTTGATATTTGCCAGGTGGACCAAATAGTTGTGCTGAATTAAGCTTCCAGCTTTTTTTGTTTGGTCCTTTGTTCCAGTGATAGAAAATGATTTTAAAAGTTTTTTCCATGCCCATGGAAAGGTAAAAAGGGAAAACTAGCCTCACATCAACTCGAGTATCTGGATCCAAGCAGAAATTAATTGATATATTTCCTGTACAGTTCAAAGAATGCGCAAGTCAAACAAGTGAACCAGGAAAGAAAGTCTGGTGTTGGTACAGTGCATCAACTATATCTCACTTTTGGTTTTGGGGTAAAGCTCTACCTTGTTTTTATGGCAAAGTATCATCTATATAAGTAATGTTAATTAATAATCAAGTACATGCACAAATAAATAAATGAATTAGGTGGGACACAACTTGGCCAGAAAAAATAGTGCCTAGCAATAGTAATACATAAGGAATTAAAAATCTAGAAAAAAGACATATTGGCAATGGCAGTACATTTTTCATGTTATTTACATTGTATGCAGTAATAGTTTTGCTGAAAGATGTTTGCCCATGTTGAGTGATAGTCGGATTGTAAGCCAAACCGCTCCAATCCGTCAATTCATAATGAAGAGGAAGTAAGTGAGACTGTCTCTGGGGTGGTAAGTTGGTTGTTGTAGTGTCAGCGTCTCTTCTTGTCCTCACTCGGGTCACATTATCACTTGCCACAGTTACTGTGCTCACTTACACTAGATTTCCTGCCAGTCCATCGATCTGTGCTGCTCATCGTGGTACAAATGGGGGTATCTAGTTGGCAGAGGTAGGTACCTTTGTCCAAATAGGGACCCTTGCTTCTAGTCAGGGTAAGGGGGATACACACTTTAGATAACCCCTGCTCTCCCCCTGGGTAGCTTGGCAGGAGCAGACAGACTTATCCCAAAAGCAATGTGTAAAGTATTTGTACTCAAAACACACAGTAGTACAGTGATAACCCCACAAATGGTCACCACACCAGTTTAGAAAATAAAGTATCTTTAGCTAAACTCAACAAGACCAAAACGACAAAATTCCAACATACAAGTATTAAGAATATGACTTTTAAAGGTTTCAAACAACTTAGTCCATAGAAAACTATGGATGCGTGATTTCTCTCAAAGTACCTGTAGTTGTGACAAAATTCACAAGGCCAAACAGCCACAGAAATGGGAAGCATCAAAAAACAAAGAGATGTGTCAGTTCCTGAGAACCTGGGGAGGCGATGCGACAGTTCTGCTGCATGCAGGAGAAGTGATGCGTCGAATTCGGTCTGTAGTGGGAAGTGATGCGTTGATTCTGAGACGGTTCTGTGGTGATGCGTCTGGAAAACTTGCCGCACAGGTACGATGCGTGGAAATCCGGGATGCGTCAGCGATCGCTGTGGCGGTGTCGAGCGGCGCTGCGTCGGTTTCTTCAGCCGCGATCCCTCGATGCGTCGGTTCTTGCAGTGGCGATAGGCGCTGCGTCAGTTTCGTCAGCGGCATGGAGATGCATGGAGATTCTTCTCACACAGCGGTGCTGCGTCGGAAAAACAGCCGCAAGAAGAGCGGTGCATCGATTTTCTTGTAGTTGCATTGCTTTTCCAGCTCCCAACAGCAGGAACAACATCCAGAGGCCCAGCACAGTCCCAGGCACCTCTTGGCAGGTCAGAACTCCCAGCAAGGAAGTTCAGGGGAGCTGGGGGTGAAGTCTTTGTGTCCCTGAGACTTCAAAACAGGAGGCAGCTCTACTCAAGCCCTTGGAGATCTTCCTCAAGGAGGGGGACACAGCACATATCAAAGTTCTTGTCCTTTCCTTGGCAGAAACAGCTACTGCAGGCCAACCCCAGACAGCACACAGAAAAGGGGCAGTACTCCTCCTCCAGTTTCTCCAGCTCATCTCCTTGATAAAGGTTCGTCTTGATTCCAGAAATAGTCTAAAGTTCAGGGATTTTAGGTCTGATACTTATACTCCAAAATGTATTTGTTCTCTTTGTGCAAGGGTCTCTGAACCCAGTCCAAACCAGTTCTGTCCTCACTGGTGCAGTATGACTACAGGGGGTGGAGACAGCATTGTGCAAGGGAGACAGGCCCTATTCGTGTGCAAAGAAATCTCCTCCCACTACTGTAAATTCAGCCAAGGTCTATTCAGCTCAGCTCTGACTCATCGAGGAAGGGCCAGGTACACCTCAACTCCCCCCCCCCCCAGTGGCTGTCTACAGTGAATGCACTTCTCCAGCCCCTGTCCCTCCAAAATCAGACAGTCAATACACAAACAGGCAGAGGCACACAGACTAGTTAAACAAGAAAATGCCTACTTTCTAAAAGTGGCATTTTCAAACACACAATTTAAAATCCATAATAAAAGATATGTTATTAAATTCTGAGTTCAGAGAGCCTAAACTTTATTTCTCTGTTTTGTCCCAATGGGAATTTATGCTTGTTAGATGTTACAAAGCATTTCCCATTCTATCCTATGGGAAAGATAGCCTTTCAATAGTGAAAAACTAAATTAACAGCATTTCACTGTCAGGACATGTGACACACACCAGCACATGTCCTACATTGCACATACACTGCACATTGCCCAGGGGGGTACGTTGGGCCTACCATTGGGGTGCCTTACAATAGGGGTGCCTTACATGTAAGAAAAGGGAAGGTTAGGGCCTGGCAAGTGGGTGAACCTGCCAAGTTGACATGGCAGTTAACAACTGCGCAAAGACACTGCAGTGGCAGGTCTGAGTTACCTTTTCAGAGCTACTCATGTGGGTGGC
Organism: Calotriton arnoldi; assembly: GCA_963921515.1. Taxonomy (NCBI): domain Eukaryota; kingdom Metazoa; phylum Chordata; class Amphibia; order Caudata; family Salamandridae; genus Calotriton; species Calotriton arnoldi. The sequence continues at coordinate 110,481 of CAWUFW010014465.1, read as the reverse complement.
ACAATCAGTGCTGCAGGACTACTAGTAGCATTTGATTTACAGGCACTGGCACACTTGAGTGCATTTTACTAGGGACTTACCAATAAATCAAATATGCAATCATGGAGAACCAATTGTAACAACAATTTACACAGAGAGCACTTGCACTTTGACACTGATCAGCAGTGGCAAAGTGCCCAAAGCATCTAAGCCAGCAAAAACGAAATCCTGCACAGCATCAAAAATACAGGAGGTAGAGGCAAAAATTCAGGGGAAACCACGCCAAAGATGCCAAGTCTCACACATCCTTAGGCACACCTCGATGTGCACCCCTAAACTCTCCTGCTGGAATGGGGAAAAACACCTAGACTAAACTGTTTCTTTTCTTGTGCCACTTCTGGGTTCTCACTAGGAAACGTACGGAGAAAGTGAGGAAGTAGGGGCACAAGAACTAGCCATGTACCATAAATGACTAATTTGGTACTTCAGTCTTCATGGATGTCTTTCAATTCCTGCTCATGAGATTCTTGTACACGTTTCATAGCTTCTTTGCATCAGTTTAGGAAAGCTGCACATTGCTCTGGGGTAGATTTATATTTAGGATCATTCAATCCTTTCTTGAGGTTATTCAAACACTAAGGGGTCGATTCCGATTCGGGCCGGAAAAAGCACCGACCGACTCGGATCCGGAAAAAATACCGACCGACACGTACCAGTGGCGCCCGACACGCCAAGTACGATGCAAGCCGCGATAAATCCGACCGACACGTCAGGAAACCAAGCCGACCGACCGAGCCGCTCGGAAAATAGCAATCCGGCCGGAAAAACACGCGAATCCAACCGACCGACACGCACCCGGAACAAATCCGACCGAATCGTACCCTCCAACTCCAACCCGCAAAGTACGATGCAAGGCGCGAAAAACACGACCGAGTCGGACGGAGGACAAGCCGTACGACCGACACGCATACAAAACCGAGCCGAAGCAATACAATACACCGCGACCGACGCGTACGCAGCATACAAAACTGCACAAACACAGCGTGAACGAAACGGAAAACACCGTATGAGACCAATGCAGGGTCCGACTCGGTCACAAGAACGTTTCCAACATACACAAACAGCACAAAGGAAAAATCAACCAAAAAAAGGCCAAACAAGCAATTACCAAGCCAATAAATACTGGGGGGTGGGGACAGAGAACAAAGACACACCCACAACTCCACCTATATAAAGGACACAAATCACTACCATGAGCCTTTGCAAATGCCATTTCACTGCCAGCACCCAAGAGAAAGCAACCACACACCCACAGCTCATCCCTCACACAAGCCACACACCATCAGCACACCAACAAATACCTACCTCACATACACCCAGCAAAACACACACTCACACACCCTCACCTGCACACCAACACACACATCACTCACCATCACCACCCATCACCATGCCCCCCAAGAAGAATCCCAAGTTCCTAGATTGTGAATTGGAAGTCCTGGTAGACGAGATCCTCAGGGTGGAGCCACAGCTGTTTGGCACTCTGGTCCAACAGACCCCCATGTCGCAGAAAACCAAGATGTGGGAGAGGATCATCAACAGGGTGAACGCACAATCATCATGTCGGCGCACAAAGACGGACATCCAGAACAGGTGGTATGACGTGCGCAGGAGGGTACGGGACCTGCTGAAGATAGACTACAGCAACAGCCAACAGACCGGCAGTGGCCCTCCTGCCAAGCCAATATACCTCAGGCCCTGGGAGGAGAAGGTGCGGGCCATCCTTCCGCCAGTGAGCGTATATGGACTAGAGAACATCCCAGAGCCTGGTGAGTACACAACAAATGTACACAATAAACTGCCACAAAACACACACATCACTGTCAAGGGGAGAGTCAAACCATGCACACATAGCAATTACACAGCAACTAGAACAGAATCATCCCAAAATGTGTATGTCAGTCAGATAAACACAACACATGCCATCAAAAAAGTCACATCCAACTGTGCCAACACATGTACAAACACAACCACAACTACAGCTAGGCAGTGGCACAAATAGAACTAACAAACACATCCACACATGTAGCCACCACAACAACACCAACACACAGTGAAGACCACTCAAAGGAAGGAATTCTGTGTATGCTGGCCAAGTCAGTCTAGCCAATAGCATCATGGGAGTCGCAGTCACACATATTGCCCGCCCCAAAACTGTCCCATCAACACCACCATGAACCATGCGCACATCACAGGGAGTGGAGAAGGACTCACAAGATGGCTGACACTGGCTACTGCTGTGGGGAGCACAAGGCCCTGCTGCCAACTGTGCACCAACAAACAGCAGGACACCACTGACTGACATCCTGAGAGACAACTTCCACTCCCTGCAATGCAAGCACGTTCCATGGTGGGCTATCTGGCTGGCTGGGTGGGAAGGGGGACTTGCAGCACTGACTATAGTCACCAGCACCTCCCCTCACACCCCCCCAACACAAACTCCACAGTACCCACCTGGTAGAATGCAATGCCCTCCATCCTAACACAAGATCCCACAAAGCACCACCACCCTGGGTTATGTTGTGTGAAGCACAGGGACACTCTTGGGACTCTTAGCCAAACAACTGCCAGGACAACACTCCCAGCCATCCTGTCAGCACAGCCAGCCCACCCCACAGGGAAGCAGAGTCAAAAGGAAGGAAGCATGGGCATGCTGGGAAGGGGGGTGGAGGCAATAGCATGATGGGAGACGTAGTCACAGACATAGCTCACCCCCACAACTGTCCCATCAACACCACCCTGAACCATGCTCACATCACAGGGAGTGGAGAAGGACTCACAAGATGGCTGACACTGGCTACTGCTGTGGGGAGCACAAGGCCCTGCTGCCAACTGTGCACCAACAAACAGCAGGACACCACTGACTGACATCCTGAGAGACAACTTCCACTCCCTGCAATGCAAGCACGTTCCATGGTGGGATATCTGGCTGGCTGGGTGGGAAGGGGGACTTGCAGCACTGACTATAGTCACCAGCACCTCCCCTCACACCCCCCCAACACAAACTCCACAGTACCCACCTGGTAGAATGCAATGCCCTCCATCCTAACACAAGATCCCACAAAGCACCACCACCCTGGGTTATGTTGTGTGAAGCACAGGGACACTCTTGGGACTCTTAGCCAAACAACTGCCAGGACAACACTCCCAGCCATCCTGTCAGCACAGCCAGCCCACCCCACAGGGAAGCAGAGTCAAAAGGAAGGAAGCATGGGCATGCTGGGAAGGGGGTGGAGGCAATAGCATGATGGGAGACGTAGTCACAGACATAGCTCACCCCCACAACTGTCCCATCAACACCACCCTGAACCATGCTCACATCACAGGGAGTGGAGAAGGACTCACAAGATGGCTGACACTGGCTACTGCTGTGGGGAGCACAAGGCCCTGCTGCCAACTGTGCACCAACAAACAGCAGGACACCACTGACTGACATCCTGAGAGACAACTTACACTCCCTGCAATGCAAGCACGTTCCATGGTGGGATAACTGACTGGGTGGGTGGGTGGGTGGGAAGGAGGTCTGGCTGTCAACCAAACACAATCAATGCAGACCATGTTCACACCCCAGAGAATACATAGAAATGCCCAAATAATGCAGGACAATGTGCCACACCAATATCAACCCCTGACTGTGACAACTTAGGACAATACAATGTACAGGCCCGCACCCCGAGGCACAGTCACAACTGTCAGGTGTGTCAACCACTGATGCCTGCAGAAACATGACATACATTGTTTGTGTCTCCCAAAAACAGGTGATGATAGGGACACAGCAGCAGACGCTGAGGAGTCCCAGTCCCAGGCTCAAGAGGATGCCGAGCTCACTGGCGTCGTACAGCCTCTGTCCTCCTCGGACGATGAAGAACAACCTGGCACATCCGGTGCAAGTCAACATGCTGCACCAGCAGGACCACCAGCTGCAGCACCAGCAGGTCCACCAGCTGCACCCCCTGCACCCACCCCTCCAACGACTGTCACCACGAATACCATCCCTGCCGACATGGACAGAATAAGGAACAACACCAGCGCAGTGACCCTGGACCAACCTGGGGCCATGGACACCACCACCACCACCAACCCCCAAGGTGGACCAGGGTTATCTGTGCGTGCAACTGCACACACTGCACATGTCAGCAGGGGTGGTGGGAGGGGTGGGAGACAGAGGTCGCTGCTTGCAGACGTTGCTGGTGTGCATGAAGACCCACAACTGGTACGCATAGCTGATGCGTACCAGTCCAGCACCGGAGAGCTCAGCCAGGTAGTGGGGCTCCTCAGAGACATTAAACAGCAGCAGGCTGCCCATCATGCCCGCTTGGACTCCCACATGTCCCAAGTGGAGTCACACATGTCACGTGTGGACTCCCACATGTCACGTGTGGACTCCCACATGACCCGCGTGGAGTCCAAGTGGGATGTACTACATGAGATGACGGCGGTGCACAGGGACATTTTACAATGCCTCCGCCAGATGAACAGCAACCAGTCCACACCTCCCTGTGTGCCAACAACATCTGGTACCGAACAAACTGCAACTGCCACAGGGAGGGAGGAGGACTCTGGCGGAGAGTCCCCTGCACCGCAGCAGCCTGCACTTGAGGGCCCCCCCAAGAAGAGGGGTCGTCCGAGGAGGGGAAAGTGAGAGGCTGATGGCCAAGCGCAACTCCCAGGAAGCCTGAACCTGTTCTGGATTTTCGCCTTTGTGCACAGACTGTTCACCCTGTTGATGGCAACACTACTCCCACACATTGCATGGGGAGTATAAGTTGGAACAATGTGTCAGACAACAGTGGCCCCGATACTGGGGATCCTGTCTACCTGGACTTTCTATTCATCTAGGAACTTGGGATTGCAAGATTCATGTACAGCACAATCCATCCTATGCACTATTATCACAATAAACACACTAATACACCATACTTGCCTCTGTCGTGATTCCAACGTGGGTGCTGTTATGGGGATGATGAACTGCAAAATTACACAGTGTATGCGAACTGCAACAGCAAGGACAACACAGGCATGTGAGTACAGGCAATGTGACACATATGAGGGAGACACACCACCAGGGCTACACAACACATACACACCTAGGCCATCTGACTCATTGCCTACACTGATGTTGCCAGGGAAGACGGTGCAATGCACAGACACCACACCCATTCCCAGTTGTAGTCAAGTAGCCCACAGGTGCAGTAAGCAAATGGCAGTCAAATGTGTGACCACAGACAACGCACATCACTAAGTGAAGCACAGGTTTATTACACAGTAGCAACATGCCGTAACCACTACAGATGCAAGGTAACCCCACCTGGTAGCGGGCACACAGTCAACAACTGTAGACAGAAGGAAGTCCATGGGTGTGGCGCACATCACCTGTAGGGACACAACAGCTACCAGCCTGGATGTGCAATCACGTCGTCGGTGGACACAGTTCACCAAACGAATCTGAAAGTACCCTGTGAAGGACAGAAATGACACACAGTCAAAAGCAATGCAGTACAGGACAGAACAGCAAAACTCATGCACAATACATGTTACAAGATACCCACCCAGAACCAAGTTAGCATGTCAACACTGTTGGGGAGTACAGCCCACCTGTCACCACACATCGCAACACACATCCTGTCAAGTAGCCCATGGACACACTCCAACAGCACCAGAGCACCACCCACACATCATGCCAACTCACATCATTCACATGACACCTCAGGATACTCACATTCAGCTAAAGAAGTTGGTGATGAGCTGTGTGCGGACATCACCATCACCATCATCATCATCATCGTCACTGGCATCGTGGTCCAGGCCAGGATCCTCCACAGGTGGCGGATGTTGGTCATCGTCATCCTGGATGAGAGGCAACTCCTTCCGCACTGCCAGGTTGTGAAGCATGCAGCAGACGATGATAATCTTGCACACTTTCGCAGGGGCATATGGGAGGGACCCTCCGGTCTTGTCCAGGCAGCGGAAGCGGCTCTTCAGGAGACCAAAGGTCCGCTCAATCACTCTCCTGGTCCGACCATGTGCCTCATTGTAGCGCATCTGGGCAGGTGTCACAGGGTTCCTGAGGGGTGTCAGCAACCACGGCATGTTGGGGTATCCCGAGTCACCTACGGACAGACAAGTGCACATCAGCTGACTTGGAAAAGTGGGCGGAATACTACAGATCAGATCACACACAATGGCACAAAGTCAGTACACACCGACAAGCCAGGCACGCTGGTTCTGCATCTGTGCCATCAACCTGGGGATGCGACTACTCCTCATCACAAAGGCATCGTGTGCTGAACCAGGGAAACGGGCACACACGTGTGTGATGGTCATGTCTGCAAGACACACCACCAGTGCATTGACCGAGTGGTAGTGCTTGCGGTTCCTGTAGGCCTGCTCCTGGGCCTGTGGTGGTACCAAAGCCACATGTGTCCCATCAATGGAGCCAATGACATGCGGCATCCTCCCCAGGGCATAAAAGTCACTCTTCACGTCAGTGAGTCGTCGCAGTCTAGGGAAATAGATGTACCGGTTCAGGAAGAGCAACATTGCCGCCAAAACATCGCGGAGCACACGGCTGAACATGGTCTGTGACATCCCACCAGCAGACGCCACAGTATGTTGGAAGGTACCGGTGGCAAAGAAGTGTAGGGCTGCCATCACCTTCACCTTGGGGGTCAGCGCTGTAGGATACGGCCGGCCAGGCTGCAAATGTGGGGACAACTGCACTGCCAAATCCTCAATCAGCTGCCTGGTGAAGCGGTACCGTCGGATGCTGTCCCGTTCCACCATCATTGCCAGGTCTGGGAATGGCCGATGGACAGCAGGAGCCCTGCAGTGCAGAGGAGAAGTAAGCAAGATCGTCAGTCACCCCACATATGCGGCATTGAACACACTCAAGATCCCAACATACATCATCATGAGGCACAACTACATGAAGTGTGCAGTACCGGAACGACATTTATGGTACATACATGGCCAACATCTGTCAACACGGTCCTACAGGTGGCATCAATTTGTCCCAGGTTGGCCCATTGGATATCATGATGCTGTGTCACAGTCACCCCCCAGTGACATGTGAGGACAGATGTGCCCCAGGCACCACAGCTCAACGACAGGCACATTCCCAGGGACCCTGTAATGCCACATGGACACTGGCATCACCTGGAGTATCATGTGTACACCACAACAAAACAAACATGACCCCCACAGGTAGTGGCCACACTTGCCATGGCAGGAGAGCCATGGACGTCTGTGACACACACGCACAACATCAGAGTCCATGCACACACAACGTGGATGTGGAGACTGTCTCCCATTGTGCACATGAAATCAGAGACATTGTAAACACTACATGCACAAAGACTGTGGAGGGCCATCACTATTGTGCCACTGGGACACCCTGGCTCAAACATACCGTCCCACATGGGACTCACGGGGTATGTGACATGACATACACAAACACCACTGTGAAATGTGACCATGGCACATGCACAGATATGAACAGTTGCACATCACAGTGGTCACGTACACGTAACACCCAGGATCCTGTCCCCATTAACACGTGCACAGCCTGGGGGTGGCTGCCCACAGGTGACACCCACAGGACAACATGTACACCAACATACACACAATAGGAAATGCAGCCTTACATGCCTTATGATAAGGTTTGGACAGGCTGTCGTGATGTAGGTGTGCCCCTCACTCCCTGGGAGCTATCTGTGGCTGGCATATGTCCATCTGAGACAGGCATGCTGACATATGCCAGTCACATGTACAGTGATGCGTTGTACTGCAATGGACCGATCGGTGCCTCCGGCCGGCCCATTGCATTCAATGTGTGCGGGTACGCGTTGTACCCCTGTGCGCGTTGAACAGCAATGGACCGATCGGTGCCTCCGGCCGGCCCATTGCATTCAATGTGTGCGGGTACGCGTTGTACCCCTGTGCGCGTTGAACAGCAATGGACCGATCGGTGCCTCCGGCCGGCCCATTGCATTCAATGTGTGCGGGCACGCGTTGTACCCCTGTGCGCGTTGAACAGCAATGGACCGATCGGTGCCTCCGGCCGGCCCATTGCATTCAATGTGTGCGGGTACGCGTTGTACCCCTGTGCGCGTTGAACAGCAATGGACCGATCGGTGCCTCCGGCCGGCCCATTGCATTCAATGTGTGCGGGTACGCGTTGTACCCCTGTGCGCGTTGAACAGCAATGGACCGATCGGTGCCTCCGGCCGGCCCATTGCATTCAATGTGTGCGGGTACGCGTTGTACCCCTGTGCGCGTTGAACAGCAATGGACCGATCGGTGCCTCCGGCCGGCCCATTGCATTCAATGTGTGCGGGTACAGCGTTGTACCCCTGTGCGCGTTGAACAGCAATGGACCGATCGGTGCCTCCGGCCGGCCCATTGCATTCAATGTGTGCGGGTACGCGTTGTACCCCTGTGCGCGTTGAACAGCAATGGACCGATCGGTGCCTCCGGCCGGCCCATTGCATTCAATGTGTGCGGGTACGCGTTGTACCCCTGTGCGCGTTGAACAGCAATGGACCGATCGGTGCCTCCGGCCGGCCCATTGCATTCAATGTGTGGGGTACGCGTTGTACCCCTGTGCGCGTTGAACAGCAATGGACCGATCGGTGCCTCCGGCCGGCCCATTGCATTCAATGTGTGCGGGTACGCGTTGTACCCCTGTGCGCGTTGAACAGCAATGGACCGATCGGTGCCTCCGGCCGGCCCATTGCATTCAATGTGTGCGGGTACGCGTTGTACCCCTGTGCGCGTTGTACTGCAATGGACCGATCGGTGCCTCCGGCCGGCCCATTGCATTCAATGTGTGCGGGTACGCGTTGTACCCCTGTGCGCGTTGAACAGCAATGGACCGATCGGTGCCTCCGGCCGGCCCATTGCATTCAATGTGTGCGGGTACGCGTTGTACCCCTGTGCGCGTTGAACAGCAATGGACCGATCGGTGCGCACCCATTGACAATGGGCTTGCCTGGCAACGGACGCGTTTTTGAATATTCGAACGAGTCGGTTGCTGGAAATTCAGTTGGTCACCCACAACAATGTTGCAAAATAATGTATGTCATGAAGTTGAAGATTTGAAGGATGCTGTGGGCGTGTTTTGGTGCTGCTATTCCATGGATTGGCCAGATTCAGAAGATGCAAACGACTTGGACCTATCACTTTGGACACAAGGGACAGTATCTGCCTCTCCAGCACATATATATTGCTGCATGTTCCCCTGAGAGCCCACTTGCCTGCACTACATGCTCCAGGACGACATCTGCCACTGCACTGCTGCTGTCTCTGCCCCTCTGGACCCTGCAATGGCACGTACTGTGGAGAGAGCCCCAGCCTTCAGCCTTGAAGAGAACCAGGCCCTGCTGGACAGCCTACTTCCACAGTACAGCAAGCTGTATGGGACACCAGGGGAGCAGGTGAGTGTTCTGTGCACTGCCTTTCTGAATGTGCATTTTGTCTGACTAGCAAGGCTGAGAGTCAGCACACCACTGGCTAGCAGGCTCACTGAGTAGTTGTCACCCCCATAGTGTGTAGTGACTTGCACTGGACAGGTATGGTGCAGTGACAGTGCTTCTGAACAGGGTTTTACTCCCCATGCTATGATACCATGTAGTGACTTCTGGAAAACTGTCCATGGGCAGCCGTGCACTGCCTGGGTACACCATGTGCCCCTGTGATTGCGACATGTATATGCAACTGTGTCATGCACGGATATGTTGCATGTGTAGTAATGGCCTTATCACTTTGTCATCCTGACAGGCTTCTGCCCATCGGAAGCATGAGATCTGGAAGGACATCGTCCGGGCTGTCCGGTCCGTGGGGGTCTACCAGCGCCGGATCCGCAACTGCCAAAAGAGGTGGCAGGACCTTCGGGGCTGGACCCGGAGGATTGCACGGGTCCAGCTGAAGCTGTCGCCTCCTCGCAGGAGGGGCGGAACACGGACCCTGACCCCCACATGCTCAGGATCCTGGCGGTGGTCTTTCCAGACCTGGATGGGCAGCTGAAGGCCAGAGAGCAGCAAGGAGGGGGTGAGTCAAAGACTGCACTGTGTACTCTGTCTAACATGTTATGTGCCCTCCTCGGGCCAGGTTGAACTGCCACAGTACAGCAGTCATGTTGTCCAGGAGCCATGTCCCTCTATTGTGCACTGCCCACTCCTCATCTGATACCCAGGTGTGGCCCTTACATGCAGGGAATTCTGTCACTTAGGACTGTGTCCTTGCAGTTTGCTTGACTCAAGGTGGGAGACAGCATCTGTTTCCCTGACTCTGTGGTGGGCATCATGGGTGGGTCCATTGCTTACACAATGCCTGTATTCTGACATGTAGGGTAGTGTCACAGGTCTCCCACATGTCCAATAGGTATGACCTGGACAGATGAGGGTTAAGAGGATGTGTTGTGGGGGGATGTACATGTGCACTTGTGCAGCTCCAGGACTTGCATTCCCCATGACCTACTATTGTGACACAGTGCAGAGTGTTGTTGTCTGGCTGCAAAGTCATACATCACTGAGACAGTGATGTATGACTTTGCAGTCATGCCTCCGCCATGGCATGTGTCTACTGATTGGTGATCCTGCAGGGGAGTGACATGTGCTACATGCACACCATAGTGGCGCTGGCTATCAGGACATGGGTGCATCATGGTGTCTGTCGCTGGTATGCATCACATGCATTTCCTATTTGACTCTGGGCATCCCTTACATCCGTAAACCTGTACTGACTCAGTGGCAAGAGCTGTGATGTGTCCACACCGTGTCCTCTGCACTGTCCAACTACTGTGTACTTGGTGCATGTGTCAACACTGGGGTGTTGCAATCCAACAGACACCAGACAGATGGGTGCAAGGCCATGTGGGATGTGAGTGCCATGCTTGGCATCAGACTGACAATTGACTTCTCCTGTTCAATTAGTGCACTTTTAGCAATGTACAACTAATGATGCCAGGGCTTGCTCTGGGATGTGCTGTGCTCACAGTGGTGTGTGCGTTATGTGCAGGTGACTGATGTCTGTCTGTTTCCCCATTGTTTGCAGATACATCCACGGCCACGGAAGGGGACAGCTCCACGGACCAGGAGGAGCCGGAGAGCCAGACTGGGTCAGCAGCCGAGGAGTGGTCGGAGGGACCCAGTGGCACGGAGGGCGAGGGGAGCCACACCGAGGAGTCCTCAGCAGCATCCACCTCAGCTGAGGACCAGAGCAACTCGGAGGATGACTCCCTTGTGGAGGCGGGTGTCAGCAGCCACCACACCCCAGCTAGTGTTGCTGTCCCCGCCACCACCAGCACCACCACCGCCCTCCCATCGGCTCCCATTCCCCAGGTCCGTGGAGGCTCCCATGTCCGGGAGCGTGTCTCCTTTGGGCCAGGCACCGCACCCCCTGCCCCTGTGTCCCCTGCTGCCCTGAGTGAGGAGTCTGTGTACCTCCTTCGCCAGCTCCATGTAGGGCAGACAGCCATGCTGAGTGTCCTCCATGCGCACACCGCGCTGTTGACTCAGCTGGTGTCGTTCATGGAGGGCATCTCATCGGGCATGTCTGACCTACAGAGGGGCAATAGGTCCATGGACTCCTCCCTGACGGCAGCAGTGTCCCTCCTCAAACGGTCCCTCACCCCTCCTGCCTCTGCTCCATCCACACTCCCCAGCACCTTACCCATCCCAGGCACACACACACTGGCACACACCAGCACACACACATCCAGCACACTGACACACACGCCAATGACAAAACGCACACGCAAGCACATTCAGGGGACTGAAGCCAGACTCACAGGGGATGGGGCCCTGGAACACACACACGCATCCACATGCACTGCGCAGTCCTCAGTTCCCTCTCCCTCCAAAGCACCCTCCCTTGCCTCACCTGCAACCCCAAAGTCACAGCAGCTCTTCCTCTGTGACCTCGGCCTCTTCCCCACCGATGAAGCTGCTCCAGCATCCCGGGGGAAGAGGAAGCCCACCCACACGGAGCAGAGTGCCCCTCGCCCCCGGACACCCTCCCCCAGGCGCAGACGGACTGAGGCCCCCACCCGCAAGTCCCCCGGAGTGCTAAGAGCAAGACCCCGCCACCGCCCTGCAGCTCAGGCACAAGGTCTCCGTCCTCCATCCCTCAGGCCCCCACTGCACAGGTGCCCCCACCACACCCTGCCCCAGGTTCCCCCACCCACAGATATACCATCCCCAAGATGCTCCGGCCTTCTCCCCCTGCCACTTGCTCTCCCAGCACCACACCCCCCGCTGCGCTTGTCTGTGCCACTGATGTGGTGAGGGTGTCCTCCCCCTCTGTCCAACCCACCTTGCCTGTTCCCCATTCTCCTCCCCTGGAGGTAGGCACTGCAGTGGAGTCCACTACCGCCCTGTCTGACTTGGGCACTGCAGTGGCGGACCTGTCCACCCCATCTGCAGGGTCCACTGCAGTTGTGCCGGCACCCACGACATCTGTGTCATGCCCCCAGTTGTGCCGGCACACACCATGTCAGACACCTCCACTGCAGTTGTCAGTGGCTCTCCAGCACCCACCACCCCTTCCCTGACTCCCCCTGGTGAGCCCTGATCCTGTCCCTGCGGTGCCTGGCCTGCCCCCCGGTTGCCCCTCCTAGTGGATTGTCCCTGGTATTGTGCAGGCATGCGTAGGGTGACATCTGCCAGTGTCACCCTGTTTGAACTTTGACAATGGACTGGCCATTGGCCTTTGCTCTTTTTCAGGACTTCGTTTGGCCTCAACACATATGCTGAATAAAGCAACTTTCTTTTCTCTAGTGCTCATGCTTCAGATGTACATGTTGTTGGTGCAGCTAACCATGCCCTTGCTGCAGTGATGGTGATATCTGGTCTCATGATTATGAAGTGTTACTGTGCAGGAACCCATGTGGTCCAGGGGGAATGTGTCCTATCATGTGGTGTATCCATGTCATCAATAGCAGCATCTGAGGGTGTCATGTGTTCAGTATTTGGCAATGGGTTTCCTACTTACATTGGCAATTTCACATCTGTGGCTTCCACCCCTGCACATCTGTTGTGCCTGCCATCGTTGCTTTTGTCTACTTCCCTGACCGTGTTGCCATCTCCAGTGGACATGCAGGTTTGGGCATCAATGGGGAGGGACTCATCCGTGTAGTCAGTGCAACATTGCTATACAAGTGTGTTGGATCTGTGCTGATGATTCCGTTGGCACATCCATGACCAGGCTGATGTGATGGGAGCCCTCATTTGGTGCTAATTGTTGATTGTGTGACCAAGTGCTCAGCTGACATGATGGGGCCCTACTGAGGCAACATATGGCACAGCTTTCCTCACACAGGAGTGGAGTCCCCTCATGGCAGTGTGTACACGTGTGACATTGCCTGCGCCCAAGGTGTGTGTTGTATGTGCATGTCTGTGTGTTCACTTCCATTCATCTGCGCATGCTGTGATCCCTAGTGTTGTACCTGTTTGTGATGCTTGCTGACTTGAGCTATGTTCCCCCAAAGTCTTCTCCCTGTGTTCTCTGTGATGTGGGTGCATGGCACATTACTGGTCATCAGGGTGTCACCCATAGGTGTGTTTGCTGTCAGGGCAGAGTTTGTGTGCTGACGCAGATGGGTCACAGTCAGGTTTCCCTTTGGCACTTGTTGTTTGCCCCTGTCATGTGATTTCCAGTTTGTGTTATCTTTCAGTGATTGTGACACGTTGTGTGTGTGACTGCTGGCACTCCTTAGGGTCCGGGCTGCAATGTTGGTTGTTGTCTATGTGTGTTCTTTGTGGGTGACCTTGGCTTCTTCATTGGTGTGTGACTGTGGCTGGGATCCCATTGGTCGGTGTGGTATTGCCGTCATGTCCATGTACAGCGTAGTGTGCAGTGTGTCAGACATTCAGGAGTCTTGTTGAGTGTCCATGTGTGATGTGTTTCTACACCTTGGTTCCCACCCACCACCCTGGAATAGTAATGGGTGCATGTGCAATGTCACCAGTGCATGTGTACTTCACTGCTGCACATTGTTGGAGGTCGAGGGGTGTGGTCTTGAGTGTGTGCAGATGAGAGTTGTTGCCCGGCTAGTCCCCTGCCTCCATGTTGGCCTTGGCTTACTGGCCATGCTGATTGATTTGTGCTTGTGTAGGTGTGATGGTAGTTAGTTGCTCAGGACACCTGACTGTGGTTCACAGTGTGAACGACATTTAGCTTTGTCATCACAGTGGTATTTTTCTTCAGCCCAGGGTCACCACATTGTGGGGGCCCTGGGGGTGGTGCTGTGGTGTGTCTGTGACTTGCTGTGTCAGTTGTTGTTCCTACGTGCCTGTGTGACATGTGTGTTTTGTGCTCCCTCTCACCTGTCAATGCCTGCTTGCCCACATAGGGGATTTGGATCCATGAGTTACCTTAGTGTGGCAGTGTATGCACATCTGTATGATTGGTATTCAGCTCTCCTCATGTGTTGTGTTGTTGCCTGGGGACACTGGCACCCCCACCCCTCACCTGCTGTGTATGATGACAGTGTTGGTCTGCCTGTTAGTGTTTGTGCATCTGCACCACTGCATTGGCATATCTTGGGTGTGCCATTGGCTGTATGTTGTTTGGTGTGTTTCCCCTGCTGTCCCTGGGACTCCTAGGTCATCGGTCAGCACAGTGATCATGGTTTGTGTGTCCCATTGCTGCCATGGTATGGTATCTGTTCACCTCACATCTGCTGTCTCCACAGGGTATCTGCATTTGTGTGCCCATTGGTGCAAATATGTGGTTCTGCATTCTGATGGTCACTTCTGTCATTGTGTCATTGATGACTGTTGACGGTCTCAGCCACCATGGGTGTTGTTTGTCTGCACATGGCCAAAGGAATGTTTCATTTGCACTGCAGTATTTGGCTCCCCCAATTTATGTTGCAATGGGACACATACACTACTTTGCCACAGATGAGTTTTTGGTTCTGTGACCAGGAATGATCCATGCAGTTTGGCAGTTGCAGCTCTTTCTTTGTCAACAATTACCTTTTGGTCACTGTGATGATGAGGGTGTAGACCCCATTGCCACAATGGTCAAAATGTGCTTCAGCTATGGACCCCACACTTGCCTTTTGGTCACTGTGATGATGGGGGTTTAGACCCCATTGCCACAATGGTCAAACTGTGCTTCAGCTATGGACCCCACACTTACCTTTTGGTCACTGTGATGATGGGGGTTTAGACCCCATTGCCACAATGGTCAAAATGTGCTTCAGCTATGGACCCCACACTTACCTTTTGGTCACTGTGATGATGGGGGTTTAGGCCCCATTGCCACAATGGTCAAAATGTGCTTCAGCTATGGACCCCACACTTGCCTTTTGGTTACTGTGATGATGGGGGTTTAGACCCCATTGCCACAATGGTCAAAATGTGCTTCAGCTATGGACCCCACACTTACCTTTTGGTCACTGTGATGATGGGGGTTTAGGCCCCATTGCCACAATGGTCAAAATGTGCTTCAGCTATGGACCCCACACTTGCCTTTTGGTTACTGTGATGATGGGGGTTTAGACCCCATTGCCACAATGGTCAAAATGTGCTTCAGCTATGGACCCCACACTTACCTTTTGGTCACTGTGATGATGGGGGTTTAGGCCCCATTGCCACAATGGTCAAAATGTGCTTCAGCTATGGACCCCACACTTGCCTTTTGGTCACTGTGATGATGGGGGTTTAGGCCCCATTGCCACAATGGTCATGGGCTGCTTGCATTGTGGGTGCCACACACATATATGTGTGGCACATGTGCTAGGGGGTCACATTGTATGTTCAATGTCATGTTCGGTGTTGTAGGCATTTGACACAGCCTGCTCACACGCTTGTCATGGTGGTGGGGGGATGTCTTAATCTTGCATTCCCTAGGTTGTGGTGTGCTTGTTGTGTCATGCATTGTCCATCCTATGAGTGGGGGTGGTAGTAGTGGTAGGCATCCAGCCCCCCTGGCTAAGGGTGGTAGTAGTGGTGGGCATCCTGCCCCCTGGCTAAGGGTGGTGGTAGGCATCCAGCCCCCTGGCTAAGGGTGGTGGTAGGCATCCAGCCCCCCTGGCTAAGGGTGGTAGTAGTGGTGGGCATCCTGCCCCCCCTGGGTGAGGGTGGTGGTAGGCATCCAGCCCCCCCTGGCTAAGGGTGGTAGTAGTGGTGGGCATCCTGCCCCCCCTGGTTGAGGGTGGTAGTAGTGGTAGGCATCCAGCCCCCCTGGCTAAGGGTGGTAGTAGTGGTGGGCATCCTGCCCCCCTGGTTGAGGGTGGTAGTAGTGGTAGGCATCCAGTCCCCCTGGCTAAGGGTGGTAGTAGTGGTGGGCATCCTGCCCCCCTGGGTGAGGGTGGTAGTAGTGGTAGGCATCCTGCCCCCTGGGTGGGGGTGGTAGTAGTGGTAGGCATCCTGCCCCCTGGCTAAGGGTGGTAGTAGTGGTGGGCATCCAGCCCCCTGGCTAAGGGTGGTGGTAGGCATCCAGCCCCCCTGGCTAAGGGTGGTAGTAGTGGTGGGCATCCTGCCCCCCTGGGTGAGGGTGGTAGTAGTGGTAGGCATCCTGCCCCCTGGCTAAGGGTGGTAGTAGTGGTGGGCATCCAGCCCCCCTGGCTAAGGGTGGTGGTAGGCATCCAGCCCCCCTGGCTAAGGGTGGTAGTAGTGGTGGGCATCCAGCCCCCCTGGCTAAGGGTGGTGGTAGGCATCCAGCCCCCCTGGCTAAGGGTGGTAGTAGTGGTGGGCATCCTGCCCCCCTGGGTGAGGGTGGTGGTAGGCATCCAGCCCCCCTGGCTAAGGGTGGTAGTAGTGGTGGGCATCCTGCCCCCCTGGGTGAGGGTGGTAGTAGTGGTAGGCATCCTGCCCCCCTGGTTGAGGGTGGTAGTAGTGGTAGGCATCCTGCCCCCCTGGTTGAGGGTGGTAGTAGTGGTAGGCATCCTGCCCCCCTGGTTGAGGGTGGTTGTGGTGGTTGGCATCCAGCCCCCCTGGGTTGGGGTGGTGGCGCGCATTCAGGCCCCTGTGTGCATATGTGGCATTGGTGATGGGCATCCCGCCCCTATGGTGCTGCTGTTGCTGGTGTAATTATATTCAGATTCCCAGTGTATGTGTGTGATGTGTCGTGTACGTGTTGTATGTGTTTTGTGGTTGGTGTCTGACTTACCTTCTGCGCCGTACGCGTCCGTGCCTGTTCCGGTAGTAGATGTAGAATATTGGTATGATCGGGACGAAGGGATTCATGGTTGGTTCGTGTCGTTCGTCCTTCTCGTTGCTTCGCGTCGTCCTCGTCGCTTGGCTTCGTCCTCGTCGCTTCGCGTCGTCCTCGTCGGTGCTGTGTTCGTCTCGTAGCCGTGGATCGTGTTGTGGCGCGATTCGGAGCTTATGTGCGCCTCTCCCGGATGCTTTGACGTGCCGTGCGTAGCGACGGGTTCGGCGCGTACGGAAAGCGCATCGTACTTGTTCGGCCGGACGGGGCTGCATTTTCCCTTCCGTGCGACTCGATTCGGCGTTTCCGGATTCGCCTCGGTCGGAGAACAGGACCTGGTTTGGGTGAGTACGGCTCGGCCGGGATTTTTGCTGTTGTGCGCATCGTACTTGCTCGTTCGGTGTACTGTACGGATCGGTCGGGAAACTGGCTTTCGCATGGCTTTTTTCCCGACCGAATAGTATTGGGTGCGCCTCCGACCGAGATCGGAATCGGCCCCTAAATATGAAAGGTACCTTCTTCTGGAAAATTCTTTTTATCCTTCTTGCTTTTTGTTTTGACCGAATCTTCAATATACCCGCATGTGCTTTTTCAATACTGGTTGTACATTGCATGAGGGGGGTCCCTTAACTGGTGCTTTTTTAACCTTCAATTTCACTGCCCACATTTCCTTATTGCACCTTTGGTCAAAACCAGGTACGCACTCAGAGGTCTACTGACCTAGTGCTGCAGCTCATTTCCATTGCGTGAGTGGGGTAGGAGGGTAAGAGTGGGTTTAAAAGTTCTTTGCCATCTCTTCTTGCGGTGTGAGCTAGGTCTATTCTTTCACACCTGTACATTGACCACCTTGCATTTAGAGTCCCCAACTCACAGCCTTTTGGAGTTCATAGATAGTTTCATTTTGGCTAGGTCAATGCACCTCTTTCATTCACAAAATGATGTGCTAGGTTCAATGCTTGGGTCTTAAGAACTCCATGCCCTTCCCTCTTCTGCATTATTCTAGAGCCTTTTGCTTTATACTATGCTTAACATAAAAACTTCTAAGTCCTGACCTCCTGAGACTTTCCCGTAGCTACCAAAACTGGTTTATCCCTTCATCGCCTGCACAGACGACTACTTACGTTTTCAGTACTCAGCCTTTATAGAGTTGATAAACACAATCAGAATTGGCATTACTTACATTTCAAAGCACATAATGATGCCTGACTTCATCAGTGAGTCAAATTATTGGCCATCTGCCACCCAAGCCTCACTGGAGGATCATCTATCCTATCTTTGTGATGCCTGGGGATGTGTGGAGTCTGGTCGAGCTCTGCACCCTGCATTAGATCAAGAACAGGCACTTCCCAGTGCCAATGCAGCAGAAGTATCCAAGAAAATCTGTGCACATGCCAACCTATGTCTGAAAGCGTTTATTAGTGAAAAAAACATTTATTATTTATGGGTCACTGATTCAGGATCCCCAGGAACCATACAATAAGCCAGGACTTGTTGTGCTGCTTTCCGGTCCACCGCAGCTGGTGCTGTTTGAGTGGAGAAAGCATTTGGCCCACTTCCGCCCTAGGCAGGTTAGCGTTTCAGTTTCCTGCACACCTACGCCTTTAAAACCAATGCTGCAACAGACGTGCAGCGGACGCACGCAGCGAGTGCACCGCGCGCTTTAGGCATGCCCATCTGCGCCCGTCCGCGCCCGACTGCGGCCAGAGGCCAGGACCCCTGGTCCAAAATTGGTTTATACCAGGGAAGAACTCAGCATAATTAAGAGTACACCCCATATGCCGCCCCTCCTGGATTCAGTTGTAGAGCGGCTTTGGTCAGAAAATTTGCTAGTAGGCAGTAGGAATCCTCCGACGACCCGTGTGCCGGCTCTGATGGCTAGAGACACGGGCTCAGAGGTACCCTCTAGCTTAAAGATTGCCCTGCTAAACACTCGGTCCCTTACAAAGCACAGTCTAGAAGTATTTACGCTGCTTCAGGAGAGGGAGCTTGATTTCCTCGCATTATCAGAGACATGGTTAGAGGACATTTCAGGACCTGATATAGTGGCCTCCCTTCCTCTTGAGTACAGCGCCTTGACTTGTAATCGGCAGGGAAATAAAAGGGGAGGCGGAGTAGCAATTTTTACACGCAGGATATTTGCCACTGAGAAAATAGTAGAGGAGAGTCTGGATGGGGCTGAGGTTCTGTGGATTAAGTTGGGACTTACATCCTCATGTCTGGTAGTGGTAATGGTATACCGCTCTCCCCGGCCAACTCCACTGTTCAACGACTTGTTCCATGAAGTTATGAGTGATCTGTGTTCGAGATATCAACAGATCCTGATTCTTGGGGATTTTAATTACCATTGGGATCGGACACCAAGAGATTGCACAACTAGCAGGTTTGATGAGGCCCTGACCATGATGGGGTTGGACCAAATCGTGGGGCTCCCCACGCATGAGAAGGGCCACATTTTAGACCTTATCTGGACCACGTCATCAGCTATATTACATGCTGACTGCAGACCATGTAGCTGGTCTGATCACTTCTTGGTCAGTCTCTTACTCCCTGTAGACAGCCGCCCCAAACATTTATCCGTAGAATGGAGGGTGGTACGGAACTGGCGTAAGATAGAAGACGCCAAGCTGAGGGAAGTAGTGAACTGGACAATACATCTTGGATCTCAGTCCGGGGACCCGGATTTGAAGTATGAAGAATTCTTACATCAGCTGAGGCTAGCCATTGATGAGGTAGCCCCTGCCCGCAGGGAAAGAATAACGGATAGTATGAAGGGGGCCCCATGGTATACGCAAGAACTGAGAGGGGAAAAACAAGCTCTCTGTCAATGTGAGCGACTATGGCAGAAAGTTTCTGATCCTGAGTCGAAGGACGCCTACAAAGCAAAATTGGCCCTCTATAAAGCTTCAATTATCAGAACTAAATCTGCGCACCATGAAGCCAGGATCAGTGAGGCGACAGATAGTCAGAAAGAGACCTTTAATGTACTCAGGGAGCTGAGTCGTCTGAAAGAGCCAAGGACAGTCGCCAGTCAGGTTGATTGTGACAAGATGCAGGATTTCTTTTTAACTAAGGTCGAAGACATTATTACAGATATAGGTAATACGTGTATTACCCCCTGCCCCCTGCCAGTGGAGGACCCACCTGACTTTCAGGGTATTGCTCTCTCGGTGTTCCCCATGCTCGAACCACATGATTTAGCTCACATTGTGGCTAAAGTAAAATTGGAGTCTCCTGAGGACCCTTGTCTGCCGAAGTTGTTCAAAACCATCATTCCAGTGATAGAGGCTGAGGTGTTGTCCCTATTAAATCTGTCTTTGGCGACAGTAAGGGTACCACAGATGTTTAAGGAAGCCTTGGTGATCCCGTTGCTGAAAAAAGCAGGGGCGGACACCAAGATTCTCAAAAACTTCAGACCGATTTCCAGACTCCCCTTCCTGGCTAAAGTTCTTGAACAACACGTACTCAGAGTCCTCTCGTCTTTCGTTGAACAACATAAGTTGCTACACACTCGGCAAGCCGGTTTCAGGGCGCATAACAGCACTGAGTTGGTGATGCTCTCAGTGCTGGATGACCTGCGGCTTGCAGCCGACAAGAAGACCCCTTCAGCTCTAATCTTATTGGACCTTTCAGCCGCATTTGACACAGTGAATCACGTGCAGTTGCTAGCCGGTGTCCGGCGGCTGGGAGTCACTGGGATGGTCCTCCAATGGATTATCTCCTTTTTGGAGGACCGGTCCCAAAGAGTCCAATTAGGAGATTGCACGTCTAGGCGGGGCAACTTGCAATGGGGGGTCCCACAGGGCTCCGCGCTGTCCCCTCTGCTTTTTAATATTTACCTTCAGCCCTTGATAGATGCACTAGCCAAAACAGATTGTCAGGTGTTTAATTACGCTGATGATACCCAGTTAATTGTGCGAATTGACAACTCCCCCGACTCACAGCGTAATGTCCAGAACATCCTCCGGTTCACTATGAACTGGATGACCTCTAATTCACTGAAGGTAAATTCATATAAAACAGAAGTGCTTGCTCTTACTTCAGGGGTTTCGCCCTGGTCCAGTCTCTTTTGGCCTCAAGAGCTGGGCACCACCCCAACACCGGTGCCAGCAGTGAAGAGCCTGGGTATAAAGTTGGACACTGGATTAACGCTAAACAGCCAGGTATCTGCTGTTGTGGGGAGTTGTACTGGCCTGATGCGGCAACTTCGGAAACTGGTGACCTTGCTGTCTTTTTCCACCATGCAGACGGTCGTGACGGCATTAATCCTGTCACGCTTAGACTATGGCAATGCAGTCTACACTGGGCTTCCCAAAAAACTTCTGGGGAAGCTCCAAGTGGTTATTAATGAAGCGGCAAGGTTTATTTATAAATTGCC
Organism: Calotriton arnoldi; assembly: GCA_963921515.1. Lineage (NCBI taxonomy): Eukaryota > Metazoa > Chordata > Amphibia > Caudata > Salamandridae > Calotriton > Calotriton arnoldi. Next base: position 88,907 of record CAWUFW010014465.1, on the reverse strand, counting down.
AAGAAGAGCCCATGCCACCCCTCTGCTGCAGCAGTTACACTGGCTTCCCATCAAGCAAAGGGTTAAATTTAAGGGGTTGTGCATTGCACACAAGCCTCAGTTTGGAGAGGCACCCACATACATCAAAGACCGCCTGATGCCTTATGTGCCGGGACGCTATCTTCGTTCAGCAGAGTCTTGCTTGTTAGTCTGCCCACGTTTTAATAGAACGACCCTAGGGGGCCGGGCATTCTCAGTCACCATCCCTCAGATCTGGAACAAACTACCGGATGGTATGCGTAAGGAAGCCAGGTTACTACCGTTCCGGAGGAGACTTAAAACCCTTCTGTTTACAGAGGCGTTTGGATAAGTTTACTCCGCTGTGTGTTGAGTATGGTTGCACAAAAGGATTCTGGACCTCTGATCTATGTTACAGCGCTTAGAGACCTTCTGGTGATTGGCGCTCTATAAATATAATTTAACATAACATTACATAACTATAAGCAAGGCAAGAGTCAAATACTACAGATTTCACAAACCAGTTTCCAATGGGCATCCCATTACATCGTAAAACAAAGGGAGTACGCACAGGTGCTTGAGTCTGAAATCCTGAAAAAAGAAGACACATTTTATTTATTATTAGAATGTAAATGTTTTGGCTGAGCAAGCAAATCAACATTTTTTTTAACTTAAGAGACACAACTTGAAAGAGAGACTTGAAATTGTCACAGATGGGCATGTCTTGCAGACAGTTAGCATGACAAAGAAAACATAATTGCAACAGTTACATTTACTCTAAAACAACATACACTCATTGTCTATTATTAACTGCACAGTTGGTTACATCTGCAGCCAAACACAAGGACTGCTTGATGCTCCATTACCAAACCTAATGGGAACATGTTGGGCCTGGCCCTCTTCGCAGGGTCTCCCTAAACACTTTGCCTTTACACCTCCTGTTTTCTGAACCCATTTTGGTTGACTTTTAGGATTCTGTGCACTTCACCACTGCTATCAGTTCTAAAGTGCTTGTTGTCACTCCTCTAAACATGGTAATTGGCTTACGTCCAATTGGCACTTTTCATTTACTTATAAGTCCCTAATAAAGTGGTACTACCAGTACCCAAGGCCTGTAAATTACATGCTGCTAGTGGGCCTGCAACACTTTTTGTACCACCCACTTAAGTAGCCTTTTTTTAACATGTCTCAGATCCGCTATTGCAGCCTGTATGCAGTTTTAAACTGCCAATTCTACTTGGCAAAATAACCCCTTTGCCAAGTCTAAAACTCCCTTTTTAATACATATACGTTACCCCTAGAGTAGGCCCCAAACAGCCCATAGAGCAGTGTGCTTGTAATTACAAAGTTGGACTCATACATTTACGTTTTACATATCCTGGTAGTGAAAAACTCACTAATTAGTTTTTCACTACTGTGAGGTACTTCTCCCCTGGGATAACAATGGGTTACGTTATTACATTTAATAAGTGTAACTTTTGTTTGGGAGCAGATAGAAATTGGTTTGGTGTCTAGCGAATTGTAATTTAAAACCTTCTTTACAGGTAAGGTCAGGTTTTAAGTCACAATTCTGAAAATGATGCATTTAGATAGTTGGTATTTTTTTGGTGCCTGCAGCCTCCTGTTTCCTAAATCACATGACTTTGTGTAATTTGCACTTGGCCTTTGTGTATTCCTACCAGACAGCCACACAATAGAAGGTCTGAGTGTTGGCAGGAGGGGCCATCCTGACTTGATGTGGGGGATGTAGCTGTCACCTGTCACACTTGCACTATAAATACACTGCCTCAAACCACACTAGTCTATTGTGCTTGCAGACAGACTGGGACCAGGGCACGGAGGCAGGACATTCCAGACACTTCTGTAGGATGAGGACTCCAGAAGTATCTTTCTCTTCAAATTGGGCATCAGGTATTAAAAAGGGACCCTCAAACCCACTCTTCAGTATCTCCTGGACCTGTGGTACTACAAAAGAATGACTGCCCTGCTGCCAGAGGACTGCTCTGCTGCCTAAGGCCTGCCCTGCTATCTGAGAAGGAAGACTGAACCTGCTCCCATCGTCTCAGGCTTCATGAGTGTCTCCAAGGGTCAGCTGACTGACCTCCTGTTCTGAGTTACAGGGGCACAACAAGCTCTAAAGGCCTCCGTGCAACCACCCAGTTGACCTGCTGCACTGAATCTGCCTAAACCTGCAACAGGCAATATATGAGCTTTGCAGGCCTCTGTCAGAGTAAGTTCCTGATTCCCAAGAGGTGCCTCTCTAGATCAGGGCCCTTCATTAGCATCAGAGAGAGTTCCTACTGGCCTAAATGAAGGTTCCACACAAATCAGTGCGAAGCAACACAAAGTTCCTCAAAACCTCACCACACAGTCGCAAGCTCCATTAGAACCGATGCCGGGTGACTCAAAGCCTCACTGCACAGCTGACAGCTTCATCAGAATTGCCACCGAGCGACACAAAGCCTCATCGCATAGCTTGATCAGAACTGACACTGGACGACGCGAAGCCTCACAAAGCAACTCCGCACAGACCGTATATCAAGGACATAAGGTGAATCCATAGTGGGCCAAGCTTGGTCCTATGGTCAACCTGCGATCCATCCCAGTTGGCCTGAACTTGTGACTTTGTCCTGGTCCAGCGCTACTAGATACCCTCAGTATGCGCTTTGCACCTTTTGGCGCTACTTTTATCTAACTCATTAAAATTACATATCTTCAGTTTTACGATGTTTGTTGTTGTGGTCTTAAATAATTTATTACAGTTTACTCTATGTTGTCTTGTGTTTTCATTTTATTACTGTGTAAGTGCTGAAAAAATACTTTACACATTGCCTCTAAGTTAAGCCTGACTGTTCTTGTGCCAAGCTACCAGAGGGTTACGCTCAGGTTAATTTAGTGACTGTTTGTGGTTCTCCCTGACAAGGATTGTGGCTGTTGCTTGAGAAGGGCTCACATTCCCCTCAACCAGTATCCCAATTGAAGCCATTCAGAAAATGTCATAGCCTTGATTTTGAACCCATCCTAGCACTAGCAATCCATGGAAAATTATACCATCCAATGACTGAAGGATCTGAATGAGAGCCCACCCTTTCAGTTCTTTTTCCTATTTTACTTTATTGAAGAGCTGATGCCATCAGAGCCACCAGAGCGCTGCATCTGTCTGTAGACAAACCTAAAAGCAGAGCTGCAATTTCTCCCTAGCTTCACTGGCGGATTCAGTTTCAGATTTGTCCAACACAGGAATTAGAGTTTTTGTTTCAGAAAAATGTCAAAGCCCCTTTTCAGATTGGGTTTTAGAAACTTTTTCGAACTTCCTTACATCCAAGTCCAAGCAGGGCTCATCTACTTGGCGTATGCAACCTGCACTCCATAGTGGTTGGCTTCAAATCACGCCCATGCTGTGCAAGGTGGCACTATGTCTAATTGGAAGTATCAAAGCGTGAGTGCGCTAGTTTGTTTTATCATTTACATGGTGGGGGTAAGCACCATATTACTTGTCCCCCTAATTTTGGACAGCATGGGCCCAGCTAATGGGTGTAAGTGTTTACAAAACCCAACTTCTCCTAATGCACCATAGGTGTGTAGACGTATTGAACATGTTATAAGTCTTTGTATTCAAGAGTAACTCTGTAGGCAGGTGACAGTTGATGTGGTTCATAATGTTCCACACAAGAGTTTTGTTTCTGCAGAACACTTTTTTAGCAGGCGTAAGATTATTTGTAGTAGATATTAACTTTTGTAAGCAGCCTTGAGTTTTTAGACAGAATTGTGTCAGCATGACAATTTCTACATAACATAGAAGACTGTGTGCACCAGGTACTAACCTATGTACATGTGCTTGGTTTGCTTGAAAAGATGGGCTATCTGTACATTTTTCACCACAGTATGATGGATGCAGGAAGTATGATGTTTAGCACCTTCAGATCTTGGTTATTTTTAGCAAACAGTGTATTTTCTGATAACTGTTGCATAGAGTGTACACTGTTCTTAGTAGATACTTTTTAATACTCTGTGGTGTATTTTTCATGAAAGTTTCACTGTTAGCAAAAAGTGTGGCATAGAGCGAACTCTCCCCATAGAGTAAACATTGTTTACAGTACCCGGTTCTCTACTGATATCAAGTTCGTTTCTCAATGTAGGTTCTGTGAGTTTCAGGGGTTTGGTACAGGTAAAAGCTGTCTTTAGTAGGGCATTTGTTTTGGAACTGACAATCACTATTTTTAGGAACTTGGTTTTCTGTGAACAGTTGTATACAAATTGAACACCATACTCAATGAAGGTTTCCTATATATCTGTGGATAATTGTTAATGTGAACTATGCTAGCTGTAAAGTGTATGGTAAAGGGTCAGTGTTGCACACAATGCATGCTTTTTCACCTATGGGAGTTGCTTCTGTGATGGCAGTAATGATGGCTGTTATTCTCCTGAGCTACATTGCATACTTACTGTCAGGCCTCTAATGCCATAGTAATTTATAGAGCAATATGCGGATAAAAAAGCCTGGATGATGTCATCAGTGATGTCATTTAAGATGTCATAAATGATGTCATAGAACATGTCATGAGTGATGTCATATGTGAGGTCATAAGCAGTGCATAGCAGGGACACAAGTTATAGTTAGTGCACTGCTTAGTGCAACGTGTTTCGACCATCAAGGTCTTGATCACGTGATCCAAACCTTGATGGTCGAAACGAAATGGTGATGGTATAAAATATACATATTGACGAAATCTGACTCCTGGAGTGCGGCGTACGAATTACCTTCGGTGGTAAATTGGTGGGGGGCTTGGTTCCACCCTTAACACCAGCACCGGCCGTGTTGCGCGCTGCTAATGGAGCCAATTAGTGGTATATATATATATATATATATATATATATATATATATATATATCAAAGCTCCAGCTTGTATCCACAGGTAAGAGGCACTCCAAAGACAACACTGAGTTTCCAAGCTTAAAACTCCTTTATTGAGGTACGGAGGACGCCGGCCAGCCGATATCTTTCGCAGCCAATTCACCGCTGCCTGACGCGTTTCAAATAACCATATTCTTCCTCAGAGGCTGACGGCAAAAAGGAACAAAACACAGTCCGGTCCCTTCCTCTTAAGTACATGTGATTGCGCGTCCTCAAATGGGCTGTTCATAATGATACTGCGCAAGTACTTCTGGGAGTTGGAGTCCCGGAGGGAAGTACATTCCCTACAAAGTGTTTACAATAGTCTGCTGATACATTACAAACCCACAGATGGGTCTCAGCGGGCGGGCTCCTCCTAAATCCTGTGTTGTCTCCCCACAAGGAAGGGATAGTAAATACAACCCTCCGTGGCCCCCTTGAATCTTGGGGTGGTGCACTCTCGGTGGCTGGACCGCCACCAAACATCAAAGCTCCAGCTTGTATCCACAGGTAAGAGGCACTCCAAAGACAACACTGAGTTTCCAAGCTTAAAACTCCTTTATTGAGGTACGGAGGACGCCGGCCAGCCGATATCTTTCGCAGCCAATCCACCGCTGCCTGACGCGTTTCAAATAACCATATTCTTCCTCAGAGGCTGACGGCAAAAAGGAACAAAACACAGTCCGGTCCCTTCCTCTTAAGTACATGTGATTGCGCGTCCTCAAATGGGCTGTTCATAATGATACTGCGCAAGTACTTCTGGGAGTTGGAGTCCCGGAGGGAAGTACGTTCCCTACAAAGTGTTTACAATAGTCTGCTGATACATTACAAACCCACAGATGGGTCTCAGCGGGCGGGCTCCTCCTAAATCCTGTGTTGTCTCCCCACAAGGAAGGGATAGTAAATACAACCCTCCGTGGCCCCCTTGAATCTTGGGGTGGTGCACTCTCGGTGGCTGGACCGCCACCAAACATCAAAGCTCCAGCTTGTATCCACAGGTAAGAGGCACTCCAAAGACAACACTGAGTTTCCAAGCTTAAAACTCCTTTATTGAGGTACGGAGGACGCCGGCCAGCCGATATCTTTCGCAGCCAATCCACCGCTGCCTGACGCGTTTCAAATAACCATATTCTTCCTCAGAGGCTGACGGCAAAAAGGAACAAAACACAGTCCGGTCCCTTCCTCTTAAGTACATGTGATTGCGCGTCCTCAAATGGGCTGTTCATAATGATACTGCGCAAGTACTTCTGGGAGTTGGAGTCCCGGAGGGAAGTACGTTCCCTACAAAGTGTTTACAATAGTCTGCTGATACATTACAAACCCACAGATGGGTCTCAGCGGGCGGGCTCCTCCTAAATCCTGTGTTGTCTCCCCACAAGGAAGGGATAGTAAATACAACCCTCCGTGGCCCCCTTGAATCTTGGGGTGGTGCACTCTCGGTGGCTGGACCACCACCAAACATCAAAGCTCCAGCTTGTATCCACAGGTAAGAGGCACTCCAAAGACAACACTGAGTTTCCAAGCTTAAAACTCCTTTATTGAGGTACGGAGGACGCCGGCCAGCCGATATCTTTCGCAGCCAATCCACCGCTGCCTGACGCGTTTCAAATAACCATATTCTTCCTCAGAGGCTGACGGCAAAAAGGAACAAAACACAGTCCGGTCCCTTCCTCTTAAGTACATGTGATTGCGCGTCCTCAAATGGGCTGTTCATAATGATACTGCGCAAGTACTTCTGGGAGTTGGAGTCCCGGAGGGAAGTACGTTCCTACAAAGTGTTTACAATAGTCTGCTGATACATTACAAACCCACAGATGGGTCTCAGCGGGCGGGCTCCTCCTAAATCCTGTGTTGTCTCCCCACAAGGAAGGGATAGTAAATACAACCCTCCGTGGCCCCCTTGAATCTTGGGGTGGTGCACTCTCGGTGGCTGGACCGCCACCAAACATCAAAGCTCCAGCTTGTATCCACAGGTAAGAGGCACTCCAAAGACAACACTGAGTTTCCAAGCTTAAAACTCCTTTATTGAGGTACGGAGGACGCCGGCCAGCCGATATCTTTCGCAGCCAATCCACCGCTGCCTGACGCGTTTCAAATAACCATATTCTTCCTCAGAGGCTGACGGCAAAAAGGAACAAAACACAGTCCGGTCCCTTCCTCTTAAGTACATGTGATTGCGCGTCCTCAAATGGGCTGTTCATAATGATACTGCGCAAGTACTTCTGGGAGTTGGAGTCCCGGAGGGAAGTACGTTCCCTACAAAGTGTTTACAATAGTCTGCTGATACATTACAAACCCACAGATGGGTCTCAGCGGGCGGGCTCCTCCTAAATCCTGTGTTGTCTCCCCACAAGGAAGGGATAGTAAATACAACCCTCGGCTGGCCGGCGTCCTCCGTACCTCAATAAAGGAGTTTTAAGCTTGGAAACTCAGTGTTGTCTTTGGAGTGCCTCTTACCTGTGGATACAAGCTGGAGCTTTGATGTTTGGTGGCGGTCCAGCCACCGAGAGTGCACCACCCCAAGATTCAAGGGGGCCACGGAGGGTTGTATTTACTATCCCTTCCTTGTGGGGAGACAACACAGGATTTAGGAGGAGCCCGCCCGCTGAGACCCATCTGTGGGTTTGTAATGTATCAGCAGACTATTGTAAACACTTTGTAGGGAACGTACTTCCCTCCGGGACTCCAACTCCCAGAAGTACTTGCGCAGTATCATTATGAACAGCCCATTTGAGGACGCGCAATCACATGTACTTAAGAGGAAGGGACCGGACTGTGTTTTTTTCCTTTTTGCCGTCAGCCTCTGAGGAAGAATATGGTTATTTGAAACGCGTCAGGCAGCGGTGGATTGGCTGCGAAAGATATCGGCTGGCCGGCGTCCTCCGTACCTCAATAAAGGAGTTTTAAGCTTGGAAACTCAGTGTTGTCTTTGGAGTGCCTCTTACCTGTGGATACAAGCTGGAGCTTTGATATATATATATATATATATATATATATATATATATATATATATATATATATATAGAATATGATGCATCTTGAATCAGCCCTTTTAGATCCATGCTGGACAGACTCCCAATTGATATATGAAAGTTCCCACACTTCTCTGTTGGAAACCAAGCCGCCCATGTTTTTTGCTGCATATGTTTTGGTTCTCCCACCCGTACTCTGCAATGAATAATTCAGCAATCATTTATCCATTTTTTTGTCCTCAAACTGTGCAATAATCTTCAGCAGAGCTTTGTCATGATGCATAAAGCTATTTCCAAGACCAAATTACAAAGTTGTTTGAGCACCTAAGTTGATTGTGCGCAAATGGCTGATTTTTCATGTGTAAATGCATGTTGTGTGCTCACAACATACAAATTCAAACTTGGAAATGGATTTACTCCCACATAATATTACAGCAGTAAGCTGTAAAATAACTTGACCTAATCTGCGCCCAGAATCTGAGACGGAACGTACCAGAGTAAGTATGTCTTGGAAAGTTGGGGAGATGCCTACAAGCACCTTGGTTGGTTGCAAAACATTAATAAAAAACTATCCATTTGGATATTTGAAAGGGAGGCCCTAAACACCCCCTTCAAAATACTGAATCAGCATTTGGTCATAAACGTAAACTGTGATTCAGTAATGTGTTGCCGAATCCCAATTTAGTTTTATACATATGAAAATACTTTTTTAGGGTTGAAAATCACACGATTCTGTGAATCAGAACCTTTGCAATAACAAAAAGGCTTTGTACATCTGGCCCATAGTCTCCAGGTAAATCCTCGTATGAGGCCAAATCTGGTTAGTGTATGCAATCAGCTTCACATCGAGCCTAGATCCCAATCTCCTGTTACCATTGACAACCAGTGGCGCTTTGCACTGTTTGGTACTTTTTTCACTGAAAGCTTTCAAAATGTATATATTCGGTTTACCTTATTGGATTTTTGTTGTGTAGGTGTCATTTTACCCTATACATTTTATTTGTTTTCTAATTGGTTTGAGATTTTTATTATCTGATGTTTTGGATTTAATATTGCTTTTGATAATGTATAAATACTTTACACAGTGCCCTAGGTTAAGCCTGTCATCTACGTGCTGTATGTATCAGGGAGTTGAGCTCAGTTTAATTTAGTGACTTTAAAGGTTTACCCTGACAAGAGTTGTAATTATTCCTTGAGGTAGTCAGTGGCCCACTTCAGATAATTATCCGATTATCTGCACACACTCACCAACTTGACGCAGTTGGGAAAGGTGTATGTCTGTATCAAGAGAGTGTATTTGTACAGGAAGGGATTTCACCACAGGAAAAATGGTATGGTACCAGAAAATCATAACCAACTTATTGTCTGTCAGAAATATTGTATCCTAAATATTGTTTATAACATTATTGCCCCATTGATGCTAATATTAGAAAATCTACACCTAACATACACTTTATTTTTAGCAACACTATTTAGGACACAATATTTCTCACAGATAATATTGTTGACGCATTTATGCAGTTTATTTCAAATGCACAATATTAATAGCGTGCTGAGCAACTAATCTACACTCAAATTCGCATGACATATTGACATGGAGCTAATGGAGTTGAAACGAAATTGCTACGACCTGCTAATGTATTAACTAGACCTCAATTATGCCCTGACACCATCTTTTTCAAAATGGATGTCACCGCATCATGTTCATTCTTTGTTTATAACTCTGCTGTACATTGCTCAGCAAAGTTTTATTTTCTTTTTCTGAATGACACCGTTCTCAAAGAAGTCCCTCTACTTAACTGTAACATTTTCCAAGGACCTTCTGCTTCTACGCGGTATTGCATTCATTCACAAAGGTGTACTGCTGTTTATGTCACTAATTTATTTTGAAATCTCCCAATGACATTAGGTCAGAAGGGCTAAATCGATATTTATGTAGTAGGTCAATCCTAAGATGGTAGGGTTATGAGACGATTTGTATTACTGTGATTTGATCGTTCAAAATGTATTTCTTTGCTCACAACACAATAAGGTTGCAGTTCTAATGCTACTCTATGGAGAAAATGGATATATAAACCCTTGAATTTGGGTGTGGGCAAGATCTTTTTGGGACTCTTCTAATGATGCTATCCAATTTCTTACTGTTTTTGCTGCTCATTTGGGAACTAGCATTTCTCTGATTGCTGTCACTATTTTGTATTATTTTGGATTTATTGCCTTTATGACAATTGACTCATGTAACTCAGCAGATTCAGCACTTTACTATTTCTGTATTGTACATTTTAACTTTGCAATAAAACTTCATGTTTGTTTTTAAAATTCCACTCTAGAACTCACTTTTTGAGTCAGTCCTTTCTTTATTGACTATATTTTGAAGTGCTATTTTGTAGAAGTGCTGTTTTGTACCCAGAGGTTCTGATATTCTGACATGCAATTTATTCCTGTGGACAAGAAAAACTGGTTAGTCTCAATTAACTTTTCCCTATGTATTTACACTGATGTACATTTACACCATGTACATTTGTGCATGTGTTAATGTTTTTGATTGTGAGTACTTTTCGAATGCTGTGACATTTGTAGTTTCCCACCAGTACGCCTGGATATTTTTTTAATGTTCCAGAAAGCGTACATTTGCTCCAAATTAAGTTGTAAACATACTACAAAAAAAGTACATTTTTGTGAATTCGGCTGTAGGGGGGACTTAGTCCGGATTTGTTTCAGGATTAAAATCCACATATTCATTGAGAGAACGTTTTGTTAATCAGGCCATTTATTCCTCATCATCATAGTTATTCGACTTAATTTTTCTGCATGTTGTGTCACATCAATACTTTTTACTATTAAACAATTATGCTATTTTGTGCCTAATCTTCCTTATATTGCTTTTGCCTTTTAAATACATTGTAGCATGTTTCATATTTTCATTGTACTAAATATAAAAATAATAGTAGAGTGGAAATTATTAATTGTACTATTGTTGAATATTAGTGCATTCAATTCTGATTTAAAGAGACACTTAAAGGAAAATACTTTATACTTTTTTTTACAAAGCCGCAAGTTAATTCCCAAAGGTCTTTGATTTTTGTGACACCGTAAATCTAAAGTTTGCCAAAACATTAATAAGGCACATGTTCAATATCTGGTATTTGGAAATGTAGGTAATCCTATTTTAATTATAAAGGCAATCTGTAGTTTGTTGGAACAGCTGGGCTTCGGATTCAGTGTAAACCTCTGGATTATAACTATAAGTATGTCATTTCTTTGGGTCCAGTTTGGCTTTTTTAGGCTGGTAATATAAAATGTACTATGCACTCTGCAATTCTCTGTGCTTGTACTTGCTGTTAAAATGAATTTAGCGAAAATATTCTGCTTTAGTTCTTATCCTCTAGCTCAGAGAGTCCTGGAAGCCTTTTCCTTTTAAAATATATATGAGCTAGCTGCCTATAGTACTAAGTACTTGGAATAGTATGTGATGAGTATGAACGCGAATAAAACCATGTCCAACCACAGAAATGGGATCAAATCCCCTTGGGTTCCAAGTTGACTCTGTAGCTTTAAATGTGATGGAAGTCCCAGGACCCTGTCTCCATGCACACAGGTCTGGCAGAAGGCATGCGCTGACAAGATTAATTACAGACCTCTGAACCTGATGTGTTTCCTTAATGTCGAACATTACTTTTATTTTCTTCAGTCAAGCTGAAATGCAGGCCTTGCTTTTGCATAATTCACCAAGTTTCCTCTTGTGAGATGACACATTTTTTTAGCAATCTTTTATGCTTTCTCATGAAGGACAACAAGGACAAAAAGACTACAATTGCAAAATATTGTAAAAACAGGTGAGACTTTTGCTTTGTTAAAAAAAGGGTTGTAATGTTGCAAACAAAAAGATGATTAAAATAGTGACATGCTTATAGAGATCAATCAATTTAAATTGCAGAATTGAAATTTAAGGTTAGGGCTACATTTTCCAATCTTTGTAAAAACGTAAACATTAGAAATGTATAATGATCGCATTATCCTATGTGAATGCCAATGTATTTCATTGTTCCAGGCATACCTATGTCACAAGACAATATGAAATCAGTCACAGACATCTAAACTCTGACATTCAACAAGAACCTTGAGGAGCCCCATCCGAGCAAAAAACAAAATGGGGACTAAAGCAGGGACGGCGGAGCTGTCTATTTCTTTCAATCACCAGTTGAATAAAAACACTGTATCTGCCTGCCTGTCACATGCATTTTGTAGTGACATTATAGTTATGTATGATAATAATATCTTACTTTACGTTAGAAAAACTCAGAAATTCAGTGACAAAAACAAAGGTTAAAGTGATGTTATAGTTAGCTGAAAATGTCAGTTAAAATGTAACATTTTAAACTAAAACAACACTGAAATTACCAGCTATAGTTTACTGAGCTAACTAGAACTTGTGACCCATTTATGCTCTGCCTATGACCTCATAGATTGCATCACTCATGACATGTTCAATGACATCACTGACAACCTCACTGATGACATCGGAAATGACAATAGTTGATGACATCACTCATGACATTAAGCCACGCTACAGCTCTCCAAATTACTCTATAAACCGCTAGCTCATAGTAGAAAAAAAAGTTAGTTAGTAGTAAAGTGCCCACAAATATTTACAGCATACATCGACTGTATGTACATGTGTGCATCTATGGAATGCAAATAGTGTAGTCCTTGAGACAAGTCTGACTCAGAATGGTACAATTTATATGGTGCACAGCTTAACTACTAGCAACATTTTAACTGTAAATAGTACTTCATTTAAACAAGGTAGAGACTGAGTACAACTAGTTTGAGTTGCAGAAGTGCGTAACAAATAGGTTGTGACTTAAATCAAAGTCCTGTTGCCAAAATATGTGAAAAAAACTCAAGCTTATGCTTACAATACATTATTCACCTGTGGATTACTGTGCAAATGCTGACATTAAAGAGTTATCACGTAGTGCTAACGACAATTTTGAAATAAACTCAAGATTTTTAAAGGTACAGATATTTATTTCCAGAAATTCAATAAAAATTCTGAGACATTATGTATTGTTGAACAATGTATAATCTGTTCAAGTCACTGACTGATTGTAGTATTTATGTGATGGTGTTTGCCATTTTGCTGATTTCAAGAGTATATGTAAGGTATTTTTAAAAAACATCCTTTATGAGTGCCTAAAGCATAGATGTGAAGGTGTGTAGTTAAAATTCAATGTCAGATTAGGTATTCAACAGGTACACTTCATTAAGGTAAATAATGACCAAGGACTATTTTGAACAGTATTTAAGATTAATACAGTGCTAATTACATAAATGTCTACAGAGACAATATGATTCATATGCATCTGAATACCAGTTAAACAAGAGCATAATCTTTGCTAAATGTGGGTGCATTCACATATATGCTTCATGTTGAAAAAATCTATATCCATTAGCATTACACAGGTGATAGTAAATTTGGTCTAGGTGTAGCTCACTGAATGCCTTCCAGTATAAAAAGAATAAAGCAAACTTTCACATTCATGTAATTTCATTTTTTTCAGTGAATATATTTTTATATTAATATATATATGTTTTAATTATTCAAAAATAAATATTGAGAAAGAATATGTATATTTACATATATCTCTCTCTATATATATATACATAAAACGAAATGCGTTGTTCTGTTTTTTTGTGACACAATAAAACGTATTATTGTGCCAGTCCTTTGGTGTGCCGCTGGATATTGTTTGGGTGTTCCTGAATTTTCCTGTTCGAAAACATAATTAGCGGAGTTGCGATCACTGCTGGCACTGGCGTCGATAGGAGGGAGAGCGGCATCTTTGCAACGATCTTCTTGGACATATATATATATATAGACATATATAGATATAGATATATATACATATATATGTCCAAGAAGATCATTGCAAAGATGCCGCTCTCCCTCCTATCGACGCCGGTGCCAGCAGCGATCGCAACTCCGCTAATATAGATATATATAGATATATATAGATATATATATATATATATATAGATATATATATATATCTATATATATATAGATATCTATATATATATATCTATATATATATTCACTGAAAAAACCATAGGTTTCAGGCACGTTATAGTTAGAAATTAGCATTTAAAAAACCTTAGAAATTCACTGAAAAAAACATAAGGTTTTAGGGACAGTTATAGTTAGTTGGACATTGCACTCGTACAAAACCCGTGAAATTCCCCCGTTATAGTTAGTTCAGGTAACTATAACTCGCGCCCCCGCAATGCACTGCTGATGACGTCACATATTACATCACTCATGACATGGTCAGTGACATCACTGATGACATCACTGATGACATCCCCCCACAGTCCCAGCCGGCTCCCCGCCTCCTGCGCGAGCCGGCATTGCTTTTCCACATGGGAGCAGCTAACATGCTGCTCCCCATGTGGAAAGCAATCAGCTTTGGATATTGGAAGCGAGAGCAGGTTTCCTGCTCTCTCTTCCAATATCCAAAGCAAGTTTGCAATGACAGGACGGGAGCCGCGAGGCTCCCGTCCTGTCATTGCAAACAGCAGTGTACCGGGGGTAGGCACCCGGGACACTGCAGGAGCCGGCCCTGGGGGTGGCGGTCCCCAGGGCCATCACTGGCTCCAGGAGGGGGCCGCGCGGCCCCCTCCCCACATTTTCAAAGCCCCGGGAGGTGGTGGTCCCGGGGCTCGAGGTCCAAAACGAACCCCCATTTTTAATTTTTAGTGCCCGGGGAGGTGGCGGTCCCCGGGGCGTGGGGGGCTGGAGCCCCCACACAGGTAAAAATAAATAAAACAGAAGCCCCGGGGAGGTGGCGGTCCCGGGGCAGCGGGAGGGCAAAGAGCCCTCCCGCACCATTTTTGTTAATGCCCCGGGGGTGGCGGTCCCCAGGGCTTGGGAGCCCTTAGAGGCCCCCATACATAAGTTTAACCCCCTCACCATGCCCCGGGACTTGGCCCACCCGGGGGCAAATTAACATTTATTTATTTTTCGGTAGGATCCGCGCACCCTGAGCGCATCCTGCCGATTTTTAAAAAAATGCTTTTTTTGCCCAGGGGTCTTTGTGGGACCCCTGAGCAGGCCTAGGGGTTAGGGTGTTTCTACCCTGCCCCCTTTGTGCGTTTTGCGCACTTGTTTCTTCTGGGTTTTTTTCTAATCGGCAGGATCCGCGCACCCTGAGCGCATCCTGCCGATTTAAAAAAAAATGCTTTTTCTGCCCAGGGGGTCCTTGTGGGACCCCTGAGCAGACCTAGAGGTCAGGGTGTTTCTACCCTGCCCCTTTGTGCGCTTTGCGCACTTGTCTCTGTCCCTCGGTTCTACCGAGGGACAAAATGGCTGCCAACACGTCCTGAATCGGAATGTTGACAGCCAGCTGACAACCAATTAGCATGCAGCTCGTGATCGGGAGGGTACGCGGACCCTACTCGGCCATAGATATATATGTGACTTTACTTGTGAATTTCTCCGGAACTACTGAACGGATTTACACCATTTAAGCAAAAGGCACCAGTCTGAACCAAGGGCTACCTCTTTGCCAAATTTGGTGTAATTCCGTTCAGCAGTTCGGGCTGTAGCTGCGACTAAAGGTTCCTATGGAAAAATTAATGGGGAAAACGCGTTTTGGGACCCCCCTTTTTTCTCGGCCCCCGCTTGACGAATCAACCCGAGACTTTCAGGGTAGGAGCGGAACGGAGCACCCCAACAAGTTGGAAACTTTCGCGAAGATTCGTCAACCGGCGCCAACGTTATTTCAAATAGAATGTCGCGGATTTCCTATGGATAATAGGTCCTAACTATAACTATCTACTGGCGACCGCCAGTAGATAATATATATCTATATATATATAGATCTATATATATATATATAGATATATATATATATATATAGATATATATATATAGATATCTATATATATATATATAGATATCTATATATATATATCTATATTATCTACTGGCGGTCGCCAGTAGATAGTTATAGTTACAACCTATTATCCATAGGAAATCCGCGACATTCTATTTGAAATAACGTTGGCGCTGGTTGACGAATCTTCGTGAAAGTTTCCAACTTGTTAGGCGCTCCGCTCCGCTCCTACCCTGAAAGTCTCAGGGTGATACGTGAAGCGGGGGCCGAGAAAAAGGGGGTCCCAAAACGCGTTTTCCCCATTCATTTTTCCATAGGAACCTTTAGTCGCAGCTACAGCCCGAACTGCTGAACGGAATTACACCAAATTTGGCAAAGAGGTAGCCCTTGGTTCAGACTGGTGCCTTTTGCTAAATGGTGTAAATCCGTTCAGTAGTTCCTGAGAAATTCACAAGTAAAGTCACATATATATCTATGGGCGCGTCGGATCCGCGTACCCTCAGCGCACCCTGCGCGCACCGTCCCGATCACGAGCTGCATGCTAATTGGCTGTCAGCTGGCTGTCAACATTCCGATTCAGGAAGTGTTGGCAGCTATTTTGTCCCTCGGTAGAACCGAGGGACAGAAACAAGTGTGCAAAGCGCAAAAGGGGGCAGGGTAGAAACACCCTGACCCCTAGGTCTGCTCAGGGGGTCCCACAAGGACCCCTGGGCAGAAAAATATATATTTTTTTTTAAATCGGCGGGATGCGCTTAGGGTGCGCGGATCCCGCCGAGAAAAAAAAAGAAACAAGTGCGCAAAACGCACAAAGGGGGCAGGGTAGAAACACCCTAACCCCTAGGCCTGCTCAGGGGTCCCACAAGGACCCCTGGGCAAAAAAAAGCATTTTTTAAAAAAATCGGCAGGATGCGCTTAGGGTGCGCGAATCCTGCCGAAAAAAATCGAGCGCGGTCTCCCGCGCTTCGATGTTAATTGGCCCCGGGTGGCCCAAGTCCCGGGGCATGGTGGGGGAGGATATTTGATGTGTGGGGGCCTCAAAGGGCCCCCAAACCCCGGGGACTGCCACCCCCGGGGCTTTTTAAAAATGGTGCGGGAGGGCTCTGAGCCCTCCCGCAGCCCCGGGACCACCACCTCCCGGGCTTTTTTAAATTAATTTAACAACCTGTGTGGGGGCTCCAGCCCCACACGCCCCGGGACCGCCACCTCCCCGGGCACTAACAAATAAAATGGGGGTCCGTTTTGGACCCCCGAAGCCCAGGGACCACCACCTCCCCGGGGCTGTGCTGATGTAGGGAGGGGGCCGCGCGGCCCCCCTCCTGGAGCCCTTGATGGCCCTGGGGACCGCCACCCCCAGGGCCGGCTCTGCAGTGTCCCGGGTGCCTACCCCGGGACACTGTAGTTTGCTATGGCAGGACGGGAGACTCGCGGCTCCCGTCCTGCCATAGCAAACTGCTTTGGATATTGGAAGAGAGAGCAGGGAAACCTCCTCTCTTCCAATCTCCAATGCACATTGCTTTTCCACATGGGGAGCAGCATGTCAGCTGCTCCCCATGTGGAACAGCAATGCCGGCTCCCAAGGGACGTGGGGAGCCGGCGGGACTGTGGGGGGATTGGGGACCCCCCCACAGTCCCCAACGGAGAGGGCCAGCCCCGGGGGATGGGGTCCCCGGGGCAAGTAGTGGCCCAGGAGGGGGGCCACGCAGCCCCCCTCCCCAAAAAATAAAAATAAAAAAAAATAAAAAAAATGGAAAGGCCGGCCCCGGGGGATGGGGTCCCCGGGGCCTTAAATGGCCAGAGGAGGGGGGCCACGCAGCCCCCTCCAAAGAATAAAAATAAAGGCCATGCCCCGGGGGATGGGGTCCCGGGGCCAATACAGGCCCAGGGAAGGGGGCCATGCGGCCCCCTTCCCGTTTTTTTTTTAATTAAAAATTTAAAAAGGGGTAAGGCCCTGGGGGATGGGGTCCCCGGGGCCTTAAATGGCCAGAGGAGGGGGCCACGCAGCCCCCTCCAAAGAATAAAAATAAAAGGCCATGCCCGGGGGATGGGGTCCCCGGGGCCAATACAGGCCCAGGGAAGGGGGGCCACGCGGCCCCCTTCCCTTTTTTTTTTATTAAAAATTTAAAAAAAGGGGTAAGGCCCTGGGGATGGGGTCCCCAGGGCATAAAAACAGGAAAAAGGAAGGGGGCCACACAGCCCCCCTTCAGGGGACAACAAATTTTTTTTTTTTTTAAACGATCGGGCCAGGCCCCGCCCCTTCCTTCACCACTCTGCAAACGCGCCCCTGGCGCGTTTGCAGAGGGGGAACGAATTCCCCTTGAATACTGGGGGTCCCTGGGGGCCAACTAGCCCACCAGGAACCTCCAATATGCGCCAGGGGGCTGCGTTGCAGAGACGTGTAGAGAGGCCACACCCCTTTTTACACCTCTCTGCAACGCAGCTCTGTGGCGCTTTTGGAGGTATATGGTGGGCTAGTTGGACTCCGGGGACCCTCAGGATTCAAGGGGACTTAATCCCCAACTTAAAACGCGCCACGGGCGCGTTTGCACAGTGGTGAAGGGAGGGGCGGGGCTTCAGGTGACATGTGTGCAAACAGGCCCCGTGGCGCGTTTTAAGATGGGGAATTAAATCCCCTTCAATCCTGAGGGTCCCTGAGGGCCAACTAGCCCAACAGGTACATCCAGAAAGCGCCACAGAGCTGCGTTGCAGAGAGGTGTAAAAGGGGTGTGGCCTCTCTACACGTCTCTGCAACGCAGCCCCTGGTGCATATTGGAGGTTCCTGGTGGGCTAGTTGGCCCCTAGGGACCCTCAGGATTCAAGGGGACTTAATCCCCCAACTTAAAACGCGCAACGGGCGCGTTTGCACAGATGTCACCTCAGGCCCCGCCCCTCCCTTCACCATTGTGCAAATATTCCTCTAAAATCAGCCGAAATACGAATTCCGATTTACTCACCTGTTATCAGGAGAGACCTCAGTGCTGTATCTTTCAGCCCAGTACTGGTCCTGAAAAGTAATTCTAACCATACTTACCAGTAACTTGAATTTCCTTCATAGGCTAACATTGACTGGTTTCACTTGGAAATTCTTCTAAGTGTGGAGTTTTGGAACTTTAAAATATTCCTCTAAAATCAGCCGAAATACGAATTCCGATTTACTCACCTGTTATCAGAAGAGACCTCAGTGCTGCATCTTTCAGCCCAGTACTGGTCCTGAAAAGTAATTTTAACCGTACTTACCGGTAACTTGAATTTCCTTCATAGGCTAACATTGACTGGTTTCACTTGGAAATTCTTCTAAGTGTGGAGTTTTGGAACTTTAAAATATTCCTCTAAAATCAGCCGAAATACGAATTCCGATTTACTCACCTGTTATCAGGAGAGACCTCAGTGCTGCATCTTTCAGCCCAGTACTGATCCTCAAAAGTAATTTTAACCGTACTTACCAGTAACTTGAATTTCCTTCCATAGGATATCATTGCCTGCTTTTTGCTGAAAAAGTTTCTAAGTGTTGATTTTTGAAACATACAAATATTCCTCTAAAATCAGCCGAAATCCGAATTCTGATTTACTCACCTGTTATCAGGAGAGACCTCAGTGCTGCATCTTTCAGCCCAGTACTGGTCCTGAAAAGTAATTTTAACCGTACTTACCAGTAACTTGAATTTCCTTCCATAGGCTAACATTGACTGGTTTCACTTGGAAATTCTTCTAAGTGTGGAGTTTTGGAACTTTAAAATATTCCTCTAAAATCAGCCGAAATACGAATTCCGATTTACTCACCTGTTATCAGGAGAGACCTCAGTGCTGCATCTTTCAGCCCAGTACTGATCCTCAAAAGTAATTTTAACCGTACTTACCGGTAACTTGAATTTCCTTCATAGGCTAAGATTGACTGGTTTTCAGCAAAAAAGTTTCAAAGTGTTGATTTTCACAAACTACAAATATTCCTTAAAAATCGCCTGTATGACTTAAACGCATTCTTTCAACTGTTTACAGGAGATGCACCAGTGCTGGATCCAGGATCCAACACTGAGTAAGAAAAAGTAACGATAACAGTTTTTACCTGCTAAGTGAATTTCCTTCCATAGGATAACATTGGTGATTCTATGAGAAAAAGTTTCTAAGTGTCAACTTTTAAAATACAATAATATTCCTTAAAAATCACGACTGTAACCAAAACGCTTTTACTCAACTGTTTACAGGAGATGTACCAGGACTGAATCTAGGATCCAGTCCTGTGGTTACAAAAGTAATCCATAAAGTAACTAATTGCATTTAACTAGAAATTCACATTGAGCTGAATGTTGCATTGTGTTTGAAAATGTGTTGCCCATTGCAACAACTGTAACTACTGTACTTAAAAGTCTATTGCCTATCTGCAAAGTATTTAAACTAAAGTAATTCATTCTGAGAAAGTATTTTTTGTAATGTAATGTATAATGTAATTACAATGTAATTTAAAAAATAAAATATGTAAAAAAAAATTGTTTCTAAAAATGTAGTAAATCAGTATGAAAAAAATTAATATAACAATTAATACATTTAAAAATTGTCATTTACAAAACCTTTGAAATTCACTGAAAAAACCGTAGGTTTCAGGCACGTTATAGTTAGAAATTAGCATTTAAAAAACCTTTGAAATTCACTGAAAAAACCATAGGTTTCAGACACGTTATAGTTACAAATTAGCATTTAAAAAACCTTTGAAATTCACTGAAAAAACCATAGGTTTCAGACACGTTATAGTTACAAATTAGCATTAAAAAAAACTTTGAAATTCACTGAAAAAACCATAGGTTTTAGGGACAGTTATAGTTACTTGGACATTGCACTCGTACAAAACCCGTGAAATTCCCCCGTTATAGTTAGTTCAGCTAACTATAACTCGCGCCTCGCAATGCACTGCTGATGACGTCACATATTACATCACTCATGACATGGTCAGTGACATCACTGATGACATCACTGATGACATCTCAAATGACATCACTGATGACATCATCCATGTGATAATCTGATGCACCTCCTCACACCCTAATATAACCTTTGATACACCCACTCTAAATTACAGACTGCCATTCGCAAAACCATAGACACTCCAACACCAATAACTACATACCCACTCACTGATTCTTAGGTCTACACACACACATCCACTCACTCACCCGTACAGTCACTCATACTTACGGTCACTCAGTACAGGACTATCATATGCACTCTTACTCCTATATAGACACTCAAACAACGCCACTCATCCATAGAGATACTCACACACCTAGTCAGTCATGCAAATAATTAAACACACTGCCATTTACTCACCTATACAGTTATACACACACCAGCTCACTTACTCATACAAATAGTAGCACATTGTTACGCTCTTATACAATCACTGATACAAGCACACACTCATCCATACAGCCACTATCACAATCACTCACTCTTGCTTATAGCTATTTATATACTCCAACACACATATATACTGCCTTTCACATATGTAGTTACTCACACATGTACCACTGGGACATACATTCACTCACTAACACACTCTTACACACACTTACCCACCCATACAGTCTATCACAGATGCACTCTTGAAACCATCCACCCAGTGAATCACCCACTCACACATCTATGCACAGAGTTGCACACACCCCTCCCACACAAACACTCAGGCACCCATACAGATACTCAGACAAGCATTCAATAACTCATATAGACACTCATGTAGCTATTCACAAACACATGCAGCCACTTACACAGCAACAGACAGACGGATACAGACATTCATCCAGTTTAGTCACTAACCCATGCATTCAGTAAGATACGTTAAATCACTCACTTATAGAGTCAGTCACGCACCTACTAAATCATCCATACAGACACTTACACACCCACTCATTCTTCAATACGTCTTTTCCTATATATATTAAAAATATTTAAACTTTACAGAAACACACAGTCACTGGATGATGTCATCAGTGATGTCATCAGTGATGTCATTTGAGATGTCATCAGTGATGTCATCAGTGATGTCACTGACCATGTCATGAGTGATGTAATATGTGACGTCATCAGCAGTGCATTGCGGGGCGCGAGTTATAGTTAGCTGAACTAACTATAACGGGGAATTTCACGGGTTTTGTACGAGTGCAATGTCCAAGTAACTATAACTGTCCCTAAAACCTATGGTTTTTTCAGTGAATATATATATTCCAATCGAACTTGCTCCCAAGAGAAGATACCACACACAACGTAAAGTTCCGCCTTATTTATTCCAGCCGGCAGCAGCAAAACTCGAAACAAGCCATGACAGTGAAGAGTTGCACCAATACAGCCATACGCGTTTCGGGGACCATTCCCCTTGTTCACCGGCTTGGCACTGGGGAAAAGAGAAAGCATTGCACTGGGCTTTTTCAGGTGTTGCTCATTCTTCAGACCGCCCACCTGGGCGTGTCATTTTCTTGCTCAGCATTGTGGTTATCGTAGTTCTTGTTGATAGTAACTGGCGCTGCTGTGCCTTTTCCTCCGCATTACAATTCCCATCGGGTCACTGCCTTGCACTTGGCCAGTCTGCCGCTCTGTTTGCGCCGCTGAAACAGGCACGTTGTTCCTCTGTGTGTTTCTCAAGTACAGAAACACACGGACCCGATATATATATATAGTAAATTTGCTGTAGAAAAATTTTACTCCAGCACCATGACTCACTTTGGCTGGCAAGCGACCTTGCTCACATGACCATATATATATGTACCAAAACAGATTAATAAGTACAACTACACAATAAAAATCCCACCCAAATTTATAAAAATAGAGAACATTTTAATGAATGAATAGACACTACGGTGTAGTGACGGAGCCACCCGGCCCACACTATACATTGTTGGTAGAGCAGGCACCCGGAGGGCGGGCACGCCCAAAGGTATAAATAAAAGGGCGCATGACCGCTCAGGATCTTGGCCCATACTATATGAGTGCGTGTGTGTGTCATTTGTTATAAGTATATACCTGAGGCCTACCTGTGTCCACGAGTAGCGGCCCTGTAGCACACCGGTCACTACATTGAGGACGAGGTGGGTCCCACCCACGCCTCTACCGTCTTGACCCGGAGCGGCCGTCCGGCCCCCTGCTGAAAGGTGCAACGCCGTTCGGCTGCTGCGCGCCCACGTGGCTGTGCCCCTGGCCCTGCGGCGCTGCAAAGACTGGAGGGACTGTCGGTGCCCACCCCGTGCATCCAGACTGCGGGTGCCCACCCAGCGTATCCTGATTGCGGGTGCCCACCCCGCGTATCCTGCAGTGTGCGGCCCCGACGTCGGAGGAGCGCCCCGAGACAGCGGATGCCCAACCCCGCGAGCCTGCTAGAAGGAGAAGAACGGGCGGTGACGCCCTCGAGGTCAGTGGTGCGCTCGATAGCGAGTCGGCAGCCTGAGTGCCCGAGCGTGTGGCCCGCTCCTGTGCACACCCCCAGGCCGCGAGGGAAGACGTGAGGGCGCCCGTGAGGAGGCCATGTCCTTCCCCTGCTCGACGGCTCTGTGCGCAGGTGCGCCTGCACCGCCCCAGCGCTGCTGCTTTGCCATCCTCAGCCTGCAGGCCAAGGAGGTCGGCCCAGGCGTAGGCCCAAAGAAGAACGTGCTGGTAAACAAGCACTGGCACACCCAACCACCTCCAGCAGTGCAACACAGCAGACAATAAGCCTTGGCCACAGCAAAAGCCCTGCATGCAGTGTAGGAGGAGGGGACCTCTGCATCTGAGTGGTTGGAAGGGAGCCAGAAGTGGCAGATCCTGCACAGTCCCTCACAGCGTAGCAGCCATGAAGGTGTCACCCCAAGAACTGACTTCAGCAGCCACAAGGCAACCGACGTGCAAGCTCCTGCGCACGCACGTGCTCCTGGGAGGATGAGTCTCCAGAACCCGGATGGGGCAGGTGCCCCCACGCCTGTGCACCCGCCCCCACAGCCAGCTCAGCAGCAAGCCCAGCAGCCGCCAGGTCATGCAACAGCAGCCCCTCTGCCCCCCTTCAGTGAGTTGGCGGATCCAGCCACGGCCGCATCGCGATGGAAGTCGTGGATTGGCCGGTTAGATCACTACTTCGTAGGGATGCGAGACAGATGGAAGAGTGAAGAGGTCCCTACTCATGTGCTACGGGGAGGCGAACTATATGACCTGTTCGAAACCTTACCTAACACTGGGACTGATGACAACTATGATGCGGCGGTGGCGGCCCTAAACAGACACTTTGACCCTCATATCTACCCCGATTTCGAGAGGTTCAAACTCCGCCAGGTGAGGCAAGGAGAGACTGAATCGATAGACATCTTTTACGCGCGACTACGGAAGCTGGCAAGCTCCTGTACTGTCCCCGACCAGAGAGAAGAGATTAGAGCACAGATCATCCAGGGCTGTAATCGGTGACGCTGTGCCGCCTGGCACTCAGGCAACCCAGAATCACACTGGACGAGATCCTGGTGCTTGCAAGATCACACGAGTTGTCGAACGCTCGGGCAGATGAGATGGAAGCAGCGCTCCACCGCCATCCAAACACCACAGGTCCACCGCGGCTGCCGGCGATAAAAGAGGAGAGAGTAGACGTCATACAGAGACGCCCAGCAGCGCCTCGCGGGGCCGGGAGGCTGCCACACAGTGGCATGTGTGGTAATTGCGGCCTCGAGCACCCGCCAGCAGGGCAGTGTTTTGCAAGGGGAAAGACTTGCTCCCAGTGTGCAAAACTAAACCAAAGTGTGTCGCAGCGGTAGAAACAGAACCAACACTCCGGGACAACGAGGGATGTCGACGGCAGTCAGGCAGCTGTCGCTAAAAGACATGCAGGAGCAGACAGACGCCGCCCTGCAAGGATTCGGAATAGGTGCTGATGATGATGATGTCTTCGTAGTATCGTTCGTGAGCCGGGATGGTCCCCGCCCATGTGCTCCATTGTGGTGGCTGGGTCCACAGTCCAGGCGCTCATAGACACCGGAGCCTCGGTAAATGTCATGGACAGCGACCAGTACGAATGATTGTCCCCACAGCCACTGCTAGCACCCTCGAGGGCTAAAATGTACACGTATGGGGGTACCGAGCCGCTTCCCGTGTGGGGGGTCATCGAAGTCGACGTAGCCAGCGAGGGACACCGCATCCAGACGCAGTTCCACGTCACCGAAGGAAAAAGGGGACACTCCTTAGCTGCCACACGGCGGAGGACCTGGAGTTGGTTTTCTTTGCCAACCAAGTGCACGATCTACACGCACATGACATCCTCAAGGACTTCCCTATGCTATTTAAGGGTCTGGGATGCCTCAAGGGGAAGCTATTCAAGCTACACATCGACCCCACAGTCAAACCAACTGCACTCCGGCACCGGAGAGTGCCATTCCATCTCCGCCCTCAAGTAGAGGAAGAGCTGCGAAAGCTCGAACAGCTGGGAGTGATTGAGAAATTCTCCAGCCCCACCCCGTGGGTGTCGCCTTTGGTGAGCTCCCAAGCTACACCCAGAGAGCAGAAACATCACGACGTTCTCTACGCATGTGGGGCTGCGAAGGTACAAAAGGCTGAGTTTTGGGGTGTCGTCAGTCGCTGAGGTGTTTCAATACACCATCCGAGAGACACTCTCAGGGCTGCAGGGGTTCATCAACCTGAGTGACGACATCCTGGTGTTCTCGAAAACTCTGGAGGATCACCACGTCCATTTGAGAAACACGCTCCAGCGGCTCACGGACAATGGGCTGACCCTACTTCGAGCCAAGTGCTCTTTCTATCAGGAGTCCGTGGAATTCTACGGCTACATCTTCTCACGGAACGGCCTTCAAGTCGACCCCAAGAAGGCTACAGCCATACGCTCCGCTCCTAGGCCGACATCCCCCACTGAGGTCCGCAGCTTCCTGTGGATGGCCACATACTGTGGGCGTTTCATCCCTAACTTGGCATCGCTCTCTGAACCCCTCAGGAGACTGACGAAGACCGGCACACCGTGGGAGTGGACCGGAAAAGAAGATGCGTCTTTCCACCCGGAGGGTTATCTCTAACGACAAGGCGAGGCAGGCGCGAAGAGCGCAAGTGATGGACTTCCGAGTGGGGGACCGTGTCATAATGAAGGATCGACATCCCGGGTGGAAATATCGCACTCCATACAAGTCGGAGGTGTGGTAAGTCAAGGAGGTGTGGGGAACCATGGTTTCCGCTTGATGCGGACATCGCACCGTCGCAAGGAACGTTTCCAAGTTCAAGAAAGTGGAGAGCGAGAGTATCGATGGAAGTGAGGGAGAAGCAGAAGGAGAAGTGGCATCACCAGGTATCCCAGTGAGGAATGCCGATGACACCCAAAGGAATCCGGAGGGGTGTGTACCCTCAGCTGGGGAACAGCCAGCAGTTGTCATGAGCCCCTCATCGACTGCAGAAGGCACAGCTGGGACAGGGAACTCCAACAACTCCCGGAGCCAGAAGTATGGTCTCCGGCCGAACCCTTCTCCCAGCCAGAGACTCCGAGACTTTGTGTGTTGTGTGCCCGAATAGGTCCATGAGGACGCTGTGCTGCATTCCATCTAAAGGAAAGGAGGGATGTAGTGACGGAGCCACCCCAGCCCACACTATACATTGTTGCTAGAGCGGGCACCCGGAGGGCGGGCACGCCCAAAGGTATAAATAAAAGGGCACATGACCGCTCGGGGTCTTGGCCTATACTATATGAGTGCAGGTGCGTGTCATTTGTTATAAGTATATCCCTGAGGCCTACCTGTGTCCACGAGTAGCAGCCCTGTAGCACACCGGTCACTACATATGGGACAGATGTACGACCATTGACTTTAGCGACTGGGACCACTGCATGCCCTTAAAAAATGTTTGCGCATGCATTCCCAAAGGGGAAGTTGCGAGTGCTTTACCACCCTTCTGAGAAGGGTGGTAAACTGCGAGTGTTTTGCGACCGCAATAGCGGTCACAAAGCATTCTTACATAGCTGTTGGGGTCACTATTAGGAAGGGAACGCCCCTTCCTAATAGCGAGTCGCTAAACACTATTTTGCGAGTCGCAAATTATTTGTGACTAGCAAAATAGATAGGGTTAGTACATGGCCCACAGGTTTTTTGCATGCGCAATCGGGTTTAAAACCCAAGTCAGAAGTTAAAGGGGCTAGTTTCAGTCGGGTGGAAAGTTTACCTTCTGACTTAGGCCCTGATTACGAGTCTGGCGGTCCACAGACAACCGGGGGCCCGGCAGTGGCGGTCTCTTAACCACCCTAGTACAATATGGGTGGTGGGACCGCCACAGTCCCCGCAGCCGCCAGGGAACCTCTGTTCTCTGGTGGTGTTGCAGCAGTCAGGGGGCAGTAATATGCTTGGCGGGACTGCCGCTGGCCCGCCAAGCAAGCATATTACAAGTTTCCGCTCTGCCACGGTTTTCATGACAGATCCACCCTTTGCAGAGAGGAAACAAAGGGTTCCTTACAAGGCCCCCTGATGCCTCATGCTCTGTGGATTCACACCTATGTGCATGCACACCAGTTCCTGCACAACATGGACTTTTCAGTCTATGCCGTACAGGAACAGTTTTTGGCGTCCCCATTGTGGTGCCCATTTTCAGGGCACCGCCGTGGGAACGGAAAAAATAAAGCCCATCAGACAGGAGGAAACTCCCAAACTGGCGGGCGGTCTGACCATGGCTTTGTCGGTGCTGCGGCGGGGTGGACCCCGTGCCGCACCGCCAAAGTTGTAATTGGCCCCTTCGTGTTTTTCGTGGAATAAATCCTCATCAACAAAACCTTCAGTGCATTGTGGTGTTAGCTGTATTTGTCAAGTACTCATCATCATTGGCTGTCCGGACTGCAGGACCTTGGTAGGAGCATTGGCTTTGGTAGGAAGTTTGCGGCTCGTGGTGTCTACAGTGGGAAAGTTTCGAACAAGTGAGGTTTGTGCCCAGAAAGGTCTAATCAGCGGTGGGCTACTCCTCGAAATCAGCCTCAGTGGAATCCCTCCTCATTCAGACTTAGAAACTTTTCTGGAAGTCAAACATCTTTCAATGAGGCAATCCAGTAAGTTGAATCTGACTGGTGTTGCAACTTCGGCAGCTGCATCTTGGGCCATCCAGGGGTAGCCACTGATTCTCTTTGGAAAAAGTTCAGAAAAAGTTTCTAAGTGTCCAGCTTTGCAGTTCATTTTGGGAAGAAGCTCCACTTTTCACCAGCCAGGGGTCCAGGACCTTTTGGGCACCACTTGGGGGTTAGGACTCAATCTCCTAGAAGACACCAGTAGAGTCCAGGGCAAATCCAGCTGGAACTAGTCAGCTGGGCTCAGCAAATATATTGGGCTTCTTGCAGCCTCTTTGTTCCTGGAGCTTAAAAGGAGGCTAGCCAAATAGCCCTTGGAGACCACTCTTCATTCCTGGGTATTAGTGGGAGCAGATCCAGCCACTGGGGTTTCTCTCTATAAGTTATAGTAAGTGCAGTCCTCTGTCTGAAGTTCAAGGTTCACAAGGTGCAGTCCTTCTTCTATCTTCCACAGGTCCAGAAACGTTCTGAAGAAGGTCCTTAGGGGTGTCACTTTTGTGTCTGACACTAGCATGTGGAAGGGGGTGACCCCCTAACCAACAAGGTAAAAGTTCCCAGGGGCAACCCTACCCAGTTTGGCCTACTTTCATGGGGGTTTGGGCCTAAACAATCCCACAATTTCCTGCTCTACTAAACCCAATATGGCAGAGCTTTTCAACATTTGGTTAGAACTCTGGGCACACCCCTACAGAGTGTCTAGGGAAATGAGGAACTACACCTGCAAAACCAGTTCTTAGACAGTATTTCCTCCCACTGGGATTAGTGCCACTCTAGCTACTTGGACATTGGCAGGGAGAGGTGTAGTAATGAGATATCTGCTGTGACAGGGGCTGCACCTTTGAAGCTTTTGCAATTGACAGACATATTTCCAAGGCCACCCTGTCAGGAAGAGGTCCCACCTCCTTGCATCAAAGGTCCATTTGTTCCCTTTCCTGGGAGCTCTTCACACTTCCCAGCTGGAGGCCAGGTGACAGCAGGGTATTATCTCTGAAAGGGCTACTAAAGGTTTTAGGAAGAAAAAGGCTGACTTTTCTAAAAGTGGCATTTTCAAAACAGTAATTTAAAATTCAACTTTTCCATTAGATTGGATTTTATATTTCTAATAATTTGAGTCCTTGAACCACTGTTCTAGATATTCCCAAACTGGAGGTATGCATAATAAGGTGTTATAATGTAACCTAGTGCTTTCCTATAGGAGAGTTCACGTTGCCACAGAGAAAAATGACTTTGGAGATTTTTCTCTGCCAGGACATGTAAAACTTAAGTACACATGTCCTACTTTTTAAATACCATTTACTCTACCCTACGGACACTTAGGGCCCACCTTAAGGGTGACTTATAACTATTAAAAAGGAATGTTTAGGACTGGCAAAAGGTTCATTTTGCCAGGCTGAATATGCAGTTTTAAAACTGCCACACATGCTGTAGGGGCAGGCCTAAAGACATACTTTGCATTGTCACTTTGGTGGTGGTACAGTATGTGCTGCAGTCCACAAGTGACATTAACAGGCCCTGGGTACAAAGAGTACCATTTACTAGGGATTTATAGGTATGTTAAATATGCCAATCAGGGGTTACCCAATCATACATGTTTTAAGGCATCAGAGCACATATACTGGGCTCTGAACGGCAGTGCCCCAGTGTTCAGAATCCATACACCAGCAGCATCTGTCCAAAAATTAGTGGGGGGTGATCATGCAAAAAGGGGTCTTTCCATACAAGTCCAATTATAGAAGTGTGCAAAATGCCTAAGTAGGTCAGGCAACAAAATCAATAAAAGCATAAAAATTGCCAGTAGTTTAAAGTTCTTTGTGTCTATTTCAGAACTCTGAAAATGTGTCCTCATTTTACCTTTCTAGGGCACTAACCAAAATCTCTATGGGAAAAAACCAATTTTATTAATTTCTTAAGGAAATTATTTAGGTTTTTACAGTTTTGATTCACAACGGGCCATAGAGGGCAAGAGGGAGGGGGTAGGAGCATTGACTAAGACAACGAGCCAGCAAGATGGTCATGCTGGACAGGTGGAAGGGGCAGTGAGAGCACAACAGACCATGGACGGCAAGAGGAGGGGGCAAGGTTCCCACATGGATAAAGGAGGGCAGTGGGAGGGAGGCAGAAGGAACATGCTGATTACAAAGGGCAGGCGGAAGGGGCAGTGGAAGCACAACAGACCATGGGGAGCTGGAGGGAGCCGGTAGAGGGTAGGGCCATGCAGACAGACATTGGAGTGCAGGGGGAGGCAAGGGCAGCAAGGTGACCATGCAGGGCAGGCAGGAATTGCATCAGTGGCACAAAACACCATGGAGGACAGGAGGGAGGGGGCAGGAGCATGCCAATGAACCATGGAGGGCAGGAGGAAAGGGAAAGAGGCATGGAATCAGACAACTGAGGGCCGGGGGAGGGGCACTGGGCAACAATCTTACCATGGCAGTGCAGGCAAGAGGAGAAGCCGCAAAATGCAAGACTTTTCAGGGTGAGCTGAACAGGAGTGGCAGCACAGCAGACCATGGAGGTCAGGAGAGAGTAGGAGGGACATGGACGTGGACAACTGAGGTCAGGAGGAAGAGGGCAAGGGCAGCAGGTAAACTACATAGGGCGATCACAAGGGTTCAGTGACAGCACAACAGGCTACACAGGTCAGGAAGGGGGGAATGGCAGCCCAACGGACCTTGGAGAGCAGGACAGGAGGGATACGGGCATGAACTTGGACAATGGAAGGCAGGAGGAGGGGGCATGGGCACAGATGACCATGCTGGACAGTTGGGTGGGGCAGTGGTAACACAACCAACAAAACAGAGTCCAACATACAGCAAAAACACAGGAGGCAAAGGCAAACTTGCAGGGGAGACCCACGCCAACGGTGCCAGGTCTAACACGTATCCCATCCAGCTGAAATGTGGGGAGAACTACCCACCCTCTTGGGAGTTCTCTTACCTAAGGCGGAAGAATCTGGACAGGCCATCAGCATTGGAATGTTCTGTCACAAGGCCGGTGTTTCACCGTAAAGTCCATCCCATGTAGGGAAATGGACCACCTCAACAACTTTGGATTCTCACCCCTCATCTGCATCAACCATCTGAGGGGCCTGTGGTTGGTCTGAACCCGGAAGTGAGTCCCAAACAAGTAGGAAACAAGCATCCTCGAACCGGTTTCGAGTAACACCCCTCATCAGCGAGGCTAGCTTGACTCCAGGCCTTTAGGGCCTACCATAGGGGTGACTTATATGTATTTAAAAGGAAGGTTTAGGCCTGGCAAAAGACTTATTTGGAGGCAGGTTGAAATGGCAGTTTTAAACTGCACTAGAGGCTGCAATGGCAGACCTGAGACAGGTTTTACAGTGCTTCTTTATTCAGTGGCAAATGATTGCTGCAGCCCACTTGTAGCATTTAATTTACAGGCCCTGGGTATGTGCAGTACCATGTACAAGGCACTTATAAGTAAAATACATTTGTTAATTAGTTGTATACCAACTTTACCATGCTCAGAAGGGAGAGCACAAGCTGGCTAGTAGAAGTAAAGTGTGCATAGTCCTAATGTCCACACAAATAGGTTCAGCAAAAAATATGGCGTGGAAGGCAAAAATGTGAGGGAGTACCATGTAAGAGATGGTAATTTCCAATAGGGGCACTACTAAACTTTGCTTCGAGGAGGTGTCATCGCACCTAGTCATGTTCTGAGGACACTAAGGTCATGGGCATCATGAGGATTGCAGCCATACACTGAATGCCACTTTCTGTCTGGGGGGGGAGTTGTGGAGGAAGGCAGGGAGGAAGGAAAACAAATGAAATTTCAGATTACCACATGGGCGGAGACAAGGTTTCCTAGAAGTACAGGAACAATGTATTGGAGAGGGAACATCCAATAAAGAATAGCATCATGACTTAATTGGGTCTGTGTGAGCACTGTGCACACACACACACTGCAAAAAACAACCAATGATGAAGTTTAGGTACAAATCCACTTTTGCTAAGAAGTTGGCCTGCTAATGACCAGTCAAGGAGTTGCTCTGCAATTTTTGCCAAGATACCACAGCACATGGCATGTTGAACAGGTTCTGTAATAAGGCATAGATTTTCAGATGAGGGGAAATATACACAAGATACTCAAAAACACATAGAATTACTGTCACATTGGAGTAGCAATACCTGCAGGCAGAGAGCAGACCAGACTAGACAGACAACTGTAGAATGGCCTAGGAGGACATATTCCAGGTACACGCCCCTCCTCACAACTCCCTCCTCCACACATTACTCCTAGCTCTGACGTGTGTCTCTTGCAGAGTGAAGAGAGGGATCCTAGGAGAGTCCCAAAGACAACAGAGAGCCAGTCTGGGCCACTGTTAGTGCATAGAATACCAAGAGCCACTGAAAGAGTGTGAACCCGACCTGCTGAAAGAGTGTGTGCCCAACTGCAGTCTCTCCAGTAGTGTGCTCTCAGAAAGAGAAGTAGAGTTTATCTCTGGCTTTGATCACATGGAGTAGCGATTCAATATCTTCCAAGTTTGGCTGGAGGAGCAGCAGCCAACTTGCAAACGACTGCTGTCTTGTCAAAAGGATACTGATTTCGAAAGTCAAAAGAAACATGGCAACCATCTTGAAAGGGACTGCTGACACTTATGGCTGAGTGAGAAAGTCTGAAGATCCCCCCAAAAAATGCACCAGCTTTGGGAGAAGAGTTGAAGTGATAGTGGGCACCTTAGAAAAAGCCATCTCCTGTCACAGTGGGATTTATGGCTCATCTCATAAAATCAAGAAGGTGTGCCAAGCAATCTCATTTGTCCAATCAGTCATGTCAGTGCCATGCAGTCTGGTATAAGAGAAAGTAAATATGGTCAAATCACAATAAAACAATGAAACAAGCAGTTTAAGCGCATTATGTTGATTCACATGTGAGATGCCAATTGGTGTTATACTCACGAGAATGAGCAACACAAATCTCACCGGTCTTTGTAGGACAAACTTTCAGTAGACATCTTGGGATTTGAAGGGTATTAAAGAGGACCACATCCAAACCACCACTCTTGTTTTTCCAATATTTAGTGGTTGGCGGTTCGGTAGCAGATGTATTCCTTGCATCTTGGGTTCTTGGAAGTCCCATCACTAGATGAAGATTCCAGTGGCAGAAGGTTCCTCTAGTTGTGCTGAGAACCGTGCAGTTTGACAGTGTAAAGATTACAGCTCTGATGGAAGAGAAATCTTGGGCAACATGTACAAAGGTAATAGTTTGCGATTATTTAATAGCAAATTTTTTCGATTTGCTATTTGGCAATTGCAATCATCAATGTACAAATGTGTCTTTGACACAGTTTGCGAATCCCAGGGGGTCGCAAATAGACCTGCCTCATGAATATTAATGAGGTAGGTCTTGGTTTGCGAACCATTAGAAACTGCTAAAACCCCACGGATGGTGGCCTGCTGGGGTCAGCAGACCACAATGCCTGTGACTGTTTTCAAATAAAGTAATCTGTTTCTTTTGAAATGCAGCCCATTTTCCTTACAGGTAAATGGGATGTGTTTTAAAAAATATGAAAACTTTTCTTTTCATTTTTAAGAGTAGGCAGTGATCCGCTCTTAAAAAATGTCCCCTTCCATTTGCAAATGGGCTGCCACCTACGTGAAGTAGATGGTAAAATGTGAATGTTGCGACTGCATTTCGTTTGCAAAATATTCACACACACCACTGCGATTCAGTATTAGAAAGTGACGCCCTAAACACGCCCCTTCCTAATACCGAATTGCAAACCCAATAAGCATTTTGGTAAATAGGTTACCGAATCGCTAATAGCGTTTTCTACATGTAAAAAGCCTTAATACCTGTGGCCTCTTGTGTTTATGAATGTAAAAAAACAAACATTGCCTTATGTTTGGGTTGGTGCTCTATTGATATCAAACACCTTACTACCGGGGATGCAAGTTCACACTGGACCACGAGATCGACTGTGTAAACTGAACAACAAAAAATACCACAGCACGTGAAGTCCATGAAAATTATGAAGTTCATAAAGTGAGGATTTGTTTTGTTGATTCAATTTTATGTTTTATAGAAGAAAGAAGAGTTCTGTAATCTTCAGTGGATTCGTAATTGAAATGGCCAATCTTCAATATAGTCAATATTGAATAACTGGCAACACGTTTCATCACAAAGTGACTTTTTCAAGGCAGTAAAATCATGTATAGATATATAGCAGTCAGAATATGTGAGAAAATAGAGACAAACTTTGTGAGTACGTAAAATAGAAGAAAGCTTGCCCGACCAGTACAAGAAAAGAAGGACTGTAGTGACAGTGAGAAAATAAGTAGCTTTTATGAAACCTATTGCGATATAATATATTCTTGGTGATGAATAGCATAGAACCAATTAACCATGAAAAGATATCCAAAGTGTAAACCTAAAACAAGGAGAAAAGCTGGAGAAGTGAGGAAGAAGAGAGAAAGTGCAAAGAAACTGATTTTACTAGACTCCGTGCCCATAATGTAAAACATCCCACCAAGTGAGGAGTTCAATTGTGGGGTAAGTGTTTAAGTGAGTAAGAGAAATAATGTAAATCAACTTAACGCTAAGTAGAGTAAAGTTGTAGTAACGAAGACTCCAATGAAAGTATACCCATAATAAGTTGATGTATCTATGATGAGCCAAGCAGGAAATTACTGCTGTTTGTGATGTCTGTGTAGAAATTTCAACGCAGACGTAGTAGCATCTGAATGATGAATTTACGAAGGGATGTATCACAAGCAAAACTTGCACAGGCAAGCTGCCAATGGGACATGATGGGGGTCAAAGAAACATTTTGAGATACGAATTGCAAATGGAAGGGTGATTGGAAAGCATATTAAGCTAAGTAAACACAGACAAGTAGACAAGGGAGTTGAACGTCAGCTGCAATAGATATCAACGTTCTAGCCCAGAATGGCGGACTCCTCCATTCATTGTTTCAAATGTCAGTAAATTAAGTACTACTGAATTGACTTGTGTGTGCACCTGCTGTGTCTCCTAAAAGAAGTGTGAACCAAGAACACCTCATTTTCAATTCATAGTGTCAAGAGACGGGTGAATCCTTACTAGCTTGTTGCAAGGATAGAAATTCTGGAGCAACCCTGCAGCTTCAATACATTTATAACCAAGGACACTGTTGAACTGCAAATCACTGGGGGTTGTTTGACTCCAGCCAGTCAATGTTAGCTCCTCAAAAACACTCTACATAAAATAAATTTTCAAGAGGGAAAGAGCTAGTAAGCTGCACAAAGATAAAGCATCACTACTAAATGCAACTTATGAGACCAAGAAAGAAAAGGTTCTCCACACACCATTGAGGAAGACCCAACAGATCAAAATAGAAACAAAGGGGAGTGAAGAGTTGGAAAGGTATCTCAAGAATGAAGATCACTCGGCCAAGAGACATAACAGCTGAAGATGTCATTATCAGATACACACACTGGAAGATGAGGAGAATGAGACAGAGTCTTGTTTATTGTAAGACTAGGCCAACACAGTCTCAGAAACATGAAGGAGCTGTATGTCAAAGGTGTCAAGGCTCACAGACATCTCTGAGGTGATTTCCAGCCACAATACATGACCAAAAGTGAAATGGACAGTAGTGAAGTGAAGAGGAAAGTGAATGACACCCACTGCAGCAGTAAAGCTGTCAATACTACAACTATATGGAAATTGGAACACAAATGTGCACAAAGAGAAAAGAACATGAAACTCAACAGCTGTCATCAAACCAAGATGAGGATGATTGTGAGTCTATCAGATTTTAATGAAATCCCCTAGCTCCTAGAAGCTCCTCCCGTGGAAAAGCATCTGTGAGCAGTTGATGCGTGATGGCTTGAAGACCACCTAAATACTCATGGAGTATATCATCATTGAGTATTCAATCAGCGGAATTGCCATTTGCATAATTCAAGAGAACTTTCTCAGAAGAAAACATCAGAACACATTTCAGCCTGTCATCACAATCTATCAGATCAATAGGAATAATAGTCACACTAGGTTAGGAAAGCATTCATATAATCAATCACAAGTGTGCATGGATTGCTATATGGACAACCGTAAATTTCAGAAGACCTCCCCCATGAGAGATGTGCATTATGCTCCAATGATTCGGATCAGCCACCAGAAACACAACCCAATGTGTCACACCAGCTCGAGCCACACAAGAATATGAACATCCCCAGCAAGACTAAATGCATGAAAATACACCAAGGACTTTTCTACTCAAACAAGAGGGAGGCGTGGTGAGGCTCATTGTACCTAAATAAGGGATGAGATGTCTTTGATGATATGCTATTTGTCACTACATTAGAGGAAGATTTATTTTTGAGAGGACACTAGAACCATGGGGATGCCAGTTAGACACTGTCCACCACTTCCTGTTTGGGAATAAGGAAAGGCAGGAAGTAGAGTGAAAAAGGACATTCCAGGTAGGGTAAAGCAGGGACTGAATGGGTGGAGACAAACTCCCACACAAGTAGAGAAATAATGCATGAGACACAAGACCAGCTCTATAAGATATATAAATAATTTCACTTAGAATGTGATTCCAACAACAGACTTTGACAATGCCTGTTTTGTCATGGCTTTTGTAAAACTTTGTTGTTGAGGGGAGCAGCTGGTTCCTAGCCAATATATGGGAAAAATGCTAAAAACAACAGTTCTTGGCCTTAAAACCACTTATTGACATAGTAGACCCTGGCATTGAAGCAAACTACCTTGTGGGAGGATGTGCTACGTGTGCTTCGAGTGAAAGGGCAGAAGGATGTCACTCACACTTAAATAAGAAAATGGCTGAAATGGGCTGGCTCAGTGCCCCACGTAGTATGCTGTTACGGGCAGAAGAAAAATGTGAATGACTTCAAGAATAGTATAGATATATTTTTAGTAAAATCAAAAGAGCTTGGCTAATGCCAGACCTTAAAAAACCAGTGGCTAAAACCCCCAAATATTTTTGGGTCTCAAACAGCACACATTGCCATAGAGGTCCCTGCCACTGAAGGGTACTTTGTCTGTGTGCGTGGTCCTTGTGAGAGAGCAGAATGCTGTCACTCATAGTGAAGGTAATCATGGCTGATGTGCACTGATGTACTCTGACCTTTTACCCAATGCTCTAGTGGGTGGAATACAAATGTGAGTGACCTAATAACAGACCAAAGGATGAAGAGAGCTGGCTGAAAACCCCTATACGGATGAGTATTATGTTTACAATTTTTCGACATCATTTTAATATTGTAACTTTGTATGAAACAATACTGTACCAGTTGTGATATACCTCTTGGCGTATACTTTCTTATTATATATATGACGATGTTCTGCTACTTTCCCTTGGTGTCGAACAAATAACACATTTTCACACCTTCTATCCACCACTGTGACACTGCATTTCCTACTATTGATCTAGCTGGCCACTGTCAGTAAACTTGCATTTTCATATATTTATTTCACGGTCTAATTATCAGCATTGTGAATGAGACAGTGACAGCACGAGACAGCACGCTTTTTTCTATGCATCCAGCAATCGGATTGAGAAAGATATATATTTTCTGCAGTTCATCCCTCTACCAGTTTGACAGTAGAAGTTGAAGATGTTGCTAAAATGCGTGCGGTTTACACACACACCAACTCTAAAACACGTTCTCTCTGGTGGTTCGTCTCTAAAAATCACAATAAAATGTTCCTTCAAAAAACTGTTGTCAAAGTTGCAGGATGACAGAAAATACACGGAAGTCAAGAGGAAATGGCGGAAATCCTCATGTGCATACACATAGGCATGCATTAGGATGGTGCGGGCTCAGCATTTTTAGGAGCTGTTGGGGTGAAATAATTAGTGAAAACTCCGAGAGCGTCGGAAGAAATGTTTGACAGAAAGAGAAATATGGGAAGGTTTGGATAGCATTGCGTCCTTGTCCACTCTACTGAGTAGGCAGTGTCAGAATAAGAATTTTTGGGGCCCTAGGCAAGATGTATTTTGGGCCCCCCTATCTTTAAAAACGTATTTCCCATGTTTGTGTTAATTGTAGCCCTCATGATGCCAAACAAACTTTTGGAAAAGGGTTTCGCACAAGAACAGCTGAAATGTCTTTCCGAGGACCCCAAAAGTCCGTTGGGCAAAGCGAGACAGAGGTAGAGCTAGGAAGAGAGAGGAGAGAAGAAGAGGGGTTCGGTTATAGAAATAGACAGATGTGAACTAGAGAGAGATAAAGTTTACTTTCGCATGGGGCCCCCTTGAAGGCGGGGCCCTGGGCAATTGCTCACTTTGCCCATGAATTTAAAGGTCTCTATGAGTAGAAGACAAAACATCGCACCAAAAAGGAAGATGCTTTCTTTCTCTGTA
Organism: Calotriton arnoldi; assembly: GCA_963921515.1. Lineage (NCBI taxonomy): Eukaryota > Metazoa > Chordata > Amphibia > Caudata > Salamandridae > Calotriton > Calotriton arnoldi. The sequence continues at coordinate 50,782 of CAWUFW010014465.1, read as the reverse complement.
GGGGCAAAGGGTGGGGGGTGATGTGATTACAAGAATACAAACTGATCTGCATATGCAAAGGAAGCATGACATCACAGACCAATAGGCCGGCACTTGCAATCTTAAAGCACGACTAAAAGATCGAAACACACTAATGAAACATTTCAGGGTAAATATTGGAAAAATGTACAACGGTGCTATCTTCTGGAGTGAAAATGCCTGCTGCTATAAAATGAATCTGGACTCGCTTGGAAGTGTCCAAGATCCGATTTCAGTGGACCTGTAGAGAGGAACCCGCACGGAACAGAAAACAAGCATTTGCAATGCAATAGGTCTCGCATTTGAGAGAGTTGGAACTACTGGTATTGTAAATGACACTTTTATTGATGTGTTTTGAAAACCTGCAAGCGGTGCGTAAACACGCACTTTGTACTTATAGTCGTTGCTTACGAGAAGCAAGGCTGACAGTAACTGCGCCTCTTTTACTGCCAACCAGTTGCAAGTGTAGTGGTGTCCTTCAAATACATGGGTCTACAATATATAAAGTAACTCTCGATGATGACATGCGGAGAGTACAGGGTAATGAACGATGTCTTACAGTGGAAAGTAGATGGGGAGCTGGAATAGTATGAAGAAAGGGGGCGGTGCTCCACGGAGGAGCTGCTAAGTTGCTGTCGGGACATATGCCCCTTCAAAGTCTTTGAAGTATCCATCTTGGAGAGAAGGCTTTCGCATTTAAACAGAATATAAAGCTCATGGAAAACTAACGTTTACTTGAAGTGTAAGATATATAAGTGTTTAAATTCACAATTACAGTTGTCAAATCCTATTTATCATGTTTATTTGTTTACATGTTTTCCACAAACACGTTATTGAAAATACAAAGTGCTGAGTAAAATAGTACATTTTATTAAGTATAATAGTGAATGTGCATACTTATTTAAATCCCACTTCGAGTAAACTTTTCTTTCTTACATGGCTTGTTTTACTTTTAATAGGGAAAGTCTTCTTTCCATGATGGGAATTGCCAGTTGTGGACATTTTTGCTTTCCCAAGCTGTCTCCTTCGTCATTGTATTCAGATGTAATGGGGCAGAATGCAATCACTAACTGTGAGGTTAGCCAATGGGTTACGTAGGCTGACCCTTCACCCTATGGGGCATATTAGCAAGAAATGGCGATAACTATCGCTAACCTAGGTTAGCGCTAGTTTTTCTATCGCCATCGATCCCTGCAAGTTATCGCCCTGTTAGGGACGTATTAGCAACGTTTTGCTAACAGGCGATAGCTGCAGGGATCAGCGGCGAAAACCGTCGCTAACATTAACGCGACGGCGTTAATGGATCCGATGATAGCGGGTGGAATCCAGCGATAAGCCCTTAGCGATAGAAAAAGGCACGCTAACCCGCAATTTCTGACTTAGCCTATCTGGCCACCTCCAACATAAAAGAAGCACCAAAAAAAAGTATTAATGCAGATTTGAGCAGCCAGGGCATAGTGCAGCACACACCAACAACCCCCTCAAGCCACTTAACATCCTGGTTGACCAGGATGAGATCCTGGTCCCCACGCAGGACCTGCGTCTGGTTCCTGGATCCCTCGCTGGAGCTGCGCCTGGTTCCTGGATCTCTCGCTGGACCTGCGTCTGGTTCCTGCATCCCTTGCTGGACCTGCGTCTGGTTCCTGGATCCCTCGCTGGACCTGAGTCTGGTTCCTGCATCCCTTGCTGGACCTGCGTCTGGTTCCTGGATCCCTCGCTGGACCTGCGTCTGGTTCCTGGATCCCTTGCTGGACCTGCGTCTGGTTCCTGGATCCCTCGCTGGACCTGCGTCTGGTTCCTGGATCCCTCGCTGGACCTGCGTCTGGTTCCTGGATCCCTCGCTGGACCTGCGTCTGGTTCCTGGATCCCTCGCTGGACCTGCGTCTGGTTCCTGGATCCCTCGCTGGACCTGCATCTGGTTCCTGGATCCCTTGCTGGACCTGCGTCTGGTTCCTGGATACCTTGCTGGACCTACGTCTGGTTCCTGGATCCCTCGCTGGACCTGCGTCTGTGGCCTGGAGTGGGATGTGGAGTAGATGTGGAGTAGATGAGCCGTGGCGAGAGACATTGATGTGCGACGATCACCCGTACCTGGTGGTGAAGTCTTGCAGGTCGCATGGAGACACGTTGCTGACCTGTGTGAGAAGCCCGCCTTGCGCACCTTGGTGCAGTCAATGGTAGAGGTGATCCTGCGCACCAACGTAGTGATGTCCGCTTTGCATACTATGATCCACCACTACACCAGGTTGCACGGAGGGGATTACCAACGGTGGGTGCCGTCTCCCTGCATCACAGCACGGATGATGTTGGGCTGGCCGGACGCCCTGGATGGTGAGGCCCCTATGCGACACCGAACTTGTGTGGACTGAGCGCTGCAACTACATGCCAGTCAGTCAAACCACTTTATTCGATTACTTAAAATCATAAAAGTACCAAGCATTATTTACAAAAACACAATCTTAAAAATACATGGATGAAAATATATTTAAAAAAAACACATTTGTGTGTAACCGTTTTCATCTAGAATCACAAGATTAAAAGATTTCAACATGTATTAAAACTAACACATTAATTCATATAAAATAACTAATTTCGTAATCCTAGCAGTAGCGGCCCAAAACAGACAAAAATTAAAATATTCCTCATGTTTTTTCTCCTAAACAAATAAAATAATTAGGATCAAGAAAATACATAACAATCTGAGCAGAAGGGCAAAAACCCGTAACACATTTAAATAGAATATTTAAAACAACCACATCTATATAACCCAACAAGCACTAAAATCTCAAAACTAAAATGAAAGGATTGGATAGCCACATTTCATAAAGACTCAGGCAATGTTTAACAAGGAGATATTTTTCCTAATTCGTACTGCTGCGACTAAAAGCAAGCAATATTAAAAATATCCCCAGGGTTGCTCAGCATTTGCAAATAAAGTAATGCTGGTCTAACCTGTAAAAAACACTTTCCTTTCAATATGGGGATTAAAAACTTCCTATGTATATCAATGTAAAGGTCGCAAAACATCATAAAATGTAAAGTATCTTGTGCAGAATAATTGTCACATATACATGGTGGTGCATCCACCGGTTTGCACCATCCCGTATAATCACCCAGCGTATAGTGGATCAAATTGAAACGAAACCTAGTCAAGAGCCAGCGATGGAACGGCTTATTAACAACTGTTAAGTATGGCTCAATTAAGATAGATGTTTTTGTCAGAAAGTGTGCCCTGACTAAAGGTTTCTGTAACTCATGTTCTTCCCGTTCCATCACCAACATATTTAAAAAATTTGTTTTGACCCATTTCGTATCTTCCTTCCTAATCCTCTCCGGGAATTCAAATAGTTCTGGCCGCCCAATTTTAGATAACATAGTTTTAACGTACCACAACCATTTGATGTTACGCACATTATCCAATTTGGCGCAATCCCGCAATATCTGATGATTCAGAGTTAGCTCAGGATTGAGCCATACTCTGAGCCAACAGAGTAACGGTGCTGTGCTCAGAATATCCGAGACATAACCCATCCCCAATTCCTGATGTATAGCAAAAGTTGAGGTTGATTGGGGAACGGACAGGAGGTTATGCAAACATTTATTTTCAGCTGTCTGCAACCCTGGCTGCTGTTTAAAACCCCATATAGATGCGCCATATGCCGCAATAGCCAAACACTTAGATCTATATATCTTCAAAATTGCCTCCACGGGTCTAGCCCCCAAACGCTGGGCAAACCCTAAAATAGCAGTGGAAGATCTAATTACAGCGTTTTTTTTTATTTTCTGTTGAGGGACCCAAGAGCTTCTTTCATCAAAAACTACTCCTAGATATGTAAAAGAGGATACCGTGGATACTTCCGCCCCATTGCAATAGAAAGTTTTAGCTATACTAGCTCTATGGCCCGTTGTCATAATATGTGATTTCGCAATATTCACTACCAGGTCCAAGGACCGCATATAGGCTCCAAATGCATCCAGGAGCCGCTGTAGGCCTACTGCAGTACGAGCCAGGAGAACAGCATCGTCCGCGTATAGGAGAACTGGGATTAAACAGTCACCCATACGCGGAATGTCCGGGCTCGCTTCCAATAAAGATCAATCAAGGGCATTAATATATAAAGTAAAGAGTAGGGGCGCCAATATACACCCTTGTCTGACGCCCCTTCTTGATTTAAAAGAGTTTGTACACTTGCCATCCTGAGAAATCCTAATTGATGCGGAAAGGTCTCGGTGAAGATCAGCCAAAAAATAAACTAAAGACGGGTCCAAGCCCATATCCAGAAAAATACTCCACAGCTTCGACCTGTTGACCAGGTCGAATGCTGAGGATAGATCCATAAAAGCCATCCTCAACGTACCCTCTTTAGCCATGGTGTATTTTCTAATTAATAAATATAAATTAAGACACTGGTCCATGGTACTTCTTCCTTTTCTAAAACCATACTGTAAATTGGATAAAATATTATTTTCATCAACCCAATCTATAATTTTAGCTAAAACCACTTTACCTAATATTTTGACCACCGAGTCTATCAAAGATATCGGTCTGTAGCACCTCGGGTCCCCTCTCTGTCCCTTTTTAAAAATTGGGATTATTATCGACTTGGACCAGCTTATAGGGAATCCAAACTTTCCTGAGGCATTAAAAACGTTCACTAAAATCTTCGCCCAAAATTTGGGATCACATTTATAGATATCGGCTGGGACACCATCAGGGCCAGGTGCTTTGTTACTAGAGGTCTCTTCTATAGCTTTCTCAATATCCTCCACATTAAATATAAAAGATGCAGTGTCCTGCGGGGATCTTGTCCTAGGAGCGATAACCTCTGCATCTGCATAGCTGTATATTGCCTCAAAATGAGATAACCACTGTGCCTCTGTAATGTTGCATTCTTGGGTATCATTTTCCCAACCTGGAAAAAAACGGAGTATTAACAATAGACCAAAATCTAGAACTATCCTTTAAAACATCTACTGCTAATAAAGCGTTCCAGGCCTCAGCCTTAATTTCTGATTTCCGCCTATGTTATGTTATGTTATATAAACTTCTAACGCGCACAGATACTCCAAGGAGTGTCCCGGCGCGAGCCTGAAAAGGGTCAGAGTCAGAAACAAAAGACAGAGCTAGAAGAGAAAAGTTTTCAGCTTTTTCTTAAAGATCATAGGATCTTTGACACCCCGTAAGGCCAGTGGCAGGGCATTCCATGCCAGCGCAGCTATCCGGGTAAAGGAGCTCCCGCCAAGCCTCTGGCGATTAAACCGCGGGGTCTGTGCCAAAAGTTGGGAGGAGGAACGCAACTGTCTCACCGGAGAATAGAAAGCAATCCTCTTCTGCAGATAGATGGGTCCCAGACCATGGAGGGCCTTATGAGCAATAGATAAAATTTTAAATTTTATTCGCACCTCTACCGGGAGCCAATGCAGGGAACGCAAATGCGAACGCACACTTCACCTGCTGGAGAGACCCAGCAGAAGTCTAGCGGCCGAGTTTTGAATCACCTGTAACTTATTCAGAAGGTAACCTGGAATGCCAGCATACAGTGCATTGCCGTAGTCCAAGCGAGAAAGAATTAGAGCACGGACAACAGTTTCCTTTGCAGAATTAGGCAAAAGAGGAAGAAACTTCCTCAAGGTCTTCAAAATGCCAAAGCAGGTGCCGGCCAACTTCTTGATCTGCGATGAGAAAAGCAAGTTCTCATTGAACCAGACCCCCAGATTCTTGACAGAGTCTCCCTTAGAGCTAGGTAGGGAGAAACCTGGGGGCCATAGCTTCTCTCTGAAGTCGACAGGAAATGTGCCGTACAAGAGGATCTCTGATTTCTCCTCGTTGCACTTAAGCTGTGCCTGAGCAAGCCAGTGAAAGACCGACGATAGACAATGTTGAGCAGGGACAACTGCATCCTCATCCTGACCCCAAGAGAACAGCAGCTGGGTGTCATCAGCATAGGCCATCACCTTAGCCCCTAAAGCCTCCGCGAGGTAAACCAGCGGGGTAACATAGATGTTAAAGAGAAGAGGGCTAAGGGATGACCCCTGTGGAACACCCGTAGCCACTGGTTGAGGGACTGAGGCACACGGTGGGAGCCAGACCTGCTGCGTGCGACCTTCCAAGAAAGACCTAATCCAGCCCCAGACGGACCCGGAAACGCCGATCTCCAAGAGGCGATCAAGGAGCAAGACATGAGGCACTGTATCGAATTTCGCCGAGAGGTCCAGCATAACCAAAGCTGCCCTCCCGCCGGCATCCAGGCACTCACGAATCGCCTCAGACACCTCCAATAATGCTGACTCTGTGCTATATGCAGCCCGGAAACCCTATTGGGCCGGATGGAGCAGGCCATAGGTTTCAACATACTCAGTGAGTTGGTTTGTGACCACCTTTTCACAAACCTTAGCCAGGCTAGGCAAAAGCGAGATGGGACGATAATTACCGGGAATCGAAGGATCAAGGGACGGCTTTTTAAGGAGGGGAAGGATTTTCGCCTGTTTCCAAGATGATGGAACGAAGACGTCCCGCAATGACATATTAATAATCTGATTGACCTCAGGATTAATACAGTCTGCGACAGTGGCCAGAAGTCTGGCCGCGCAGGGGTCAGTTGGAGAGCCTGATTTCAAAGCCTTCAGGATCTTGAGAGTAGTAGGTAAATCCACTGGCAAAAAAGATGAAAAATTATGCAATGGATCAACTAAAGGCTGGACAACAGAACAGGGCGTAAGCATTAAGGCACAAGATGAGAACGTGGCCTGGATGGCACAAATTTTGTCCAGAAAAAACTTACTAAGGGTATTGCACCAGGACTCCGAAACAGGCGAGGAGCATACCAAGGCAGTTGGAGACATAAAGCTTTGCACAATTGAAAAAATTTCTTTTGCATTGTTATTGGCCTGGCCAATACGTGACGCAAAGTATCGTCCCTTTGCAGCCGCAATTGCGGCATAGTAGCTTTTTTGATTAGCTCTAAGAGTGAGTTTCACCAACGGGCAGTAGCCGCTGGCACGCCAGGCCCTCTCCAGAACTTTACACTCATGTTTCAGAGTTTTAAGCTCCGGTAGATACCAGGGTTTAGAAGGAGAATTCCTCACTAATTTAGGCAGGCGCAGTGAAGATAATGAAGACACTGAATCAGCTATCCATTTAGTAAACCCGATCACGCTCCCTTCAAGATCTTGCTGATGGGCCGGCCTAGAGGCAGCCAAGGAGCTCATAAACTGAAGAGGATCGATTTTACTGAACAATGGAGGGCGAAGGCAGCGCGTAAGCCGAGCCGGCTGAGCAATCTCCCAGGAGAAGCAAATAAGAAAGTGGTCCGACCAGGAGGTCGGGGAGGGCTCAACCACCTGAACCGGAAAATTAGAGCAGATGGGATCTAAAATATGGCCACCCTGATGAGTGGGCTGAGAGACCCATTGAGAGAGATGGGCTAAGTGAAGGGAATCAAGAAAAACCACAGAGTCTTTAGCATCTTGTTGATCAAGGTGGAGATTCACATCACCCAGAACCATGTAATGGGAGAAGCGCAAAGCACGCTCAGCTATAGCATCCCCACAAGATTTGAGAAAGGCAGTAGCTGACCCAGGGGGCGATAGATGAGGAGCCACCCAGCGTAAAATGATCGGAGAAGTGGATACTAAAATCCAAAACCTCGCACTCATCCCATGTGCTCGAAGTGTCGCTATGGAGAACCCAGTTATCCCTGTGCAAGATGGCTAAGCCACCCCCTCTACCAACAGGGCGGTCCACCCGACAAAGCTTAAAGCCAGCAGGGGTAGCCAGCGCAACGATAGGGTTAGAAGCTACATCAAGCCAGGTCTCCGTAACAAACAGCAGATCCAGTGATTTATCCAAGACCAAATCAAAAACATCAGCATGATGCTTCCTCAATGATCTGGCATTTATAAGGGCAGCTCTAATGCGCGGGCAACTTGTGGATTTAGCGTGCGGTTTGATCGGCAAAAGCTCTAATTTTGGCACAAAACCACAAGCTGCGCAGACAAAGTCCGAATTAAAAGGCATAGTGCTACAACAATATATGCGGCAAGGCGGAGGCCGAAGTGCTTTTAGGAACTCACCAGAATACCGGAAGCCTATACACTGCTGTCTTGTATTGTTTCCGTAGGCCCGCTATCAATGCCCTGTTTTGAGGTGAGCTTTTTAGGGCCAGGACTAGGGACCGATGTGCTCATGAACAGTTATCATCGAACCATTTTTCTCCCCGTGCAGACCTAGATTTAGTGTTAATTATCAACTCTGCAGATATCTGTCTGCAGATACCATCAAATTCTCCAAGAACCACATCCTTAGGGCTTGAAGAGTCAACGCATAAAGTAATAAGCCCTTTAGCTTTAGTACAGAAATCCGCAAAAAAGATATCAGGAATCACTTTCGACCACTTAAGCCTCCTCCCTTGATCACACGTTACCAAGCTGTTGGCTCCCAGGTTTTTCCCACCATTGCCTAAGAAGCCACAACTTATATCTAGTTCCAAAAAAACAGGATTATGATCACTAAAAATTGAATGTCTGGCATTATATAATACTACTTTGTCAAGCAGCGAAGGAGACAGAAATATATAGTCAATAATAGTGTCTCTCGCCCTAGCTTTAAACGTGGGACACCGTTCAGATAGATTCAGAAAAACAGATTCATAAAGGTCCGCTTCAGTCAAAAGGGCCTCCAGTCCCTCCCCCTGGAGAGAATGCTCAAAGTGAGGACTCACCGCATAACTGTGCCCTAGATGGTCATCAATAAAACAATGCAGGTCACACAAATGTATATTAAAATCACCCATTAGTAATATATGATAGAAAGTGGTTTGCTTCAACCTATAGGCTTCTAAAAACAATTTCAAGGTACACAAATGCTGATTTAGAAAGTCACTTTCCCGAATTATAAAAATTAACAAGCAGTAACTTGGGATAATTTGGCATACAAACTTCTATTATCATACAATTAGGAGAGTCAACATAGAGTTTTTTTGAGGACCCCCTCAACCTAAGAGAAAGAAGGAGCATTAAACCACCTTTTGCTCTCCCCGCCTGAGCCGGGCGCGCAGGGAGGAAATGGGAACTAAACCCATCCAGCCAAAAATTATCTCCCCTATCCCAGGTTTCCTGGAGAACAACTATATCATGTGATTTTATAAAATTTAACCAGGTTAGATTATCTCTTTTAGATCTCAGACCAGCAATGTTCCAGCTAATAATTTTACAGTTTGGCGAGATTGCCGCTCCTCTAACATCTGTGCCTTGATCAACAGGGCACAATTCAGCACTTCCAACCACGGTCCCCTCCAGTCAATCATTCATGTCCATCTGGGTAAGTGGGAGAAATCTATTAGACACTGTCAAACCTCCCTCATTAGGCCTTGGCAACAGCGCTACAACTTTTGGAAAAATTACTCCTCCCTCTCTTGCGTTGCCATTAGCAATTATAGAATTTTTAGAGTGGGGGGAACTCATACCTGACTGAAACGGACTGGTGGGCTTGACATCACTAACCCTATCAGAGGCACATACCATGCTTACCCGAGGGTAAAAATGACCTAATGGCAGCGCCCGAATGCCCCCCCCACGTAATTTGGTGGCATCCCAAAACAATCTATCTGCTATATCCTTTTTATTAAAATTAACTATAATGCAGTCTCCGTCTACACGTTTGGGGGCAAAACCCACCCAAGCCACCCGTCTTGCCATTAAAATGTGGCTAGAAATATCTGGTTGTCCTGAACAATATTGGTCACACCAGCTTTTTGTCTTACGCAACAATGCCTCTGTTGATTCACTATCATTGACACTTAAAGGAGGGACCCCTACCAAGATTGCAACCAAAGGGGTAGCTTCTAAAGGTAGGTTAATTCTAGTTGCATTTGGACTAATGATTCTCTCAAGCGGGGCAGAAATCTCCTTAGCTACCACAGTTAAATTTGTCAAATTATCTAAACTTTTAACTACGTTAATAGAGTTCCCACTCCCCAGAACTCGTCCCTGAGACACCTCAGGTCTGCCCATATTATGTTTTAACCCCTCCCCTAAAACCCCAAAGGGTTGATTACTTAGGGATTTCCCTCGGGCACCCGAACAGCTCTCTGAAAAGGAGTAGATAACAAGCCCAAATTTGCTTTCGCCGGAGGTGGAAACATTACATCCCTTCTAAAAGAGTCCAGAATAGAGTCCATACGCTCACATTTTTTCTTCAGGTCAGCGACACAGGAGTTCATAGTGTCTATAACATCCTTGGCAATACTCGTCAGTATCGATTCAAAGCGGGCACTAAAAATTTCCTCCACCAAGTTCCGTAAGTGTAACTGAATATTCTCATCCAGCACCGGGCCCAATTTAGGAGTACATATTTTAACACCCTTCTGCCTCTTATTGGGTTTTTAGTGGAGCGCCGTTCCCCCACAGATCTCACAATTGGACCCCTTGATAACTTTTCTACATTTATAGCAGGAACGTCCCATATTGCATCCATTCCACCTGCCACAGAACTATCAACAATCTGGGGGTCGGGCTTCGGGCCGTTAATCAACACCACAGCTTCCACCGGTATGGGAACATTTGTCAGAGGGTCAATTGCCACAATCCCTCCTCCACCATTTTGGCTTATCCCCATGCCCAGTTCTTTTTCAGCATTAGCTATCTCTTTATTCAAAGCTCCCATGGCTGAGGTTAAATAAAAGATTATGGAAAGTGACTTTCGTGGTACTTTAGCTTTTGCACCCCCATGCCCTTGAGTACCCAGGAGTTTACGCTTACCCATGGTAGGATGTTAGAGAAGTGGCCCAGCCCAGCCTCCTTCAGGCTCTAACGGGCGCGGACGGGCCCGCCCTTGACCCGGGCTTCACCCGCGCGCGTCCCGCGCTGCGGGAGGGCTGGTCAGCTGATAAGTACCTCCAGGCGCTACGATGATGCCCCCAGCAAGCGACACACAATGCCTGCTGGGGGTGGTAGTTCAGCCGATCAGCCGTTGCCCTCACGGCAGTGATAGCGGTGATGTAATTGCCAAGGAAGCCGTTCCCCTCACAGCGATGTTAGGGCGGTATCAGGGCAGGAAATATGGCAAAAAGTAGACCGTTCCCCTCACGGTACTGCTGACCACTTGTTCTCGCGTCACGTCGCGTTGCAATACGCTGTTTCCTGTGGTCTTTGGAGCATTGTTCAACTTCAGCATCTTTTCCAAACTACATGCCTAAGGGAGCCCTGCTGCATCAACTGCATCGGGCGGTCCACCAGCCGACTACGCGGTAACTGCTGTACCCAGCCCAGTGAAAGCACACCTATCTCAGGCTCCTGCTGGCTGAGTCACAGATATGAGGAGAGTGCAGTGGATTGCGCCATGGGTCAATGTCCAGGTAAGGAGAAGGTGGGACGCGTAGCGCAGGAAGGCCGGGGGGGAGTCGCTCATACCTATCACGCGTAGATGACGCACCCCCAGTGGTGGGTCTACCGCTATGTTGGAAGAGCATTGCCCCATCACCTCAAGCAGTGCAGAAGAGGCACAATCATCACATGATGATAAGTCAATCAATCAATCACTCAGGGGAATTGTAAGCCCGCCACACACCCGTGAGGGTCGCAAGGCACTGAGGGGTGGGGGTCCGCAGATCTGTAAGCCGAAGAGTCAGGTCTTGAGGGTCTTCCTGAAGGTGTTCAGGAGGGGGCACCTCTGATGTCTGCCGGTAGCTCGTTCCAGGTATTGGATGCAATGTGGGAGAAGGATCTCCCGCCTGCTCTGGCTCTGTGGATGCGCTGCATTTCGGACAGTGCGAGGTTGGAAGATCGGATGTCTCATTTGTGTACGTGGAAGTTGATTCTGTTGTTGAGGTATTTGGTTACAATGTTGTGTAGGCATTCAGAGGTGTGAGTGATGGTTTTTAAGGTGACTCTTATCACCACGGGGAGACACTGGAGTCTACATAGGTGTCGGCTGATATATTAGTGCCGGGGGATGCCGAGGATGAGTCTGGCGGCGTTGTACTGTAATGTCGGTAGTTTGCGGAGTATGGACTTGTAAATGGCGGCGTAGAGTGCATTTCCAATGTCCAGTCTGCTGGTGATGAGTGCATGGGTGATTGTCTTCCTTGACTCTGGGGGTATCCATTTGAAGGTCTTGCGGAGGATGTGGAGGGTGCTGAAGCAGCTGGAGGTGACGGCGTAGACCTGTCTGTTCATGGTGAGGGATGGGTCGAGTACGATGTCGAGGTTTCTGGCGTGGTCCGAGGGGGTAGGTGGGCTTCCGAGGGCAAAGGCCAACAGGTGTTGTCCCATGCTGAAGGTGTGGTTCCAAGGACAAGTACTCCTATCTACCTGGCGTTGAGCTCCAGGCAGCTGTTGGTCATCCAGAGTGCGACGTCCTGCATTCCATTCTGGAAGTTGAGTCTGGTGGTGGTGGTCTTTTTGGTGAGGGGGAGGATGAGCTGTGTGTCATCAGCATAGGATACGATGATGAGGCCGTGTTGTTGGACGTTGGCGTCGAGGGTGCCATGTAGATGTTGAAGATGGTCGGGCTCAGAGATGAACCCTCTGGGACTCCGCAGGTGATTTACGTGGGAATGAGAGGAAGGTTGGCAGTCTGATCCTTTGGCTTCTTCCGTGGAGGAATGATTGGATCCAGTCGAGGCCTGTTCCTTGTGTGCCAGCGTCGTGTAGTCTTGCGACTAGTGTGCGGTGGGAGACGGTGTTGAAGGCCGCTGAAAGGACGAGTATGATGAGGGCTGTGGAGTGGCCTTGGTCCAGGAGTGTGCGGATGTCGTCTGTGGCGGCCAGTAGGACGGCCTCGTTGCTGTGGCTGGTTTGCAATCCGGATTGGGACCGGTCGAGGATGGCGTTGTCATCAATGAATCGTGTCACTTCCCTGTTGACTGTTTACTCTGCAACTTTGCAACTTAGGCTGCGAAGGGGAGGAGCGAGATGGGCCGGTAGTTCTTGAGGTCGGTGGGGTCAGCTGTGGTCTTCTTGAGAAGGGGCCAGACTTCTGCACGCTTTCAGTCATCTGGGTAGGTGCCTGTCTTGAAGGTGGTGTTGATGGTGCATTGCAGTTCGTGTGTGATGGTGGCCGCGGCTCTGTGGTAGATGTGGGAGGGCATGGGTTGGTGGGGGCCCACGAGTGCATGCCTTTCATGGTTGAGGCTGTGTCTTCAGCTGTGACTGGCGTCCAGGTGGAGATGGTGGGCAGGCTGGTGTGTCCGGGGCCCGGGGTGTCTGTAGACGAGGGATCCTCAGAGTGTGGAGTTGTGGCTGCTCTGGATCTGGAAGTGCAGGTATCTGGTGGAGGGGAAGGTTCCACTGGGGGTGGTGAGGCAGAGGGTGCTCTTTTGTGCAATGGCGAGGCACCCTCCCGGGTGGTTGGTGCGGTCCTTCCTCTGGATCTTGTATCCGTCCGGGATGGCGGTCTTGATGTCGGGGGCGGAGGAGACGTTGGTCCAGGTCTCCGTGAAGAAGGCGATGTCGGGCGAGAGAGAGTCGAGTAGGTTCCAAATTTCAACAGCGTGTATGTGCACGGAGTGCCCGTTGAGGGGGATGCATCCTAGGGTGTAGCCGGTGCTGGTGTTGGCTGTGTTGGAGTCCGGGGTGGTGGTTAAGCTCCGGCGGCAGTGGAGGCAGGAGAACTGGCCGTGGGTTGTGTTTGCCAAGGCCTGTTGTCAGTCTCTGACTTTCCCGGGTTTGAGTGCGTGGAGGGTGGCTGTGCCGTAGCAGTGGGTGGCCCGTGATCCAGGCTTACTGGCACTGGTCGCGGTTGGGTTGCAGACGTGCGCAGACGGGCTTGTCTTAGGTGCGCCTTCTGCGCGCCAGCAGCGCCTGTCCGCTGCGCAATTGCGCAGCGTCCGCCATTAAGTAGGGGAGGGCGGAGGAACGAACAGCTGGGAGGTGGGAATGTGCGAGGACAGGGGCGTGGGGCCGCAGGGGCAGCAGCGGCGGGAAGCGTGTAGTGCGGGCTCAGAGAAGCCAATGAAACAGTTAAAAAAGGGACAAACAAGGGATAAATAACGGATGTAATCATGCTATGTATCCTCAGGGGTTGGGCGGGTGGGTAGGACTGCTCCAAACACGGAGCAGGGAATGTGCGGATTGGCATGCACACTCAAGTGCGCAATGGCTGTTTGGTCGGCCCACTCATGCTGCCCAATGCAGACATGCGCACTTCTCTGTTCGCAATGCAGGCTGCATTGCAGCCTGCATGGAGAACATGCCCACTCCTCTGGCCCCTGGCTGCATGACTTGCCCTGTTGCCAAATTACAATACCACCGCCGCATCGCAGCGTTGTGAATGACTCATGTGAGGGAGCCTGGCTGCCTACTACCTTTTCCTGGAAGCAGACGCAGGAGAGCAGGAGCTACGTAGACACGGGACACGGCTTAGAGGTGAGACTTCCCTCAATAAAATCTTAACTACACACGCCCACACACACATCCGCGCGGCCACGCACCATCCAGTGTTCATTACGGGGTTTACCACCTCACAGATGTCCAGACACCCCCCTCTTCTCAATGGTGGCCGCTGTGCACCCATGCACAGCGGGCGTACCACTCGTGTGCCAAAGGCACATACGTAGTTGCAATGCATACCATGACATTGCATTCCATTCTAATACATACTGATACTAGGCACATTGCAACAGTAGAGTAGGTGTTGCATAGCTGAGTTATGACGATCACTGTTCCCACTACAGTGAGTGCGACCCAAGAATAACCTTTGCACTACAGACCCAACCGTGAACCCTGGAATTCATTTTTGAATCCCCAAAAGACAACCAAAAGATCACATTTGAGACAAATGCACCCCCCAAATTTCTCTATATTTTGGCACAAAACATACCCAGGATTTAGAAATTTACCCCAAAAAACACCCAATTGTTCATATTTTACCCCAGAAAATCCCCATTTTTCATATTTTACATCCAATACCCATGCACACCTGAAAAAGTTGAAATTACCTCATTACTGACCTCACAATGCGTTGTATTCAAATGCGATGTTAAGGCACCTGCGTTGTCAGAGTTGCGTTGTTGACGATGTACTGCCTGCATTGTAATGGTCATCTCCCGTGCCAAAGGCAACCCATAGGCTATGCCGTTTGCGTCCGTCTGCCCCTGGACGGCGCTCAGCACCAAGGAGCATTCTTCTTGGACACTCCACCGATACGACGCCAGCAGCCTCCTCGCCATCAACCCTGGACACCACCTCGCCTGGCAGGATCAACCTCTGCTCCGGACCGGACATCGCCATCACCATCACTGACGGCTGCAGTATCACCCGCAAGGAGCACCCCAACCGTCAGCGAGGAGGTATTGCCATCACCTACAGAAGCACACTCCGACTGACCACACACTCTAATGACCCAAGGGTGACCATGGACCACGTCAACTCCAAGATCCGGACCAGGCACAGGTGCATCCTCTGCGGCACCCTCATGTGCAGGCCCCCCGGGCCATGGCCCCCCATTCTCCAGTACCATTTTAGACCTCATTGCACCCCAGGATCTCCCATCCACCAACGACATCCTACTCAGTGACCTCAAGTTCCACCTGGAGAACCCCAGTGACCAGGACACCACCCCCTCATGCGGAAGGTCCCCTACATCAGACGTAAGCAGCAAGTCACCGCAACAAGCCACATAGCAGGACACATGGTCGAGCACGTCACCTCCGCCAGCGTGAATTTCAAGTGCAGCCACAACACTGGACTTTCCTGGACTGACCATCATTGGTAACATCACGTCTTCACCTTGCCCACTGGACGCCACCGCCATCATCGCACCCCCTCGCAGCTGGATCAAGGCCACCGAAGAACATCTCGTCAACTCCCTCCGCACCAACACTCCACCAATGCTTCCATACGATGACACCGCAGCGCCCAACCACCACCGATGTATCTCCTACTGCGCCGACATTCGGGCACCCCTCATGAACAGCACTGCATCAGTACCTTCCGCCTGCCTGATGGCAGGCGTGAGGGTGAGGCAGTGCCACAGGGATAGGCTGGCCCCATGCATTGCTGGAGTTGCGTCATGGTTGTGACACGACTGCAGCAATGCGTGACTTTAGCGCAGACAGATACGTCAGGATTCCTGACATATCTGTCATTACTTGCATAATGAGAAGTGTTGCAACGCTGTCTTGTCGCAGCGCAGCAACACTTTTCATGACTGGGGCCTAGGAATGTGCACTATCTTATTGATGGTGCACATTCCTGCACTGTATTTTTGCCATAGGGCAGCGCTGCAACATTGCTTGCAGCGCTGTCCAGCACCAAAAACATCCATGGATGTAGGCCCAAGACTTATTCCCATTTTTAAGACCAGCTATTTTCTGGTCTTAAGTTGCTGCAGCTAATGGACCTTAGTGCGACTTTTTTTATCGCTTTGTGGGTCCGGCCTATCCTTGCTAAGAGGGCGAAGTGCGGTTAGCTGGAGTTTTTGCTGGATTTAGAGGCGGAACGCCTACCTTTCATGTCATTAGCGATAAATATCGCTGGCATGCAAGGCGATAGGAAAAACGGGTGCTATCGCCAGAAATGTGTCGCTAATGCCTGTTAGCGACAGCTTGCTAATATGGCGATAAAAATATCGCCACTTTAGCGTCAAAAAAGTGCCTGCTAAAGTGGCGATGAGCCCTTGATAATATGCCCCTATGTTGGATGCTGTAGTGGGCAGAAGAAAAATGCGAATGACACAATAACAGACCAAAGGATGAAGAGGGCTGGCTGAAAGCCCCTATAAGTAATTATATTATGTATACTTTTAGTAAAACCAAACGGTTTCGACTGATGCCAGACCTAAAAATAGGTTCCATTGTGTCTCTGTGGAAATGTCAAAAGAGTTTTGACTTGTCTGATTTTTTCAGTAAAATAGATCGAATGTTTTTCAAAGAGGGTAAGGGAAGAGATGATAATGTTTCTATTGCTGCTAAGCTTAGTAAATTCCTGCACAATTGTGAAAAGGTCTTGTGTGGGGCCAATTATACTGCAAGTGCTTGTGCAGAAGAACCTCTGTCCACAATTGAAAGGGAGGGCATGCATCCTTGTAATAACCTCTTTAGAGAGTTGCATTTCCAAGCATCGTTAACTTCTGTGGTCCATCCTAAAGGGCGCCTCCAGGTGGTACAAATTCTTGGAATTCTCATAAGCTCCCAGTAATGTGAAGCATGCATGCAGGTAAAAGAAATGCATTTAATACATAAATGAATGTACATTATACATATTGTTTGTTTTTGCTTGCATATATTTTAAAAACTTTTCAGTGACTACAGAACAGACAAACAATTACCAACAGACACACCAGTACCCTCACACATACACATGACTATGTAAAAGTACATTACCTATAAATATGCTAAAAGCATAGATATGTGCATTCATGCACATACACACACACAAAAACACAAATTCGATCGCATGTACTGAACTAAAGTCCATTGCCTTGATTCTCAAAATATCTGTTGATTTGCACGTGCATTTCACTTGTGTGATAAGGTGCAAAATCTGGCACATCTATAACTTTGTTGCCTTGTTGTGCTTTAGATAGTTATGCTCATCCATTGCATGAAGGACGTGAGAAGGACCTTGTCTCTTCACCCATTAGGGTAAAGGCGACACAAATCAATAAGGCCCTCATTTACAAAATGTTGGCGTAGTGCAGCGAAGCAAGCCTTCCCGCTGCACTGCCCTATGTCAAAAGAAAAGGGCAGGAATGCACCGTATCTATGAGATACAGTGCATTCCTGTCCTCTTTCACAGCGCTAGCGCACAAATGGCTGCCATGTGCCAAACGTGTTGTAAATCTGGGAATGTGTCAAATGCCATGGGTGTTACGTGGGAACACCCACTGTAACGCCCATGGCACGCCTCCCCGACGCACTGTGAGGCAACGCTGCGACTTGCGCTGCATTGCCTCACACCATATCTACGAGGCCATGAAAAGCTATGCAGGGTGGCTTTGCGTGGCCAAGTAGATATGGATAAGCCCAGTGCGCTGCCGGAACGTCACTAAAAGTGCACTGGGCTTGTAAATAAGTTCCCGAAATGTTGCTCACACATCTTTAGTCTTAGAGGGCAGGATAGCACAAAAGTTTAGATCAGTGCATTAAACTCTCACAAAAGAGGTGCTTTTTGCAATTACATGGCTATAAATCTTTCAATTTCTACAAATAAAATTTGGCGCTAAACTATGGTTACTAAACCTGGGCCCATTTATTTGTGCAGCTGATTTCAACGGAGGATAGCAGAGAACTATTTTAAGAAAATACAATCGAAAGTCTTCAATAACTCCAACAAACTAGACTTTTTGTCCTTTTGAATAATTAAAAATCTTTAGGAAAACCAGCAGGAGGCTAATAGAAAAAGTACTAATAGGCTTATCTTTTAATTAGTAGTCAACTGGAAAGCATCAAGGCCTATGTAAGAGATACAGTATACAATCATGCAATGAAGGAGTGCAAAGAAAGGATTACGTGGCACACTTGAACAGAGCCCAGCAAAACAGAAAAGGACAAAACACAATTACAGAAAAAATAGGATACTAGACGGCCACTTCTAAGAAAATCTTTCTAAGTAAAGTTTCATTTTGACTTACAGTTTAACTTTGTTATATTCTTCATGCTTTGGAAACTTTCGCTTGAGACTCCTGCTGCAGCTACTATTAGTGCTTTTAAAACAGTGAAATTGAAAGGTATTTTTTGTAGTTGTGTAGTTTTTCTTGCTAATGCATGACCTTGGTGTCTCAGAATTCTCAGTGATAAATGGAACCTCTTTCATTGGAAAAGGGCTGGAGATATTGTACGTTCGTGATATTGTTTTAATGACCATTCTGCAGGCTACTGACCAGCTGAGAAGGTGATATACCGTTCTAATATACGAGTTGTATTTTTTCCTCAGATGATTGCTTTTTAATACTAGCGTAATAGGCATTTCTCCCTCATACATTGGGTTGGTTACGTACTTCCCCACATGGATTATAGAAAGGTTAGTTCGAGGCACCAAAGCTTCGTAAACCCCTTTAAAATAAACCTTACACTGGAAAGTAAAACGTTCATGGATTGAAAATCCTGAGCTCAGCTGTACCTTCTTTCCAGGGCTCCTGCAAAATCTAGCACCTTGGCAATGTATGAAGGTCAGTGGTTGCTCACAGAATCCCACTCCAGGAGCAGGCTGGAGGAGAGTCCTGTCTTTTCTAATGGTATTCCATGTGTTGCCGCATAAAACACCCAAGACAGTTTTTCTTTTTTGGTTATTTAAGCCCTGCAAGGGTGGTCGGCAAAGCACTGTATGTTTGTCCCATTGATTCTGCAAGTGCGGAAATCTTTTAAAAATTTCCACAAATTATGTCATCTTAAAACTTACTTAGCGAATCTGAAAGTTCTGCGCTTTCCTAGGTCAATGAATCTTTGCCACTGTTTTGGAATAGAGCTTTACACAACAAGGGGGGATATTCACAAGGTCTTATCTCTGATTTATCTCCACCTTAACTCATCAAAAGTGGAGATAGATTTAACACCCCATTCACAAGCGGGTGCAAACTGCAAGACATCACCAGCATTCCCGCGACAACTGCCCCAAAATTTAACACCACGGTGGACACCACCAACTAACCCTAATGAGATGCAGAGTAGGCGTTCCCGTGCAAAAACACACGAAAAAACCACAACACCACTTTCACAACGAACTGCCAGATCTGCGATGCGAGTCAAAACCACGCGATAAGCCGCGGTAGCAGCAGGTATTTAACACCTGCCTTCTGCTGGTGTAAACCAGGACGACTACCTGCAGTAGGCAACAGAGCCCCGCACACAGCCAAACCCGAAGAACAAACAACGCCATGGAGCTGCTCATCATGCAGCTCGGAGCCCCAATTGGCCCACAACACCCACCGCCACCACCCCCAGGACCCGGACCCGCACCCCCTCCGGACCACCACAGAGGCAGCGCAGAGTAAGACAGCGGACCTACCGAAAACGCACCAGTCTCACAGACCTAACGCCCGAGGAAGTCATCGCCCACTACAGGCTCAAAAGGAGAACCATCATCCGCATCATGACCCACATCGCCCACAGGTTGACGGTCCAAACCCAGCGGAGAACCAACATCCCTCCGCAGACAAAGCTGCTGGCTGTGCTGCACCTGTTGGCCTCTGGTACCTTCCAACCAACAACTGCCAGAGTTGGAGGAGTCTCACAGCCAGCCCTATCAAAGTTCATCACACCTGTCCTGGATGCCATCATCAGCTTCATACCGCAGTACCTTCACTTCCCCCACACTGCGCAGGAACAGCTGGAGACAAAGCAAGGCTTCTATGCCTTTACTAGCTTCCCACACGTGTTGGGGGCCATTGACTGCACACATGTCCCACTTGTGCCCCCTGCGGATACTGCACACCACTACCGCAACAGAAAGCACACGCATTCCATCAATGTGCAGGCAATAGTCGACCACCGGGGAATGTTCACCAATGTCGTCGCAAACTACCCAGGCAGTGTGCACGATTCCTACATCTTCCGACAGTCCATCATCAACCAGCGCTTCCAGGTTGGCATCTATGGAACTTGACTGCTCGTTGGTAAGTGCCAAATCAACACACCACACACCTCAAAGCCACCATCACACAACGCACAACTGTGGGAATGCACACGTGACCAAACCACATACAACATGTCAATCAACATGCCCACCTACCAGACACGACAACACAACTCCATGGGGATCCTGGGCTTCCCCTGCACACAATACAGCTATATCATGGCACCACAGCCACACAACAGCTGAACGTGTGGAGATGCGGAATGCAGCCATGTGCAAAGGATGCAAGTGACCCGTGAATGGGAATGTACACAACGACAAGTGAGGCGTGGATGTGCTGGACAGACATGGTTATGCAAACCACAGATATGTCCATGCAGACATCAACTGCTGGTGACTGGAGAGTAGTGAACATTGGACGCAACCATGTCACCCCAGGCCGTGGGTCAGATCACGGAAATGTCACTCGCTGCGTCCCCCCCCAGTGTGCGTGAGCGTAGTGGGTTGGCCCGGAGTACGCCAGGCCTGCGCAGGGGTGTGGACAAAAACCCTGTGGCACAGAGCGTGGTTCACTCCCGGAAAGGCCAACGTCACTGCCAGGGCGGCGCCTCGCAGTCTGCCACGAGGCCGACGCTGTGAGCAGCGGGGCTTGCGAGCCTGTGCGCCTGCTGCACCCCAGGACGCTGATACCCAGACCAGGCCTGCCCGCACCAGCGCTCCACGGCCGCACTGCTCACCTGCCGACACCTTCGTGTGTCAAAGAGGGCCCACCACGTGCCGGTGCTAGCTCCAAGACCCATGCCCGCGACCATGGCAGCCTCCTCAGGCCATCGCTGTCCTCCGTGACACAGGCCCCCAGGGGTCCCCATTCGTTGACACACCCCACCGCTGCAGCCCGGCTACACTGCAGTCCAGCATGTCCCACATCTTGAACTGAATCATCATCAATCAATGGCAGGGTCCATGCCAGTGTACGCAGGGGGAGGACTGAGACGGAGATGCGTCACAGTCCGGTGGTAACACGGATCACGGTTATGGAGGCGGTCAACCAGTAGCATGGACTGACCTGGTGCCACTAACCCTGTGCGCCGTGGGTGACCGTCAGCCTCCGGCGGGACATCGTTGGTGTCTGAGCCTGTGGGCTGGGGTTTGTCATCAATAACGTGGCATTCATATCCGCCATGTTGCCGGTCACAGCTGGCATGTGCCCTCTGCATCATGCCCTGGGGGTACACCTCCCATTCTCCCCGGAGACACTCTGCGGAAGGCACCTCTGAGACATACGAGACCCTCCTCTGCCCTCATGACCCTACCCCAGTCTCCTGCAGATCAGCGTCCCGTGGCGGTGGGCCCATGTCGGCCACTGTGCATCCGGGGCCACTAACCCTGTGCGACTCAAGTCATGCTCCCTTGTTGATCTGACATTGCATTTCTGAGTGCCTGATGACTGTTGGAGTTGTTGCCAGCACCAGCTACTCCCTGAGGGCTGGCTTACACTAACCCCACACACAGCCAGCACAGGTGTCACTGGATCAGTGGGCCTGCCATTACATCATGCCGAACCAAGTATTGACTCTTTTCTTTCTGCACTGTCCCAGGTGATCAAGGATATGCACTCTGCCCTTGGATGATGACACCCCTCCGAGACCCGAACACACCCGCCCAGAGGCAGTACAATGCGGCCCACATACGCACCAGGGGCATCGTTGAACGCACATTTGGCGTGTTGAAGTCACGTTTCAGGTGCCTGGACGTCACAGGTGGAAGGCTCCTGTACAGCCCAGACATTGTGTGCAAGATGATCGTTGCATGTTGTGTGTTGCACAACATCTGTGTACGCACCAATTCCCCATGGATCCCAGTTCCAGAAGTACCGGACGATGTTGGGGACGATGGGGCAGGTGGCCCACATCCCACTGCAGCTGCAGCAGGAATGGCCCGTAGGAACACCATCATTAACAATTTTTTCTCATGAGAACGTCACATTGTGGCCGTCCCTGGCAATCATGGGACAGTACAAAATGACCACAAGCACAGTATGTGTGAATAAAACATATTTGCAGGTTACAGGTTGTACTTGTACATTGTCATGTCACAGTTTCCTGCTGTGCCAGATGTGATTTGCCATGTTGTTCACAATTGCGGCACCAGTTGTGTCCTGTGTTCTGTTGTGGAGGTGTTGCTGTTTGTACCGGGATGTTGTCAATGTCGAGGTGCACTTATACTTATGTGCGTATGCTGCACGGTGGGTGATTAGCTCCTGCGGCTCTGATTTGTCTGCCACTGCTCCCTTTCAGGCGGTGTGCCTGTCAGTTCTGTGCTTCCAGGGTGCTGAGATGTTGCAGACTTGGGTAACTTGTGCTCTTTGTCGAGTTGTGACTCTTGGGCATGGTTTGTCCGCAGATGTGTCGTTGACGTCAGGGGTTGTATGTGCAGGTGGTTGTATGTGCAGGGTGTATGGCACATACACCCTGCTCCTTTTCGGGTGTTGTCCGCACTCAGCCACCTCAGTGTCGTGCCGTGTACATTGCCATGATGATAGGACGGCAGCCAAGCTACTGGTCATGTGGTGTCTCTTGCATTGTCAGTGTGGCTGATGTATGTGCATGTTCGCATGTTCGCACGTGGTCATGTGTTGGTTGTGTGACTGTTGATGTGTTGGGTGGGAGCCCCTTTGGGCACAGGCTGTTTGTAGGACTACTTGGTGTTTGTGTGTGTGCTGGAGTGTTCCCGTGGGATCAGGGACATGTACCAGAGTCATTGTGGGTGTGCAGTGCGCCCTGCTGGATTGGGCATGTGTGGCATTGTGCCCATCTCCACCCGTCTCCCCACTCCCAGGTCGCTACGCACCATGTTGATGTGATGTTGGGTCATGTTGGGCAGTGTCCAGATCACCAACTCCTGTCACCGTCTCCAGACTGGTGAATGTGGCCACCATCTTCTCCATGTCATTCGGCTCCTGGTGTCCTGCTGGCCCCCCTCCTCCGGGGTGCATTGCTGCTTTCGTGTTGGCAGCGAGTTTCTGCTTGGTTTTGCCATTCACATCAGTCCAGCGCCTCTTGTGCTCTTCCATTGTCCTCCTCTGCCATGCGGCGGCATTCACATGGTCCGAGGTGGTGTGCTATCTTTGCCTCTTTGTTGCCAATAACACGTTGGAGGTGACGTACAGTTGGTGGTGGTGTTCTGTCTCATCCGTGGTGATCATGTGGTTTTCCTGTAGACTGTACCCCGTCTTCCTCTTCCTCTTCTCATTGCCCTTCCACGTGCCCTGTATTCCTGGGTGTTCCTCCGTGGGGATCATGTTGTCCTCTGCAGTCGGTCAGGGTGCGTCTGTGGTACTCCGCAGTTGATTTCGTTTGTGGTGGCATGTTCCGTATGCTGTTCTTGTGCTTTTTCCCGCATTGCGCGTGGGTTTTGCCGGCCTCTTGCTGCTTATCGCTGATTTCCTCATCGCGCTTTGGCCCATCGCATGTTTTATCGCGTTGAGGTTTGTGTTTTTATCACGGTCGCGGTGATTGTATCGCGGACATTGGCCGCGTTTTCGGGGGACTATCGCATGGTACCGCCGTGTTGTGAATTCCTGGTTGACAAGGGGTTATTTTCACGCGATAGGCTGCGATGTGTAAAGTTGCGTTAAAATTTTTTGGAGATGTTTAGCACACGTTCTTGTGAATATACCCCAAGGACTTTACTAATTGCAATTGACGTTCAGTCAAAAAAGGGAGGTTTGGTGAAGTTTTAAAAGTTTATTTTCTCTTTTAGTAGATTAGTCAGTATTTTTGTTCTTTTTATTCAAATTAGTGGCAAATTGATTAAAGAAATAAGATTGATTAGAACAAGCATAGAGAAATATATAAACAGCATGTTCCATTCAGAGTATAGTCCCTATTCTAAACTAAAGGACCTATCATATCCTATCCTAACAAGAACCCTTAAAGAGTTCCTTCTAGAAAAGAGCAAGTAGATTTTGGAGCAAAGTCAGATAACTAAGTGTTAGAAATTAGGGTCTCTAGTTGGCAATGGTTCGCACCTTTGCCCAGGTTGGGATCCTTGCTTCAAGTCATGGTAAGGGAGTTACGCCCTTTGACAACCCCTGCTCACCCTCTTGGTAGCTTGGCACGAGCAGACAGGCTTATCTCAGAGGCAGTGTGTAAAGCATTTGTGCACACATACAGTAACACAGTGAAAACTCTACACTACAAATGGACACCGCACCAGTTTAGAAAAATAGGAAAATCTTTATCTAAGCACAGCAAGACCAAAATGACAAAAATCCATCATACATATATCAAGATATCACCAAAAATAGGTTATTCACCCAAATAAAGCTTGTAGCAACAAATAGCTCCACCTGGGGCTATTACGACGTCGTGACAGATGAAAATCCCAAAGTACAGCGCCGACCGTGAGGTGTGCGGCATCGGGCCCAAAGTCTTATGGACCCCAAAGAACAGCACCTTGGCAAACGATGAAAACAAAGATGGTGCACGGAGTCGGGGATGTGATGCTTTGTTGGTGCCGGGTGGCGTTGGTTCCTTACGACCGCAGGCAAGGTGAGGTGTGGGTTCCTTACTGCAATGAAGGGGAGGTGAGGCGTCAGTTCCTTACTGTTGCCGGGGAGGTGATGTTGTGCTCGTGTCGAGGTGTTGGTTCCTTACGACAATGTGGGGTCGATGGATTTGGGAGGTCACCCATGTCAGGTATCAGCTCCGCAATGATGAGGCACTGGCGTCGGTGAGGTCAGGGCTGTGGTGCAGTGGCGGCTCGCAGAGGGAGTGCTGTGGAGCGGGGCGGGGAGGGGCTGGGTGGGGGTAGTGGAGTCGGACATACGACGGGCAGACTCCTGCCCGTCGTATGTCTGAATCCCCTACCCCCCCACCCAGCCCCTCCCCCGCCCCACCCCACCGCCCCGCAGCTCTCCCTCTGCGAGCCGCCACTGCTGTGGTGCAAGTCGGGGCGGTGCATCGTGAGCGTCACGAGTGGTGCCCGCTGCTCTGGTGCAGGCAGTGGCCTCGGTGACAGTGTCAGAGTCGGTAGGGTGCAGCAGCGGCAGGCGTTGGGGCTGCGGTGCAAGTCAGGGCAGTGCGTTGTGCACTTCAAGAGCTGTGCCCATGGCTCCATTTGCAGGCCGCGGCATCGCTCGCAGGCCTCGGTGTTGCTATTTCCCTCTGGGGCAGCTGAAACAGAAGTTCCAGATGCAGGAGAACAGAGGGAGTGAAGTCTTTGTGTCCCTGAGACTTCAGAACAGGAGGCAAGCTCTACACCAAGCCCTTGGAGATCTTCTTCAAGCAGAATACACAGACAAGTTCACTCTTTGTCCCCTCCTTGGCAGAAACAGCCACTGCAGGGAAACCCCACACAGCACACAGCACAGGGGCAGTACTTCTCCTTCAGCTTTCCCAGCTTTTCTCCTTGGCAGAGGTTCCTCTTGAGTCCAGGAGTAATCTAAGGTTCTGGGGTCTGGGCCCCAATATTTATACCACATTTTCCTCTGTTGTGTCTCTTAGCTCAGACCAAACCAGTTTTGTCCTTTCTGGTCCAGCTTCCTGGCAGGAGGTGGAGACAGCATTGTGTAAGGCAGACCAGGCCTATTCAGGTGCAAGGAAATCTTCTCCCACTACTCTAAAGGCAGCCCAGGTCTATTCAGCCCAGCCCTGACTCATCCTGGAAAGGCAGGACACACCTCAACCCCCCAGTGGCTGTCTGCAGTGAATGCACATCCCCAGCCCCTCTCACTCTAAAACCAGACAGTCAATCCACAACTCAGCAGAGGCAGATAGGATGGCAAAGCAAGAAAATGCCTACTTTCTGCATTTTCAAGCCCACAATTTAAAAAACGATCTTTACTAAAAGCTGTGCTATTATATTTCTGCGTTCAGAAAAGTTAGACTCCATCTTCCTGTCTTGTCCCCATGGGAAGTTATACTTGTAAGATGTTACAAAGTATCTCCCATGCTATCTTATGAGACAGATAGCCTTGCAATAGTGAAAAACGAAATACACTGTGTTTCACTACCAGGACATGTCACACGCACCAGTACATGTCCTGCTTTTCACATACACTGCACCCTGCCCACAGGGGTACTTGGGACCTACCTGAGGGGAATCATACATGTAAGAAAAGGGAGGGTTAAGGCCTGGCGAGTGAATGCACTTGCCAGGTCGACATGGCAGTTTAAAACTGCATGCAGACACTGCAGTGGCCTTTTGAAAGGCTGCTTGTGTGGGTGGCACAATCAGTGCTGCAGGCGCAGTAGCAGCATCTGATTTAAAGGCCCTGGGCACACACAGTGCACTGTGCTAGGGACTTACTAGTAAATCAAAAAAGCCAATCATGGAAACACCAATCCATAAACACAATTTACATAGGGAGCACTTGCACTATGTCACTGATCAGCAGTGGCAAAGTGCCCAAAGCATCTAGACCAGCAAAAACGAAGGCCAGCACACAGCAAAAAACAGGAGGCAGAGGCCAAAAAGACAGGGGAAACCACACCAAGGATGCCAGGTCTAACACTAAGGAAGATATCGAACTCCCCATAAATGGTGGTTCTGGAGACTCAGCCAAGTTCTCCAGACAATTGCAGTGGCAACGGCCTTTGAAGGTGAGAAGGAGAGAATCATAGCTGTAGCTATGATCAGCATAAAACAGAAAGTCTCCTCACAAAGCATAAGGAAAACAAAGAAAATTACCATAAGCAGTAGCTTATGGCAAATTGAGCTAGCACAGCAAAGTGGTAAAGGGCATCTATTTATTTTATTTATAAAGTTTTATATAGCGCAAACTTGACCCTAGTAGGGTATCAGAGCACTTTACAATTTGTTAGGCTAGAAGAAAACATGACAACCAAGCAACACAATTGCTGTCAATACCTGTTGCAAATTGGGAGGAGGTTAGTGAGTTATAAACCCAGACATCGATGGCGAGTGGGAGCCCAGGTTGAGACACTGTGTCAGCTAATTATCCAAATACTGAGTCTGAGTGTTCTAAGGTAGAGTTTTGTTCATCAAAAACAGTTTTACTTCGTTTTTTAATTATGTGATTGACAGGTGCAGTCTGATTTGGGGGGTAGCGAATTCCGAATTCTAGGGGCCATTCCGGAGAAGGTTCAGTTGTAGGTTTCTTTTTTTCTGAGGTTTTAACAGTAAAGTGCTGGTGCTCCAAGGGGATCCGCAGCCTCCAGACAGCTCCAGTTTGTCGGCTAGGTACTTCAATGTGTTGAAGTGTAGGGATTTAGGTGTCAAGCAAGCAATTTTCAGCTGTATCCTTGCCTCATAAGGGAGCTAGTTTAGTGTCTTCAGGAGTGATGTGGTTGTTTCTCTTGGATCCAGTGATGAGTCTTGCAGCAGTGGAGCCAGCTTGGATCTCAGCAGACAACCTAAGGTAGCACTCTCATATTCTAACTTTGGGATTGATAGAGCTAGCACAGCTGTTTTGAGGTTGTCGAATGGAAGGAAGGGTTTTATTTTTCTTAGTATGTTGATCTAAAGGTTGGCTCCTTTGGTGGCTGTGCTGATGTGTTTCTGCATGTTGAGATTCTTGTTGAGTGTTATTCCCAGTGATCCTGTGGAACTATAACGTGTGGAGGGAAACTGAAGGCTGTTAGATGTCTCATCCAATCTTTGATGTTGAGGGTTCATTTTGGTGGGGTAATTATGAGGAATTTGGTTTTGAGCGACTTGAGTTTGAGGTGGTTTCTGGTCAGCCAGTTCTGGGTTGTTTGAAAAGTTTTGTTGATAGATGGATATCTTCAGGGGAGGAGATTTTTAGGTACAGTTGCGTGTCATCATCATACATGTGGTATTTGACATTAGAGAATTTCAGAATTTTGGTTAACGGCTCCATGAACAGGTTGAAGAGAGTAGGGGATAGGGTGGACTCCTGTGGGACTCCTAAAGTGACCGGAGTTCTGTTGTGTAGAAACGAGGCGAACCAGTTTAGAATGACCCCTGATAACCTCATTCTGCGTTCAAGTAAGTTAAGTAGGCTGTCATGTTTGACAGCATCGAAGGCTGAGGAGAGATCCAGTAGGATAAGGAGGCAAGATTCGTTCTGATCTAGCATTTTAAGCGCTTTGTCAAATATCTGTGTCAGGACTATTTCCATGCTGTGACCCTGACGGAAGCCAGATTGGTATTGGTCAATAAGGGGGAACTGATTTATATGATTGCATAGTTGTGTATGGACGCATTTCTCCAGGAGTTTTGCCAGAGAAGGAATGGTGGAGATTGGCTGGAAGTTATTTGTGTTCGAGTGATCTGCTGAGGGTTTTTTTAGAATGGGGGTTACTTGTCCTGATTTTAGTCTGTCTGGTATAGCCCCTTGAAGTAGTGAAGCATTCACTAGCTTGAGGCAGAGTGGAAGTAAAGACGTTTTAATCTCCTTGAAAAAGTTAGAAGGTAGAGGGTCACAGAAGTGGTTTGAAGGTTTGAGTGTTGTTAAAATATTAAGAATGGCATTTTCATCAACGGGTTTGCACATGTTCCATGACGTGTTGTTTTTGAGGGTGAGTCTTGGGAGGTTTATGGTCTGAGCGATCCGAGGCGGGCGGGGGATATTTGGAGGTATCATCGGGAGGTGCTCTATTGCTGTCTTGAGATCACTTTCAATCTTTTTTGTCTTTTCAAGGAAGAAGGAGGCAAATTCATTGCAGTTGGCTGCGGACTAGAGCCAATTAGTGGAGAGGTGTGGTGCAGTGGCCAGGGCAGCTGATTTCGGAGCACAGGGCTCACGGTTCGATTCCCGGCTCCGGCGGCAGCTCAGCTCAGCACCATGTTACTCTGGGCAATAGCTCACTTAATTTCCATGACGGCCCCCAGCGCCTTGAGACCCGTAAGGGTGAGTAGTTTGCGCTTTACAAATACGGATTTACATTTACATTTAATTGTGAGGGGGTTTGTTTTTTGGATGGATTGTTGTTTGACAATTTTGAACAGTTTATTTGGGTGATTTCTGGCCAGGTCTAGTTGAGATCTAAAGAAATTTGCTTTGAAGTTTCTGATACGTTTGTTGTAGGGGCTCCTCAATGATCTAAGGATTTCTAGGGATGGTGAGGATCTCCACACTCATTCGGCTAGTCTTACATTGTGTCTTTCTTAGTTTAGGCTCTCATTGTACCATGGTTTGGAGTCTTTTGTGGAGAGGCGTTTTAGCTGTTGGAGCACAGTTGTGTCAAGAATGATCATTATGGAGTTGATGTAGTGGTTTGTAAGGTCATGGACATCTGACATGACCGCTGGAGGATCATATATAAACATGGTAATGAGTGGGAACACATTCAAGAATCACTCGAATAGAGAAAACATAAATTGATCTCTATTGCTGGATGTTACTATCCCAGGTAACATATATTTGTATAATTCTAGAATCACGAGCAAAACCACAAATCCAAGTATCAAATGTCATTTATCAGGAAAAACAATATTCAATACATTAACGAAACATCGCCGCATATATATTGTACCTATACAAACAAGTGAACACATTTATTTTCTCTTCCACACCAAATCACTTTTGAAATATAAATGGTTGCAAAATTCAATAATCCATAGCAGTCTATTCAGAAGGTAGTCCAATGCTGATACACACAAGAGAGAATAGCAAAACCCGCAAACGTCCGTAGTGTGTAACCTAATCATATACACTGCAGTAATTAATGGTACTCCTCCATTCCAAAACGTCAACGCATTTCGGCCCATCTATTCGGGCCTCTTCAGGGCAAGGGAAGAAGAAAAAGAACATTTATCATCACTAAGTAAAGCTTATGCCATGTGGGAGAATACAGCCACAAACCATCAGGCGGGGCGCCCGTAGAAATCAGTGCGCGTAGAAATTCAGAAACGAAGAGGTGCCACAGGGCTGCCTCTGGGAAAAGGCGCCCAGGCCGTACGCTACACATTAATCAGAAGGCCCTCGCACAAGAAGATTCTTCTAGTGGTTTCCCATTCCTTACGAGGCCCAAAGCACTTCTCAGCCTAATTCCAGCTTCAGCTCCACAATCTGTTCACAATTTCTGCAGATCTTACATCCTGGCTCTTCCGGCCTTTCCCTTCCGCAGATCATCAAAGTTAATTCCATGCACCTGATTCATTTATCATACCTGCAGCTCCTCGGGGACCATAAACAAGGCACCAGTGTCCGCACAGGGTCCCGACTCCTGTTGCTCGAAGCCAGGTTTCAGGGCCCTCAGCCTCGTCATTTTGCTTTCACCTCCTGTTTCCAATTTGTTCCAGTTTCTCTGCGTCCATCGTGCCTCAGCGTTTCCTGTGGCTGAATGTCTGCACTAAACACAATACACAGAACATAACTGCACACTTCCTCGCCTGAAGACGTGACCACTGGAGTAGGCAAGATGTTATTGCTCAAGGATATCAAATCATTGGGGAGTATGTCCCTAGTGTTCCTTTTCCAGTGCCTCTTAAGTTGAGGTTTATGTGTTTCCACTAATTCATTGATGAGGAAGGTGATGCGGCGATGGTTGGTCCAGTCACATAGTACGATAGATTCAAGTTGAATGGTGTTTGCCCTAGCAACGACTAGATCCAAGGTCGCACAGAGATTGTGCATAGGCCTGTCACAGATTTGGTTCAGATTGAGGTCTGCTAGGAAGGTTTTAAGGATGTGAACTGATGGGTCATTCAGGTCATTCCAGTGTAGGCTGAAATCTCCAAGGAAGATCTGGGTGCAGTGATGTCCTACATTGGTAGCGATGATTTCCATAATTTGTTCAATGAATGATAGGTAGTCACCTGGTGGGTGGTATATCAGGTGCAGTTTGCATAGTGGTCTGTTGTTCCTTGTAATGTTTAGGCATAGTTATTTACAAGAGGATAGCTTGATGGTTAGAGACTGATTCACAGCAAGGTTACTGCGGTATATGCAGGCAATGCCTCCACCCAGTCTGACTGGCCTGTCTGATCTTATAATGTCATAGCTAGGTGGGACTAGTAAGTCAAGGATTGGGGTAGAGGAGTCATTTATCCATGTTTCTATTAAGAATAATAGGTTGAGCTTGTGTGCAAGGATGAGGTCAGCAATGTCCGCCGCATGTTTCATAGCCAATCTGCAATTGAGAAGCATGCTTTTCAGGTGAGGTTTGGTGACTGCTGAGGAGGTCTGTGTGATGGGGACTAGCATAAAGTTGGACTTATTTACGTCTCTAGCATTATGCCTGGGTTCTCTGTGTGGGTTTGAAGAGCTTGTTTGGATACTAGCCAGATTGTCTGTATTGTCATGCTGTGCTCGATTATATGTGAGGAGAAGGGAGTGAATGTCAATGTCTAATAGAGGATGCTTTCCTCTGATGGGCCTCGTGGGGCTGGTGGGGTAATGTATAGATCGCCATCTCATGAGATGGGGTAGCGAGATTGGCAGTTATGGGTGGTGTTTGGTGGGTTGTGGGCGGATGTGTCTATTATTTCATGGAGTCCTTTTGGGGCATCTGGTGTTGGTCATCTCGGATGTGATATTTATTAGGCTCTGTAGGTTAGACTTGAGTTGGTGTAGGTCTTGTTTAATTTCTTCTAGTCTGGATTCTATCAATGTATGGGAGTAGGTTGTCGTGGTTTGTGATGGAGGGTCGGGAGGAGGGGGTGATTCTGATGCATTCCCACATTTACAAGGTTTCGTACACCTGGGAATGCATCAGATTCTAATGCCTCCCCAGAGGAGGCGTTAAAGTGGTGCAACGAGGGGAAATACCTTTGTTTCTCCTTGTTTTTTGCTCTTTCTATGTGTGCTGCATTCTTCAGCACACATAGGAGGAAAGCATCAACAATGGTGCAAGCATGATGGCTTGCAGAGCAATGCTGCGTCATTTTCTAGTAAATATGACCCCTAGTCTCCATCACCCAGGGCACTGGGAAGGGATGACCCCTGTTGCTCCTCATCTTCCACCTGCCACTGGAGCCCCTGGTAGTGACCATTAAATTATCAGTGCATGTTTCAGGGATCCAGACGAGAATGGGGGGACTTCAATTTCTGTTGTATGCAGACAATATATCCTCTTAACATTGACCAAACTGGGAGTGCCGATTCTAACTCTTTTCAGTCTTGTTGACTCCTTTGCTTACGTATCCAGCAATAAGATCAATTGGACCAATACAGACGCAATTCCTTTGACCTCCCAAGCCACGTAATGCTCTCTGGGTCATTGCCGGTGACTTGGCTCCTAAACGGTCTCTGCTACCTGGGCATCTCGTTCCACAGGGACTTTTGCGCTATGGTGCAGGATAATCTTCACCAGCTCCTGGACTCGACGAAACAAGACTTTGCCAAATGGTTGGCCCTCTCGGGTAGAGTACAGACAGTCAAAATGGTGATGGCCCAAGGTTCAATTGTTTGTTTGGCATGCTCCCATTCCACATACTAGTTAGAACTCTCCAGAAAATTGACTCCCTGGTCTGCAAATATGTCTTTCTCCTGCCAAACTCTATGCCTCCATGTCCTCCGGAGTGCTCCGACTTCCTCATTTTGGGACCTTCTATGGGGCCCACCATCTGTCTTAGATGGTGTATCGCCTTCTTCCACACAGCAAATTTCCTTTGTGGGTCAGGATTTACAATGCCACTCCTGGCCTCTTGGTCTTTTTTGCGGTCCCACAGACATCACAGGATCCGCGTATCCCCATGCAGTTAGAAATTAATGCAGTCTGGAAATCATCTCTGCTCTCCTGAAGGAAGATGGCGTCTTGCACTTGAAAGCACCCCTGTGGCAAAATGGATCCATCATGATTGACCGTCCACCAATATGGTGGCCCGAGTGGTCCAGAGTGGAAATCTCAGAGATTCATCACCTTCTGACCGACAGCGGTCTTTTGGAAGTCTTGTATTCTGAGATCCCACTTCTTGCGCTACCTTCAACTCTGACATTGCCTTCACTCGCAATTGCTTGAAGGGACCTGCCCCCCTCCTCTCTCCACACTTATCTGGTGCAATGGGGCTCTGACAAAAAGACTTTACAATCTGTTGGTGTCTAAATTTTTCTCTATATCAATGGAACGCCCGCTTCGGATTCAGAGGCAGCACCGTTTTCACCTTGAATATTCTCTGGAAAGGTAGTGACTCCACCTGACCTCCCACAGTAGGGGGCTCTGGGAGGCCAGAATGAAGTTTTGCTACTTCAAACTCTTGCAAGACTGGCACTGGTCACCGGCTAGGCAGCACAGGGTACTGCTGGTGCCTACATCAGCCTGCTGGCACTGTCAGGCCCCGAAATAGTTACATTCTCCACATCATTTAGTGCTGCCCGATGCTCAAACCCTTTTGGGCTGGGGTTGATTGCCTCCTGCATGATATGCTTGCCCATGCCATCCCTCTCTATGCACCCCTGGTGATCCTCCACAACACACAGAGCCTCCCAGGACTTACCTCCCACAAAGTTTGTTGAATGGCCTCCCTACTGACTGCAGCTAACCTGTGCACCCATTGCCTGTTGTGCACTCCGATTGTTCCCACCCAGGAGGACTGGCTTGAAAGTGTGGCAACCACTGCAGCTCATGAAAGGCTGATCTACTGATTGAATGACCAAGAGCATTTGTTTACAGACATCTGGGGCCCCCTCCAAGGTGAAACACCATGATGGGCTGTCATCCTCTTCAACCCCAGACTACTTGGTAGCTATTCATCATTGTTTTTCTCCCCTTCTGTTTGTCCATTGGGGTTTGGTTGTTTGTTTTCTTGTTTGCTGGTTTGCATGAACACCGTCCCTCCTGGCCCCTCTTTCCCGCTGACCACTTTCTTGATCCTCAACTGTTGCCCTGCCCATTGAGGGCTCTGCCATCCAGTCGCCATTCCCTTATCCCTTGCCTTTTTATCGTAGCATCTTTTAAAGATGGTGGTTTGAATATGTTTTCATTAATACGAGAATGTGCCATGCACGTTAGTTTCAGCGTCATACATATTAGAACGCAATGCTTTTGTTTTATTCTGTGCTCATAGGAGACAACCTTTTTGCTTTAGACTAACAGTGCTGTGCAGCACCTCTGGCAAAATGCTATAAGGCCAGTGTTTTATTATTTAAACAGCGTCCGTGTTGAACTCAATGAGAGGCAATTCACATCGGAGTCGTCATGGTAGCTGCTGTGAGCTGTAACTGAGATGCCGCCCTAGAGGCTCCGACCTTCATCCTAAGAAGGAGGATAGCAGCTCAAGCAAAAGTGAGCAGTCCTGCACACTCAAACCAGGTGCATTCATGAATGCACTGATGCCGGCTTCCTGACACATTATTCCAAGGTATGGGGTTAGATCATTCCAGCAGGTCTTGCAAATGGGTACTCCTGCCCTGCTCTTGCTAGTGCAGAGGTATTAGTGATAGATAGGAGAAAAAGTAGGAACAATTAACATGGCTGAATTGTTTGTGTTTTTCACCATTCTCATAATGCTTATGAGGTATCTCATCTGTCAAATAATCGCAGCTCATGTTTTATTTACAAGGAGTAGATCTTTTCAATAAACATTTGAAAATGTATTATCGTTTCTTTTCTTTGTTACCCCCTTGGGCATGAAAAAGTGACAAACAAAAGGGTTAGATCTGTTACCACAAATTCCTTGGTAATCAGAGG
The DNA here is from genome assembly GCA_963921515.1 of Calotriton arnoldi. Lineage (NCBI taxonomy): Eukaryota > Metazoa > Chordata > Amphibia > Caudata > Salamandridae > Calotriton > Calotriton arnoldi. Next base: position 15,692 of record CAWUFW010014465.1, on the reverse strand, counting down.
GGTCATGTTCGAGGTTACGGACAACATCTAAAACTCTGGGGGATTAGGAGTTTAGATGTGGTACTCTGAGCTAGCTGAACGAACATTTACTAATGATATAAGAAGATTCAGTCTCTGTATTATGACGTTTTGTTGGTATAATACAAAGTCTTACTTAATTGGTAGGTAGCATTTAACAACCCTTCCTCCCTTATTGCTGCTTTCATTTTGAGTATGTCACTGTCCAGGGTGTTTCTCTCTTTGTCCCCGGAAGGGCCTTATTCCTGTTTACTCTACTGATTCCTTCCACCCACCGGAGGTTCAGGGTCCCCATCCCCTGAGCTTGTGATTATCATATCTACGCATTCCCTACCCGTTTGTTGTTCTGGCTATTCCCTATATAGTTTTATGTCACCCATGACCCTGGTGAGTGTGTTGTGTCCCCAAACGATGCTCAACCTGACTGTAGTTGGTTTAGGTTGACATGTTTCTTTTGACACAGCTTTGTATATGTAAGATGCTTTTTTTGCACTTCCTTTCTTAAACTCAATAAAAAGATTTAAGTACAAGAATGCTGGAGTGGTGGCAGGAGTTGAAATAGTGGCGTTAGTGATGATGGTGGCGATAATGGTGCTAACCAGCACTAAAGTACTTGTGCTCATTCCCCTAAATATGGTAACATTGTCTTATACCCAATTGGCAAATTTACTTTACATTTACTTTACTTATAAGTCCCTAGTAAAGTGGTACCACATGCACTCAGGGCCTGTAAATTAAATGCTACTAGTGCACCTTCAGCACTTATTGTGCCACCCACTTAAGGAGCCCCTTATAGCATGTCCTGCTATTGCAGCCTGTGTGCAATTTTAAACTGCTAATTCAACGTGGCAAAATAAATCCCTTGCCAGGCCTAAAACTCCCTTTCTAATACATATAAACCACCCCTAAATTAGGCCCTAAACAGCCCATAAGGCAGGATGCAGTGTACTTAAAAAGTTGGACATGTATTTTTAAGTTTTTCATGTCCTAGTAGTGCTAACATCATGAATTCATTTTTCACTGCTGTGTTGCCTACCCCTCCCATAGAATGACATTGTTACCTTTTTACGTGTTAATAAATGATAACTTTTGTATGGGACCAGGTAGAAATATCATGTTTGGTGTCTAGCGAATTATAATTTACAACCCTCTTTAATGGTAAAGTCTGATATTAAGTCACAATTCTGGAAATTCCACTTTTGGAAAGTGAGCATTTTCTTGTCTTAACTATTTGGTGTCTGTAGCCTGTTTCCTGGGTCACATGCAGAGTGTAGTTGGCAGTTGGCCTTTGTGTATTCCTTCCAAACAGCCACAAAATATGGGGACTCAGTGCCTCAGCCCATGCACAAAGAATTTCACACTAGTCTTTTGTGCCCCATACATCCTGGGACCAGGGCAGGGAGGCAGGAAATTCCTGATGCTTTCGTGGGGGAAAACTCCAGAAGTGTCTTCCTCTTCAAAGTGGGCATCAGGTATAAAATTAGTACCACCTGGCAGTAAAGGAGGGGTGTTAAGAGCACATAGCATCTCCCACGCACCACCATCCTTCATGTTTTTAACTCTGGCCGGAGGGTCCAGGAATAAAAGTCTTAGTCACGGCGACACTTCCGAGCTAGTTTTAACTCACTTATCACTGCACTTTCACTACCGTCTTTCCCAGCTACTGTGACATAAATTGTCTCTCTTTTTGTGTTGTATTGTCTTCCCCCACCCTATTGCTCCACCCTGTGCATGGCTACGCCGGGGTGTATTGTAAGCAGCCCTATGATGAAGCATGTCACACATCTGTGTGAGTGAGGGCAGTATTAGCATACACAGCAGGTGCCATCACAGATAATCATTGTTTTACTCCCTACTCTTTTTGGTGGATTAAGTATGGATGGGGGTTCAGAGTAGGTGAGTCCGTACCCTCACCCCTTCTCTTGTGTTTTCTAATAAAATTAGTACCCTCAGACCCACTCTTCAGTTAACTTATAGAACTGCCATGCTGCCCGAAGCCTGCCTTGTGCACTCGGAGGACTGCCCTGCTGCTTGAAGCCCTGCTTTTTGCCTGAACTCAGGACTTCCAGAGTGACTCCAAGGACTAGTTGACTGGCCTCCTGCTCAGAGACTCGGGCTCCAACCATTTTGGACCCGTACCTGGACATGGCCTGAGTGAGTCCTGATACAAAAAGTGGTACCGCTCCAGTCTTGGACCCTTAGAAGTGGTTACAAAGGAGCCCACATAGCCTAAATCCAAAACTTGTGACTTAAAAAATGTTCAGTCAAAAAATGCACTAAGAACAGAGAGGAGACAGCTACCTACCTGCTCACCAATCCACCCAAGGATTTGCTTCAGGGCCAGGAGGCAGGACACATATGTATCATATACATTTCCAATTGTCAAAAAAAGTGTATTGAGGGTTTCTTAACAGCAACTAATGAGAAATGTAGACGTCAAATTGAACAAAAATAGCTGCAGTTTTTATTTCCACCAAGAAACTCTTGGGCTGGGTTAAATACTGGTCTTCCCAGTGGTACATTTTGCTATACCTGGAACGTAATTGGGTGACATCCCATTTATTCATCACTGAAAACTTACATGATATCTTAAATGAAAAGCCACAAGAGCAGTTAACCATCGAGGAGGAGGTGAATACATTTAAACAAGAATTGTGCTGCAAGGTTCCTGCATTTAATTTATTGCATACTGCATTTATGTCTCCAGGATCCAATGTGCACTACCCAATACGATGCTATGTCTTTGAAAAAGATTATTTATGCAATCATCTTCAAATAACTCATAGAACTAACTTTTCGAATACAGTGGTTTTTCCTTAATTGCCATTTGGAGATGTGAAAAAGTGTGCCAGTGACTCATGAACAGGAGGAAGTATTTTTCTCCCAAGGAGCTCTCAATTAATAAGACGTGTGATAATGAATAGTTTAATTGGAACATTGCTCAAACTCTTTCCACAAACAAAATCCAAATATAGGGCAGCAAACAAACATGCATTACACAATCTGTCACTTCAGAGCAAAATCATACTGAGTAACTACAAGCAAGGTCACTCTCCTGTCACAGATGACAGCGGCAGTCCCAAAGGAGGCAAAGGGATAAATGAAGCAAAATGTAGCTTTTCACAGTTTCACTTGTTTGTGAATTTATAACCACCATTTGTTCCACTTTCATGGTTTGACCTTGTTTCTGTAACCTTGACCTTACAAAGTCAACATTCTTTGGTTTTCTTGAGTCTGCAAAGAATATGAACCTACAACTGTAGGCTTGCTTGGCTTTGCATTTTGTTAATAACCCACCATTCCCAAAGTTTAATTTTCAGAAGACGAAATCGATATACTGCAATCCTTGATAAGGTGTAGGCATTTCATCTGTAGTGTGAAATTAAGCAAAAACTACAAAGAAGCATTGAAATAATACTATAGAAATTAGACACGAGGATTGTTGGCAAACAATAAAAAGCATCCTAATGTAACTTAAATGGAAAATCACACAGTTAAGAGTTTATTGTTGTAAAATAAGGTTATAAGCATGCACAGCACAATGTATTACTACATAACAAAATAGGGAGTGTAGGCCGCAGACAGATTGTGATAAAAATACTGCAACACGCATATGTGACAAAATGAGTTTATGAAGGAAAAAAGTGAAAGGCCACGTCCTGTGATCCTCCATGCAAGGAAGCACTCCACCAACTGTCCAAGAAGGTCTTCGACAAACGAACTTCCGCAGGGAGCACAGAGCATGGATCACACATCCACAAAAAAATAATCTGCTGCACCACTACAGAAGACTTCACCACACTGATCAAGAAACACCTAATTTTCCAACTCCATACTGATGACAAAATGACCATTAGAGGCACCCTCGCCTACAGACCCCCAGGACTACGCACCAGCTTCTGCAACACCATCTCTGACTTCATCTCCCCACTAGCCATCAAGTCCAAGCATTACGTCTTCCTCGGTGTCTCAACTTCCACCTGGATGACCCCACAAACACTAACTTTGACAACTTCCAGGAATGCTTGGGCAACATCGGCCTCACCCAGCTGGTCATCAAGCCAACACACAGAGCAGGACAAACATTGGACACGATTTTCATGGCCAGAGACAGAGTCAAATACAACCATGCCACAGAACTCACCTAGACCGACCACTCCATTGTCCACTTCACCATCGAGGCTCACCATGCACTGCCACGAGATCCCCCAATGCCCCCTTCTGCAGGTGAAATAGAGTGGCAACGACCCAATGGATGAACGCCCTCGACACCACCCTGCCCATACCCACAACCAATCTGGAACAAGCCGTTCAGAACTTCACCACCTGGATCACAGACAACGCGAACTGCGTCGCTCCCACCAAACATGCCAAAACCCATATTCCCACCAAACAAGCAAGCTGGTACACACAAGAACTCAGGGCACTGAAACCAGACTGCAAACAACTGGAGAGAAGATGGCACACCAGCAGAGTCACCACAGACCGAGCCACCTTCAAGTCAGCCCTCAAAAAATACCACCAACAACTGAAAGATGCGAGAAATGAAGCCCTAGCAAACCGAATCGGAGCAAGCTCTGAAAGATAACACAGCTGAAGTTAGTAGGTAATACATGACAGTTCGAGGTGATACATGGCTCACGGTAATTACTCAACATTCTATTACATCAAAATCACTACAAATCACTACAACCCATAACACATTACTGGTACTTCACCATCCCCTGTACCAAAAAAAAACCATTTTAATGCATGTAAAAGTTTTAAATCTAGAAGGTAAGGATACATTTTGAGCATGTAACTACCAAGAAAAATCAATTTGAACAGAATCATTACCATCAACCCATAAAGCAACCATTTTGATGTCACCATTCAACAGAATTTGTACCTGCTCATGAGTCAACCTCACCAAACATCTCCTGCTCCACCAACCCTTACCATCAATAAACACAGCACCTTTAGACAATTTTAACACCTTCAATGGAGGCGTGAATTTTGATTACCCTTTCTTAACTTTTTAGTGTTTCTTAATGAGTACCCCATCATCAAAATTGATGGCAATCTCCTAGACTCTGTGTTACCTGTTAAAATGAAGTTTAGAAGCAAGCTGTCGACATGAAACTTTATCAATAGCAGTCTTGTCTGAACAATGAACATCAAATTCATTATTCGAGTTAGACTCTTCAACCAACCCATACACAAATCTGCTCTGGGTACTCTATTGTGCAACAACTTAAAAGGAGACTACCCAGTCGTACTATGTATGGTGATGAAATAAGTCCAAAGTTTTTGCCTATGAAAATCCTCCACATCCATACCAGGAGCTACAGCCGTTTGAACCCCTGCTTTAAAAGATGTGTTAATTCTTTCCACTAAACCATTGAAGTGGAAGAATACAATGCTTATTGAAGATGTTTTTTTTTTTTTTAATAATTCATATTTTGCATTTCACAGTGCAAGGCAAACAATACATTATGGCAACACTGCGCATCACAGAGGATACTGTAGAAATTGTTACTGAAATTCCCTATATATACTCTCTCTCTTCCCCAAAAGAGCCCTCCCACATACCAAGTAATTCATAGGCACAGTCATTATCTCCAGCTTGACCTACTCCTGTCCTGGTGGGACATCTGGTAGGCCATGAAATGCCCCCTACTCGTTCCAAATTTTTTCCCATTTGCGTGGACAGCCCCTGCTTTCATAAACCTGCCATTTCTCTGTCCTGCGCGATTCCATGTCCGATCTCCACTATTCCACACTCAGTGGTTCAGTCGCACCCCATTGACGAACAATATTTCGTTTTGCCTCTGAAAAGCAGAGGGTGGATAGCAATCTAGTTTACTTTCCAGGCTTTCCTTGCCCCAGATGTTCAACTGAATCTTTTTATGTGAGATTTCACACATGAGGCCGGCCCCCTCACAAAGGCCCTGCGAACTCTTCCCCCCCCCCCCCGGAACCCCTTCAATTTTGGGCTGTGTGCAGGAGCCCCCCTTGCATTCCACAGCCCCTGTAGCACTCATCCATGCTCGACCTACCCATCTTATGTAGGAGCTGTTGTGTGTAATAAGACCTATGCAGTACACAGAGCTGAATCAGCTTGAATCAGGCTCTGACTGCCACCTCCCTGGTTTATCAGAGTGCCTCCTCCCATTCCTCTTCATACATCTCCCCAACGTCAGCCTTCCATGTTTCTTTGAGTCACAGTAAGGAGTCAGGGCCACTCTGTAGTAGTTTACTGTAGGTGAGGGAGATCACCTTAATAAGGAATGGTTCTATCAGCAATCTTTCCTCTAATCGTGACGATTTGTTAAGAGGTTGTCCCTTCTTCACAAGAATCTGTAATGCATGTCTCAACTGATGAATTCTAAAGACTTCCTTGGGAGCCATGTCGTATTCTGCCTGCAACACTTCCCAGGCAATTACGTCATCCCCTCTCCATACATCTCCCAGTGATGAGGTGCCGATCAGATTCCATCCCGTACACCCTCCAAGGGACCCCATGCCAGCCAGCATGCCGCTATCCCATAGAGGGATCATTTCAGTGGGTCGACCCTGTCATCCCATGAATCCAGTCTCCCTCCACCACATTGAAGCCGTTACTCTCGTGAGAGGCGGAGAGACATACTACCCTACTTGGAGTAAAACGCCCTTGGAAAGTCCCTTGAGCTAAGGGCCCTGCGATCTGCCCTGATCAAGTGTTCTGTATGAGAAGCAAAGATCCATTTGTTGACCTATATCACTTGTGATGCCCAATAGTACTTTTCTAAATCAGGAAGGGCAATACTCCCATCATACCATCCACTCATGAGCTTATTCAGCACAATCCTGGGGGGGGCCCCTCCCACAGGAGACCGTCGGACCACCTGGCATACGTTTTGGAAGAACGCCGGTGGCGCCCGATATGGCGTGTTTTACAGTGCGTATAGGAATTTTGATAAAGGGATCATTTTGTACATTGCCGCCCTGCCAAGGAGTGACAGGGGTAGTTACCGCCAATGCTGGACGCCTGATCTAAATCAATCCAACACTGAGTAGAGAATTGTCATACGGAATAGTTCAGGCTGCCTGGTCACATAGAGGCCAGATATTTAAAGCCCACCTTGTCCACCTTAAGATCCTCCGGGAGATTGCGCTATGCCGTCCACGCACACAGAGGATAAAGGAGTATGGACCATATAGGTGGAAAATATGCAGTAGTCTGGGGATCAGTACAGAGGGAGATTTTGTCTTTCCATTCCCCTATCTAAACGAGACCACTCACCAATGGGTCAGAGTGTACCCAACATGCCAATGGCTCTACCATCAAGTCAAAGAACATCGGTGATAGCAGGAAGCCCTGCCGGGTGCCACGTGGAGTCAGAATGGGCACAATCTCACCCCATTCACCTTCACCTGTGCAAGCGGTTTGGTATATAATAGCTTCACCCACCCTATATAGTTATGGCCAAATCCCATCCACTCCATTACAGCCCATAGGTACTCCCACTCAATAGTATCAAAGTCCTGAGCTGCATCAAGCGACATGACCACCAACGGCTCTGAACCCCCCTCAGTGCCCTTGATGCAGGCATACAGCCATCTGAGGTTCAACCTCATTCCTAAATGCGCCTTGAAGCCCGACTGCTCAGGATGACTTAGTTTCTCTATGATTCTCCGTAGGCAGATGTTCAGGAGTTTTGCCAGGATTTTCCCCTCTACATTCAAAAGTGATATTGGCCAGTAGGAGGCACACTCCACATGTGGCTTCCTCTCTTTGTGAATTACCACTATAGTGGCTAGCCGTTGGTCTTTTGGGAAAATCCCCCCACGCTTCACTGACTGGAACATGTAACATAAGTACAGGGCAAGTTCGTTCACCAGCTTTCGATATTGTTCTACCAGCAAGAAGTTCGGCTCCTGCACTTTGCTAGTCTGTATTTCCTAATGGCCCTACCTATCTCTTTATCACTTATATCCACTTCCATATCCTCTCTCTTGTCACCTGTGAGCCCTTACAAGGCAATATCCCTAAGGAATTCCTTAATATCTGCACAGGACCAAGTGGTCTGTGAACTATACAGGTAGTTGTAGTAGTAAGCAAATATTTCCACGATGTCCCCATTATCCTGAATGATTGCCCCATCCTCTGTCCGCAGCTCATGCACCCAACTTTGTTCCCTCTCCCTGTTTCCCCACCATGGCAGCACGCATCCTGCTTTGTTTGCAACCGTGTATACTCTTGGTTGGGAGGCGGAGGCAATACTGCGTGCCTTATTTTCCACCAAGTCTCTGTATTCCTGTCATTTACGCCAAAGTCTGTTATGCTGCTCCTGCGTGGGGGTGTGTTCATCTGGGCCTCCATCAACAGTATCTCCTCCTCTAATCTATCGGCATATTCTCACTTCCTTCGCTTCTCCTCTGCTATTAGCGACACTGCCCGGCCCCAGATGACCAGTTTATATGCCTCCCGTAGTGTGGTTTTCAATGCCACTGTCCCTACATTTTCCTGAAAGTAAAGCTTGGTGCCTTCCTTGATATTTTTTATAATTTTCTCATTTCTAAAGTACTAAGAGCCAAGCTTCCATTCCTCCCAGACTCCGGTGTCAGGACCCTGCAGTTTCACCCATAAGGGTGCATGATCAGAGATTCCTCGCACCATGATCCTGGCCTCACGGAATCGCATCAGCGATGCATGTGGGTTAAATAGATATTCAATGCATGTTGAGGTGTGATGTGCCCCCAGGCAGTATGTGTACTGCCTAGCTCTCAGGGTGAGCACGCACCAGATGTCTCCCAGCCCCATGCCTCTATGAAGCTACTAGACCCCGCCTATGAGGCCCTCCCTCACCTGGGGGGTCCCGGTCTAGTGTCATGTTCAGAATATGATTAAAGTCGCCCCCTAGAAGTAGAATTCCATCTGGTGACTGCAAAAGTAGCTCATTTAAGTCTTTCAAAGTCACAGTCTTTAACGTGGGTGTGACATACTCAGCACACAGATTTAGAGTCCACCCATTCCAGGTACCGCTTTGGGCCAGGTACCTCCCTTTGGTATCAACCCAGGTGCGGTGAACAGTGAAAGGCATGGATTTTAAACTAGGATCCCCACATTCCTGGAGTCGGAGGTAAATCCCACGTATACACTCACCTTAAACCCCTGCCTGTTAAATATCTTTATCTCGGTACCTTTCAAGTGGGTTTCCTGAACCAATGCAATGTGAGGGGTGTGTCGGCCCAGGTATTGCATGACTATCCCCCTCTTGATCTTGCTCCGTAGGCCATAACTTTCCAAGATAGAAAGGCCAATTTATCCCTTTGTCAAGCTAAGGGGATCTGTGTCACCATAGATAATTGGGGCCCACCACCCCCTCACACATCTGAACTGGGTCCCAGAAAATGGTAATTCAGGTTGCCACAAACATAAGAACATGAGCTAACCCCTCCCAACCACCCCACCCTGCCCCCTGCAATCCAAGGTTCAAACTGCATGGCATCCCCAATTCACAGGGGGCCTGTCACCCCAATAAGAACAGTAGCAACTTTCCCTGCATGGTAAATAACACTCCTGACCTTGATAGAAGAATTTTAGCACAAGAAAGAAACAATAATACCTGTCCCCCTAAGCAGTAATTTCCACAGCGACTGTGGATTGACACCCATTACCCAATGAAAACATCTTGAAGCAGTATCCCACTGTAGACAGCAACTCCCTCCTGTTTAATGTCATCACTGCTCACATTCTGTATAAAGGGAGGGAGAGCTACGCCCTATTGTGGTTCTATCTGTTCTCTCCCCAAGTGAGTTGTCCTCCGCTCAGACTACCCCCCTGCTGTGGTCAGCGAGCACCGCAAGCCTACCACTATCCAATTGTTGTCCCCGGCCCATAGGAGCTATGTCTGAGGGGCCATCAGGACCAGGTCTCGTACTAGTCTTGGGAGGGTCCTTATGCCTGGTCTTGGTTTGGCACTTCTCCACCAGCCTCCAGCCTTCCAGCCAATCCCAGTCTTCCTCCAGGGTATTGAAGATCCAGGCTTTGCCATTGTGTAGCACCCGAAATCAGGCCGGAACCAACATCATTTATTTCACCTCTTGGTACTGCAGTTTGTCTTTCACCTCCAAGAAGTTCCTTCTCTGCTGCCTGAGAGTAAAGTACGGGTAGGTCTGTACTGTCGCATTTTCAAAGTGGAGTTTCTCCATGTATGTACAATCTGCAGAATGGCATCCCTGTACCTGTGGTTGAAGGTGAGGGCAATTATCATACTCGGCAGTGCTCCATGTCTTGGAGGAGGCACAGGCACCCTATGCACCGGCTCCACTGGAAAACATTGAACAATTTCTTGGGTAGCAGTACCTTTAGGATAAAGTCCTCCATGAACAGTTCAACACTGGGTCCCTCCGCCCTCTCTGGGAATCCAATGATCCAAATAATATTGCACCTTGAGTGGCCTTCACTGTCCTCCAGTCTCGCCTGCATCATCGCACTTCCCTTTTGCAGTTGGGCCACCTTGGCTTTGAGTTCCGTTGTCTTGTCTTTAAGCTGGTCCAGGGTCCTCTCAGTTTGCGTGGTTCACTCATTGACCATCTTGAGGTCTGTTCACAACAAGGTGACCTCTGTGGTCACCATGTCAATCTTTGATTCCAGCGGCTGCAAGATGCCCTGATGCAATGTATGGCTGCCATTATATCCCTGAGCATGTGAGCTGCACTGTCGCCTCCACCTTTTGGGTGTTCTACATCAGCCGGCTCACCCACCAGGGTCCTATATTGTCACTCACCACGGGGGTGGAGTGTGTGTACATCTTCATCTGCTGTTGTAACCAGCCCCCGCAGGCCCCCGGGTCATGGTTGTATCTTCAGCGCAGGGGGGAGTGGGAAGGGGGAAGAGGGCTGAGTGGGGTATTCACTACCATATGCAGGGCACAAGTGAAGGGGGACCTCCCATATCAAGGCCCCCCCAAGGGCCTGCAGCCTGTCAGCTTACCCACCCCCAGCACAGCCCAGCCCTAGAACCACCATCGTCCCTCTCTCAGGGGACCCACTCACCTCTTTATGCTGGGCCCCACCGACCGATCTATCTGCTAACGGGGCCAGGGATCCAGGTTTGCCCTTTCACCAGGGGAATTTTCCTATCTCTGGGGCCAGAGCAAGACCTAGGGTAGTCCAGTAAGGCCACACCAGCAAGCCTGCAGGTGGCGGGCTCTCTTTCACCCCAGAGCGATGTTCAATGCCCCCGGGCCGATCTGCCTGCTGACAAAATGGCAGGCACCTGCACCCCACAAGTTCCTTGTGATTCCACTACACTGCAGATCTGGTGGGCCTCTAGGGGGGCTGGGTAGGCTTCCCAGTGGTTCCAGGCACCAGTGTGCCTCTCTAATTAGGCCCAGCTTTCCCATTGTGGTGTTCGGGCCAACCCACCAATCAGCTAATTTCACTGTGATCTTGCGCTGGGCCCGGCACCACCTCACTGCCGGCCTGCCCCCCCACCAGTATAGGCCCGCTTTTCCCTCTCACCTGTGCCACCACTCCTGCTCAGCTCTCGAGTCCCCACCGAGCCATCCAGAGAGCAGCAAAGTTACTCAGGGGCCAGGTCTCTTGCAGTCAGGTGAGCGAGCCGTGTCGCTCCATGTAGTCAGGCCGCGGCTCCGTAGGAATTCTCCGGGCTCGGTTTCTAGCCCTCAGACACCACGGTCATTGGTCTCAATGCTCGCTCCCTCTCAGTACTCAGGGAGGAGGGCACTAGAAGGTTCCATAAGGATGCTGTTGGATATCAGGGAGGATTAAATTTGAGCTCGAGGTTTGGAGCTCCAGGAAAGTGGGTCCATCTTGGTTGCCGCTTAGGCCGCGCCCCCCTTCTTGGAGATGCTTGATGTGATAGGACTCAATAAACTTTTTTATTTGGACAGATGTAATGTGCGTTTTATTGTCGGTCACTAATTCTTTCGGTGTACCTTCTATCTGGAAAATTCTCTTCTAAAACTTAAGATCTGTACTGGTATTGGGAGCAGCAACAAAATCAAAATAAACCCACTTCGAGAAATAATCAATCAAAACTAACAAATACCTTTTTATACAAGGTAATATTTCAACAGGTCTTGTGAAGTCTCGAGAAATCTTAGCCCACACACCATCAGGCAAATGAACAACATGTATTGGAGATTCAAAAGTCCTCCAATGTTTGTCAGATAGAAGATATGTTCTACAATTATCAATCCATTTGCTGTCCCGGCTGTCTATAGAAGGCCACCAAAAATATATGCTCCACACCTTTTTTGAGTAAAGATCACAATGGTTGAACAATGAAAGCATGCCCTTCAATGAAGCTGGATTCATACTCACTGGGGCCTAAAAATGATTGAAGGGTATCTTTGTCTGTAGATGGTTTGGCATCCTGAATGGCCTGCACTAAGAAAAACTTAGATTTGACTCCCTCAGTAGTGATTCTGTGTCCCAGGTAGTCAAGTTCTTGCACCAAAAATTGACATTTATCATCCTGAGAGTAATACATACATGCCAGGTAAATTGACAAGACCTTGCCTAAGATGGCATCATGTTCTTCAACATTTCTTGCAAAAGTTAAAACATCATCCTGGAAGTCCTGAGCTTCCCAAATTCCATCCAAAATGGTGTTTATGAGCTTCTGGAAGACGCTTGCCACAGAGGCTAAACCAAAAGGTAAGCATAAATCTTTGAACACACTAAACGATGTTATGAATATGGTTAAATCCCGTGATTCTGCTGCCAAAGAGATCTGATGGTAAGCAGAATGCAAATCAATGAGCATAAAAAATTTGGCTTGTCCCAAGTTACTTAGGAATTCCTGTAACGGGTAACAGTCAACAACAAAGTTGCTGTTAAGCGTGCAAAGCTCAGCGCACAAGCGGATTTCACAGACTTTTTTCAAACAATGACTATAGGACTAACCTATTCAGCCGAATTTGTAGATTTTATAATGCCCTCAGATGTTAGTTTCTCTAACAGTGTTCTGAGATCATCCCTCTAGCTGAGTGGATCCGGTCTGGCCTTATGTACCACCAGTACTGAATTGGACTGGAGTTTAATTGAATGCTCAAAATTTCTAATAGATCCTGTACTATCACTAAACACCTCCGGAAGCTTCCAAAGGACCATAGTGGTACCATTTTTGGAAGTAGTTTCAACTAAATAAACAGGAATACTGGCTATAATCACAGTAGTTTCAGAACCGGGCACACGCATTAAACCCATTTTGGCTAAATACTGCCAGCCCACTAAGTTCCTCCCTTTTAAATCAACATATGTTTTGGTAAGCGTAATTCTTGTAAAACAAGTTATGTACTCAAAAAAGTATCCCAGTAGATCAATATCCAGCTCACCAATTGCTTTGAGATGTATGTCCAGTACATTGAGAGCAAAGTTCTTACCCAGTTAAAATAGAACACCCCATCCAATAAAATAATAATGGACACACCAGAATCAGCTATCAAATTCAGGGTAACATTATCGACACATACGTCACACGAAGGACAATTAGCTTTACCTAGTGAAAGAATAACATATTTGTTTTCTATCACGAGACCTGTGTCAATGGTGAGAACAACATTAGACAAATCAATAACACATTGATCTGCACCCACATTATTGACTCTGAGCAGAGGGTTTGCCACCCCTGCAAATGCTTTGGAAGTGACCCCTTTTCCTGCACTTATTGCAATTGTTTACCCACAGCAGGACAATATGAACTATTGCCATGATGTGATCAATACCCACATGTAAAATAAACAGTTTGACTTTTCTTTCACACATTTTTTGATAAACTTGTCCTTAGTGGAGATTGCATTTAAGGATGATCCACCAATACACGAGTTGACATCAATATGAAAATTGACTGATTGTTCTAAAGCCATGAGTTTACTAGATGCCAACGAACGTTCAATGGCTTTGACAAAATAAATTACTTCTGCTAGAGAGGGGTCTCTACAACTGAGAAGTCATTCCTGGACTTTCTTCAAATAACAACTGTACACGAATTGTTCTCTCATGTAAAAGTCAAGAGAATCCCCAAAGTTACAGGTGAATGTCAAGAATCTTAAGCCTGATAAAACTTCATCAATCCTCTCATCATGTGACTGATTTCTCTTGAAAAAGATGAACCTTTCTAATAGCACACTTGGTTGCTGTGAGAATTTGTTCCTTATCATCGTGACCGCTTCGACATACTCGTTCCAACCATCACTTTCACAAGCAGCAGCTTGTGCCACTGGTAAATTATCAAACATCTATTCCCATTCTTGGCACAAGTGGCTAAAAGTAATGCCTCTTATCTTTGCAGTTCAAATTTAGTGGCATTAGCAGCCACTAAATAATTTTCAAAAATACAGAGGCACTGTTTCCTTTGTACTGGAGGATTTAATGGATTCTGAAGGGTTGGTTGAATCTGCATCAATTGACTGCAAGACATAAGGTAAACTCTAAGCAAACAAAGGAATGAAAAACAAACAACATCAGGAGAATAATAAACAGCATCTCCAAAGGATGCAATATGCCGGCAGGAATATCCTTATCAACTTGTCATCCTTATTAGGAAATCATTGTAGAAAGAGTGATCAAAAGAAACTGGCAAAAGAAATTGACACAATGTAGTGGCCCAATCCAAGATGGCATCCATGTAAACATGTGATGAGATAATCTGTGCTGCAGGTCTTTAGATGTTCAGAATGGCAGAGCATTGATACATAGATCATACGGGAACACGCTTGCAGTGAACCAAGCATGTGGGGTGGCCCGGCGTGTAGAAACAAATGGCTGTGAAGACAGCTCATGACTGCAGACCTCTCATGGCACAGCTCGCACTGAAGCACTCACCAGGGCAACGCCCAAATGATTGCCAAAACAAAGCAATCCATGTCTAAAACCAGGCAATGCATGGGAAAGTAGGTCCAGTCAGAGTCCACCCAGGAGCAGCCAGGCAAATAGATGTCTCCAGTGGTCCCAGGAAGGACGAGCCAGATCAGAGCATACAGCAGCATTGACAAGGAGACCAGAGGAGAGGGTTCAGTGAGCTCCCACCAAAAATTAAACTTGTCTTAATGTGGTAAAAAGACTGTACCATGCAGATGGGACTAAACAAGTATAATAAGGAAAAGGGTAGGGTCCTAGGTCCTGTGATCCTCCTTGCAAGGAAGCACTGTGCCAAGTGCCTGAGAAGGTCGTTGACAACAGAACTTTCCTGTGGAGCACAGAACATGGAACACACATGAAAAATATCACAGCTCAAGGTAATACAACATGACACAACTCAAGGTGATACATGGCTCAAGGTAAAAACTTAACATTCTAGTACATCAAAATCACTACAATTCACTACACCACATAACAAATTACTGGTACACAGATGTATCTAAAACATCCTCTTGTTATGCCGCAGGCCGACTCGCGACCCGCGGCGCTACCTGTTTCCTCTTCGCCGGCACGGTGCAACCCGCGGCGCCCCCTCCCTCCTCTTCGGGGGCACCGCAGTACAGCAGCCCGCTGTGGCCATTTCAACGGCGTCGCGGAAAGCACCTGCGATGCCTGTTGGTTTTCAGGTATGCTGCATACTTGCGCGGCAACCCATCCGCTTCCCGAGGCACCTTGGGACATTACACTCACCTGGTGTGAGCGTCTGGTGATCTTCCTTCCTTGGGGGCCATATTGTTACTCTCCTCTTCACCTTGCTC
>CAWUFW010014464.1:360000-412367 GCA_963921515.1 Calotriton arnoldi | reverse complement strand
TGTTAGGATGGAGGGTATTGCATTCTACCAGGTGGGTACTGTGGAGTTTGTGTTGGGGGGGTGTGAGGGAGGTGCTGGTGACTATGGTCAGTGCTGCAAGTCCCCCTTCCCACCCAGCCAGCCAGATATCCCACCATGGAACGTGCTTGCATTGCAGGGAGTGTAAGTTGTCTCTCAGGATGTCAGTCAGTGGTGTCCTGCTGTTTGTTGGTGCACAGTTGGCAGCAGGGCCTTGTGCTCCCCACAGCAGTAGCCAGTGTCAGCCATCTTGTGAGTCCTTCTCCACTCCCTGTGATGTGAGCATGGTTCAGGGTGGTGTTGATGGGACAGTTGTGAGGCTGAGCAATGTCTGTGACTACGACTCCCATCATGCTATTGCCTCCACCCCCCTTCCCAGCATGCCCATGCTTCCTTCCTTTTGACTCTGCTTCCCTGTGGAGTGGGCTGGCTGTGCTGACAGGATGGCTGGGAGTGTTGTCCTGGCAGTTGTTTGGCTAAGAGTCCCAAGAGTGTCCCTGTGCTTCACACAACATAACCCAGGGTGGTGGTGCTTTGTGGGATCTTGTGTTAGGATGGAGGGCATTGCATTCTACCAGGTGGGTACTGTGGAGTTTGTGTTGGGGGGGTGTGAGGGGAGGTGCTGGTGACTATGGTCAGTGCTGCAAGTCCCCCTTCCCACCCAGCCAGCCAGATATCCCACCATGGAACGTGCTTGCATTGCAGGGAGTGTAAGTTGTCTCTCAGGATGTCAGTCAGTGGTGTCCTGCTGTTTGTTGGTGCACAGTTGGCAGCAGGGCCTTGTGCTCCCCACAGCAGTAGCCAGTGTCAGCCATCTTGTGAGTCCTTCTCCACTCCCTGTGATGTGAGCATGGTTCAGGAGTGGTGTTGATGGGCCAGTTGTGAGGCTGAGCAATGTATGTGACTACGACTCCCATCATGCTATTGCCTCCACCCCCTTCCCAGCATGCCCATGCTTCCTTCCTTTTGACTCTGCTTCCCTGTGGGGGTGGGCTGGCTGTGCTGACAGGATGGCTGGGAGTGTTGTCCTGGCAGTTGTTTGGCTAAGAGTCCCAAGAGTGTCCCTGTGCTTCACACAACATAACCCAGGGTGGTGGTGCTTTGTGGGATCTTGTGTTAGGATGGAGGGCATTGCATTCTACCAGGTGGGTACTGTGGAGTTTGTGTTGGGGGGGTGTGAGGGGAGGTGCTGGTGACTATGGTCAGTGCTGCAAGTCCCCCTTCCCACCCAGCCAGCCAGATATCCCACCATGGAACGTGCTTGCATTGCAGGGAGTGTACGTTGTCTCTCAGGATGTCAGTCAGTGGTGTCCTGCTGTTTGTTGGTGCACAGTTGCCAGCAGGGCCTTGTGCTCCTCACAGCAGTAGCCAGTGTCAGCCATCTTGTGAGTCCTTCTCCACTCCCTGTGATGTGCGCATGGTTCATGGTGGTGTTGATGGGACAGTTGTGGGGGGGGCAATATGTGTGACTGCGACTCCCATGATGCTATTGGCTACACTGACTTGGCCAGCATACACAGAATTCCTTCCTTTGAGTGGTCTTCACTGTGTGTTGGTGTTGTTGTGGTGGCTACATGTGTGGATGTGTGTGTTAGTTCTATTTGTGCCACTGCCTAGCTGTAGTTGTGGTTGTGTTTGTACATGTGTTGGCACAGTTGGATGTGACTTTTTTTGATGGCATGTGTTGTGTTTATCTGACTGACATACACATTTTGGGATGATTCTGTTCTAGTTGCTGTGTAATTGCTATGAGTGCATGGTTTGACTCTCCCCTTGACAGTGATGTGTGTGTTTTGTGGCAGTATATTGTGTACATTTGTTGTGTACTCACCAGGCTCTGGGATGTCCTCTAGTCCATATATGCTCACTGGCGGTAGGATGGCCCGCACCTTCTCCTCCCAGGGCCTGAGGTATATTGGCTTGGCAGGAGGGCCACTGCCGGTGTGTTGGCTGTTGATGTAGTCTTGCTTCAGCAGTTTCCGTACCCTCCTGCGCACGTCATACCACCTGTTCTGGATGTCGGTCTTTGTGCGCCGACATGGTGATTGGGCGTTCACCCTGTTGATGATCCTCTCCCACATCTTGGTTTTCTGCGACATGGGGGTCTGTTGGACCAATGTGCCAAACAGCTGTGGCTCTACCCTGAGGATCTCGTCTACCAGGACTTCCAATTCACAATCTAGGAACTTGTGATTCTTCTTGGGGGCATGGTGATGGGTGGTGATGGTGGGTGATGTGTGTGTTGGTGTGCAGGTGAGGGTGTGTGGGTGTGTGTTGTGCTGGGTGTATGTGAGGTAGGTATTTGTTGGTGTGCTGCTGGTGTGTGGCTTGTGTGAGGGATGAGCTGTGGGTGTGTGGTTGCTTTCTCTTGGGTGCTGGCAGTGGAATGGCATTTGCAAAGGCTCATGGTAGTGATTTGTGTCCTTTATATAGGTGGAGTTGTGGGTGTGTCTTTGTTCTCTGTCCCCACCCCCAGTATTTATTGGCTTGGTAATTGCTTGTTTGGCCTTTTTTGGTTGATTTTTCCTTTGTGCTGTTTGTGTATGTTGGAAACGTTCTTGTGACCGAGTCGGACCCTGCATTGGTCTCGTACGGTGTTTTCCGTTTCGTTCACGCTGTGTTTGTGCAGTTTTGTATGCTGCGTACGCGTCGGTCGCGGTGTATTGTGTTGCTTCGGCTCGGTTTTGTATGCGTGTCGGTCGTGCGGCTTGTCCTCCGTCCGACTTCGGTCGTGTTTTCGCGCCTTGCATCGTACTTTGCGGGTTGGAGTTGGCGGGTACGATCGGTCGGATTTGTTCCGGGTGCGTGTCGGTCGGTTGGATTCGCGTGTTTTCCGGCCGGATTGCTATTTTCCGGCGGCTCGGTCGGTCGGCTTGGTTTCCTGACGTGTCGGTCGGATTTATCGCGGCTTGCATCGTACTTGGCGTGTCGGGCGCCACTGGTACGTGTCGGTCGGTAATTTTTCCGGCTCCGAGTCGGTCGGTGCTTTTCCGGCCCGAATCGGAATCGACCCTTAATGTTTCTTACATGTTTCAATAGTAGTCAGAGAGAGGACATGTCCTGCTGCTCTTGACATCACAACTAATTGCTATCAGGGAAAGGTGAAGATAATTGCTTGGATCTCTGCTCCACTTCCATTAGGTCCGAGAGGGAATCGCTCTTTTAATTTCTCTCTATTTCAATAGCAGTGGAAACACCCCTTTCACCCAGAAGCTGCACCAGATTTGGTGTGTGGCCATGATACTGTAAGAAAGGAATGTTAAAAATAATAATAAGCCTTCTAGTTTTGTCTACTGCACAGGCAGCACCTGATCAAGCTGGGATGAAGGTGCTCCGTGGACCATTGGTAGAAACAGTGGTGTAGCAAGGAGGGGGGCGGGCCTTACCGGCAGTCACGCGGGGCGGCAAACACAGGATTTGTTCACCAGCACCCCCCACCCGCTCGTACGGCCACCGCGGCAAAGGCTGGGACCGCCACAGGTGGCAAAAGGCCTAGCTATGCCACTGGGTAGAAACACGATACACCTTACTCCAAGGATACTCACACTGGACCCTTTAAGTTATTGGGCAGCCACATATATGTTTGTAAAACCTGAATTGCCTTCACACCACACCAATGGACTCCTACATCAACATTTTCTGTGGCTACTAACTCCACGCTTACTACTACATAGAGGGAGACTTTTGATCTTCCTTCGTTTACATGAGACACCAGAATGACAAACTCCACACTATATACCCATGCGTGCATGAACACATTTAACAAGACTTGGCTCGCACAGAATAATGGATTCCAAAGAAAGATGAAATAATCCTGCTGGTTACCTAAAGGATGCATACAAACAGGGAGTCGTTTTCGGGCCAGATGTCAGCAGAGAAGTAAAGGGTAGAAGTGCCAACATTATAAAAGATATAATGTTAAATAGAGAGCATTGCTACTGGTCCCTAACACAGAAGGATGTCCGATTCACAGTTAGGAAAAGTAAATGGCAGCAGCCATAGTCCAGAGGATCTGATCAGCAGCGAGACCCATGAGGCTGCGGTACATGTTGTCGTCCAAGCTCAAAGAAGTATTCTGCATGAGATGTGTGGGAATGCAGGATAGTGGATATGTTGTGGAGTTGGATGTTTTCCCTGATTTGGACTGTCGCATGGACAACCTGGCATTGTCAAAGGTGAACATGGAGATATCCCTCACTAGCCAGGACCCCTGGGACTCTGCCTGTAGTGGAAAGCTAGCCTCCCAAGCCTCCCAAGCCTCCTCGACTCTCAAGGTAATGTAGTCAAAGTAAGGTTCAAAGGAGGTGGTGTGGAGTTTGGAGTCCAGGTACAGGATGTTCTCTTTTAGCTCATCTGATGGAATTCCAAAAATGTTACTCATGATTTGAATTTGAACTCCAATCAGATGGCATTTTAATCTGAAATTTATACCACTGATGGAATCTGCCTCACCATAGCAACTTTCTACCTATGGTATATTATAGATGGAAACTACCAGCATCTTTTCAGGGAAGAATTGAAAGGAGTTATGTAGTACAGTGTGTGGCTGGAGATGTAATTTAAGCATATTATATTTTGTGACTGACAGTTTATATTGTCAGTATTTTCTGATTTGATTAAACATGTATTTGTTTGATCCAATTCAGTGCACTTAGGCCACACCATTACCTTAATTGTCTGTTGGACATGAGTATTAAGTTTGAATTATTACTCAAATCAATATTTTCAATTAGTGTCATAAGGATGAAAGGGTGCATGTGCGATGGTGGAATTCAAGATTGTGGCTTTAAATTAAATATTTCTAATGGTTGCTAGACTCATTGAGCTGCATTAACAAGTATTTTGTCAAAGGTGCAATGAAAAGTCCATTGAAGAGTAGAGGAGAGGGGTTTTGGCTGCATTGGAGAGTTGGGCATGCCTAAATCTATTAAGATTATTTTGAAAGTCAGTAGAAACAGTACCCTCTGGACTTCCCACAAGAGGTTAACAAAACAGACATGCTGAAGGGTGATCATCAGTACAGAACAAATACACAGATTCAATCATTATTAATACAAATACAGGCTTAATTTATTGCAACCTACTTTCAAAATAATCAAGTCAAGTCGTATTTATAAAGTGTGGCTTGTCACCCGCGAAGGTATCAAGATGCTAGCTGAAGGTCTCAGTCGAAAAGCCAGGACTTGAGCCCCTTTGTGAAGTCGGTCAGCGAGGGCAAGGTGCGGAGGTGGAGGGGTAGGGTGTTCCAGGCTTTGGAGGCGAGATGGGAGAAGGAGCGTCCTCCGGCGCAGCAGCAGGAAATGCATGGGATCTGTGCGAGGGCGAGGTGTGCGGAGGGAGGTTCCTGTGGAGTCAGTGGAAGTGCAGACGGTGGTTCATGTAGGCGGGTTGTTGGTCATAGAGGGATTTGTAGGCGTGTGTCAGTAGCTTGAACTGGTCTCTCTTCTGGACTGGGTGCCAGTGGAGGTCGTTCAGGTGCTGGGTGTTGTGGGATCTCTTGGGCACGTTGAGGATAAGTCTGGTGGCTGCGTTCTGGACCATCTGTAATCATTGTAAGAGTTCTGTGGTGATGCCTGCATAGTGTGCATTGCCATAGTCCAGTCTGCTGTTGATGAGGGTCCTGCATTACTGTCTTCCTGATGTTGATGGGGAGCCACTTGAAGATTTCACAGAGCATGTGGAGTGTGTTGAAGCAGGCTGAGGAGATGGCGTTGACCTGACGTTTCATGGAGAGTTCTCCGTCAAGGATGATGCCGAGGTTGCGGACATGTTCTTTTGGCGTGGGGGTGGGTTTGAGTTCCGACGGCCACCAGGAGTCGTTCCAGAGGGCTGTCTGTTTGCAGAAGATGAGGACTTCCATCCTGTCTGTGTTGAGCTTGATGCAGTTGTCCTTCACCCAGGCTGAGATGTTCTTAATACAGTTGTGGAAGTTTGTCTATGTCAAGGTGGGGTCGGCTGAGAGCGATAGGATGAGCTGGGTGTCGTTGGCATAGGAGATGATGTTGATGTTGTGCGATATGACAATATCTGTGAGTGGTGTCATGTATATTTGAAGAGGGTTGGGCTGAGGGATGAGCCTTGGGGGACGCTGCAGATGTTGTGCTTGGCTTGGGATGTAAAAGAAGGGAGTCGGACTCTCTACGTGGGTCCCGTGAGAAAGGATCCACCTGATCACATCATCTTTTATACCAATCTGGTGTAGGCGATCAATGAGTGTCTGGTGGGAGACCATGTCGAAGGCTGCAGAGAGGTCAAGCAGGATCAGGGCGGCTGATTCTCCTCTGTCAAGTAGGGTGCCAATGTCATCAGTTGAGGCGAGCAGGGCTGTCTGGGTGCTGTGGTCGGTTCGGAATCCTTTGATTGGGAAGGGTCCATTAGGTTATTTCTCTCCAGGTGTTTAGTGAGTTGGAAGTTGATGGAAGAACGGGAGAAGGGAGATAGTATGGTAGTTCTGGAGTTAGTTGGGGGTCTGTCAAGGGTTTCTTGAGGAAAGGTCTGACCTTGGCGTGTTTCCAGGCATCTGGATGGTTGGCAGTGGTTACTGAGGCATTGAAGATGGTGGTGAGTTGGCGGCTGATCTAATCTCTTCCGAGGTTGAAGAGTAATGGGGTTAGGGGTCGGTGGATGCCCCTAAGTGGATGGAGTTCACAAGGGTGTCTGTGTTCGGTGTGCAGAGCTGTTCCCAAGCGGAGAGTGGGTGGTCGGCGGTGGTGGTGGTCGATCGGAGGCTGAGGGGGTTGGAGGGTTGTGGATCGAAGTTTTATAGATGGTCGTCATCTTGTTGTAGAAGTGGTCGGCGAGTGCGTCGCAGAGTTTGTGAAGATGGGATGAGCTTTTCGGTGGCTGACGGGCAGGTGAACTCTCTGAGGATGGTGAAGAGTTCTGCAGCTTGGTTGGCGCTAGTGTCGATACGGTGGGTCAGGGCTTCGATTTTTGCGGTTTTCATCTGTCAGTGGTAGTTGTTGAGGTGGCTCGGTCAGTGTGGTTCCTGCTAGTGCGCCATCTTCTTTCTACTTGTTTGCATCGGCGTTTTGGCGTGCTGAGTTCCGGGGTGTACCAGTTGGCTTGTTAGGAGGGTCTGTGCATTTCAGCATGTTTGGTAGGGGCGACTCGGTCGGTGGCATTGGTGATCCAGTCGCTGAAGTTCTGTACTGCCCGGACCCAGTTGGTGGCGTCTCTGGGCTGCGTAGTGCTGAGAGTTCATTCCATTGTTTCTGGATGACCTTGGACCAACTGCGGAAGGGAGAGCTGTGTCTGTTGGGGAGAGTGCGGGCGAGTCCGGCAATGGTGAAGTGTACGATGAAGTGGTCTGACCAGGAGTTCCAAAGTGTGGCTGTACCGGATTCTGTTGATGGAAGTGAAAATGGGGTCCAGTGTGTGTCCTGCTTTGTGCGTGGAGTCAGTGAGTAGCTGCTTGAAGCCGATGTGGTCTAGTCTTTCCAGGAGGTCGGTGAAGTTGGTGTTGGTGGCGTCGTCTAGATGGAAGTTGAGGTCCCCTAGGAGGACATAATGTTCGGAGTCGATGGCCAGCAGGGTGATGAATTCAGTGAAGGCGTTGCTGAACCAGGTTTGTGGTCCTGGAGGTCTGTACACGAGGGTGCCTTTGATGGTGGTGTTATTGTCGTTGTGGATCTGGAAGTTTATGTGTTCCATGGTTGGCGTGGTCTCGTCTGTGATGGTGCAGGTGATCAATTCCTTGTGTTTGATGGCGATGCCGCCTCCATTTTGGTTTACGCGGTCACGGTGTTTCATCTTGTAGACGATGTGTATTGCTGTGGCGATGTTCTGCGCTGATGCTGAGGTGAGGCAGGTCTATGTAATGAAGATTACGTCAGGGGTGAGGGTGGAGATGTTGTCCCAGATTTCGGTGGTGTGTTTGCAGAGGGACCTGGAGTTGAACAGGATGCATCTAAGTTGATCTGGCGAGGTCTCGGCCGGGGTGGACTGCGAAGTGCAGAGGTTGTCAGTCTTAGAGAGGAGGTGAAGCAGCAGTGGAGGCAGGAGAACGGTCCCATTGTGAAGCGTGGCGATGCAATGCAGCAGTTGTTGTTGCAACCGGGGTCTAGGTGCAGAGATCGACGGCGGAGTACCTGTGGGGGTCTGGCAGGGGGGCAGGGTTCCTGGCACTGGGTGCGGTCCAGGCACAGATGGGCTTGCCTTTGGCGTGCTAGCGGTGCAACTGTTGCGCGCAGCCGTGCTGCAGCTTTCTTTAAGTAAGGAGTGGTGCTGGGGAGGCAGAAAGCGGGAAACTAGGGAATGGCAGGAAAACGGTGAGGATCCTGGAGCCTAAAGGCAAAGGAACCTGGGAGGTTGGAGGGCTGGGGCAGAGCAGCGCTGGGAGAGCAGAGGCCTGAGTGGCTGTCTACCGAGTCTTTCTTCAGGCAGGAGAGGCCTTGTAGCAGTCAGCTGTGACTTTCACGAGGAGCGCTGTAAGGGACCTGCTTCAAATATTTGGCTGGTAGGAATCCCACTCTTCTAGATGTTTTCTAAAATCATTTGATTTTTAAAACATTTTGGTGAACTGGAAAGGTGTTGAACCTTAAGCATTTCTCCAAAACTATCTGTTTCTGTGCATGTGATGCAAAACTATATACGATAGAACAGAAGCAAAAAACTGAAACTTTTCTGTGACATTTAAAAAAACAAATTCAAATAATGATAACAGGGCTTGGTAACCCAGATAACGTTTGAAAAAATTAAAATTATAATCTTTTATTTTGATTGCAAATGGATTCAGATATAGATAGACACATATCCAACATGGTTGCTTTCATTATTCAAAATCAGCAACGTCTATAAGCCGCCTGCAACTGATGCTAAGGAGAAGTGAATATTTTAGATGACAGGGAATGTGTCACATGCAGGCTCTGCCACGCAGAACTGTGGCTTCACAAACATCAACTATTGTTCTAACTGAACGAAAATTCAATCCATTTTCCAAGTTTTTTTGACGGAGTCAGGCCATCAGAATTAAG
Source organism: Calotriton arnoldi (assembly GCA_963921515.1). Classification (NCBI taxonomy): domain Eukaryota; kingdom Metazoa; phylum Chordata; class Amphibia; order Caudata; family Salamandridae; genus Calotriton; species Calotriton arnoldi. The sequence continues at coordinate 403,374 of CAWUFW010014464.1, read as the reverse complement.
GAAGAAGCAATCAGCAATCAACTACTTTGTTTTCCTTCGGGAGCAGATAACTCCAAGTATTGAAAGGCAACAGGAAACGAGCTAGCATAAACCACTGAATGGCGAATGGCACCATAAAAATCATATTATTGTGTCTTCAAGGCTCGAAATTAAAGATGCCTTGAATTCAGGAAGGTTAGGCATGGGTACAGCCATGCTGTAGAGAAGTCCACCAATGCTGAAGCCCTATTAAATAAAAGCATTCCACTCTAAGTGATAAAACTAAATCAGTGGTTCTTAATCTGTGGTCCCGGGACATCTGGTGGTCGGCGAAGCCTACTCATGGGGGTCCACGACTGCTCAGAAAAATTAAATAATATTAACAGATAATAAAGTAAGAAGCAAAACGTAAAACTGAAAATGTGAAAACATTCTGTATATGTGAAGAATTTTAAAATTGGAGGCTAGAAATAAAGTTAGTATCCTCAGCTTGATTGGTGGGAGCAGTGCAAGTGCATCAAACATAATATAGTATGGATGACGAGTGCACTCAATTGAATTGAGAAATGATCCAACCTTCTGATTGAAATTAAAATTTAGATTTTTTTATTTTTGTTTGTAAATGAAATACAATATTTAATCATTTGTGTATTTGTTTGATGAATACTTATTTCTGTGCTTTTTTGTGTATTGTTCAAATGATTGAAAATGCATAAGCTGGGGTCCCTGGATTTCAATAATGACTCAGTGTGGATCCCCGGGTTCCAGTACTGATTAAGTTGGGGGTCCACAAAAGTCAAAAAGATAAAAACCACTGAACTAAATCATTCCGACGGTCCTGGCACCATTTCACAAGCAAGAGCTTTCAGGAAGGGAGGGGCTATGTCGGAGAATCACGCCTCCGAGTAGCTGCTAGTGACCACGCCCCCCGGCGGTAATGGCGGTCCGGCAATCTGGCGTTCGTTGTAGCAGCAGCAGCAGCAGTTCCTGAGGAAATTGTACTTCAAGCAGCGTTCCGTAGCTGAAAAGGATAGGGGGATTTCTCGTGTGCAGTCTCCTGCTGGAGGAAAGTTCGGCAGATCGACGGGAGCACTGGTCAGCGGTTTTTGGGAAAAAAAAACGTTTCCACGCTGTAACGGCCGTTCCGGATTTGGATAATTGGGTGGCGGCTGTTGTGCCTTTGTCGTTCTGGACGGAGAAGACGAGGGTAACGGGCAGCTGGAGAGGTGAGGAGGTTGTGAGCCGCGAAGTAGCGGAGTTGAAGTTAAGGTGAGGTGAGTGGCTGAGAGTATATTCAAAGGATTAAACATTTAAACGCCGTTGTTAAAGGGGAGAAGTTCTGGCCCCGGTGGTTATTGCGTCTACCTTCAAGCAGGACTTCCGAGCAGGATTGAAATATGGGGAGGCATAACAAACAGAGCAACGCCGTTGGTAAAATAGACTCAGCAACTGGTTTAAAGGCAAAGACTCGCCTGGCACAGGCGCAGGCAAAGGCATTCTTTTCTGGGGTAGGAAGAGCAGGACTTGTGGGGATCTGCCCGGACCATAATTCCAGCTTTGAGAGCTCTGAGGATGAACCTGCGGTAGAGCCCATTGGAATAGGTCAGGGAGGCAGAGTCTCCCCACGATATCCATAGTGGAAAACGGTGAGACTGGCAAGTCAAAAGTGGATATTCCTTTTACTACTGAAAGCAGTAAAGAGGAGGGAAAGAGTGTTAAGGAGTTTCCCTTTTACGAAGGGGCTACAGCAGTCTGTCCCCCTCAGTCCAACCCGTCTCAGACCGGGGTTGTTGCTAGTCCATGCCAGCTCCCTCTGGATCTTAGTTCATCCTCCTCCCCCGCTATCTCCTTTGCCTCTCCAGTGCCTTCATGCGTTCAAAATTCTCCATCTGCGATTTCCACGAGACAAGAATTGCTTGATAATTCTGCCCCTTTACCTGCTGTGAAATCTGGGCTGCAGGTATGTTCTCGGCCAGTCCAGAATCAGATGTGGATTGATAACAACCCGGCACTTTCTTTAGGACTCCAGGAACAGGATCAACAGGTTCAGCTAAACCAGCAAAAGACTTCAATTCAGAAGCTAAAGACCTCTAAAAAACTACAGTTGATCCATAACCAGAAGAACCAAGAGGTGTCAGGTACTTTGCAATTTCCAGCCTCCGATTCAGTCTCAGTTTCTGATTCCGGTGAGATATTAGTAGAGGATCCAGCAGGGACAATTTCTACTAAACAATTTGAAATTAAAACACTGCTCAATCTCATTCTTGAAGAAATACAAGATATGAAGAGGTCGCAGGAGAACGAAATTGCTTCCCTCCATCTTCGTCTAGAAAAAATTGAAGATGCAGTGGCTGGTCTCCCAGTTAAGATCCAGGAAGCGGAATCCAGGATTTCTCAGTTGGAGGATCAGATGTCCGGACTGTCTATTAAAATACGCGAAGTCACTAGGGATAGGAGCTCCTTAGAAAGTAAGCTCGAGGAGCTGGAAAATCACTCTCGTCGCTCCAATTTACGTTTAGTGGGAGTTCCGGAGAGAATGGAAGGTACTCAGATATCACAATGGGTGGAATCCTTCATTAAGGAAAAGGTCCTCCCCGAGTTCAGCGGGGACCTAACAATTACCAGGGCCCATAGAGTCCCATTCCATCCTTTGCCAAGTACAAGTGGCCCTCGCACCATCTTAGTCAACTTCGCAGATTATCGTATAAAGGAGAGGATCCTGGCTAAGGCCATACAAGCAAGGCAATTCCCGGTTAATGAAACCTCAAACTGTAGAATTTTCTCTGATATGTCTGCTGCTGCGGCTCGGAGACGCAAAGAGTTTGTGAAGTTGCTTTTTCTGTTTAAAGCTCAGGGCGCACAGGCGTCAATTGCCCAGCAGTCGAAACTGCGGGTTCTGGTCAAGGGAAAATTTCATGTGTTCTCCAATCTAGAAGATGCCCAGGACCTCCTTAAGGAAATGTCAGGTCCATAATGTATTGATGGATATATGAATGCCGTTTTCTGCTAGTAGATGTGATGGTCGGGTGGGGCGGGTCACGCTGGGTGCAGATTCATGGCACCCTTAAAGGTAGTGGGGGACGGAGAGGTGGTTAGCGTGGTGGTGTACCTCTCCGGAGGGGTGGGTTGAAGGGGGTGGGGAACAGGGCAGAAAAAACAGCAGTAAAAAGAGCAGGAGTAGGGGGCTTAGTGTAAAATCTTTTAGGAATATGGGAATGTTTAAATCTTTCTATTTTTCTTTGGTATTTTTTTTTTTTTTAGGAGAGAATGATTAATTTATGCCGTATTAGATCTATCAATGTGAATGGGATATTAAATAAATCCAAATACGGAGCTTTAATAAGGTGGCTAGTGTCTTCCTCCCCACAGGTATTATTTTTTCAGGAAACTCATTTAAAAACAAATCTCCCAAAGTTATATCTCCCTAGGTTTTTTTCTCATGCTTTTTTTGCTTCAGCTGGGTTGGCCAAAAGAGGAGTTGCTATATATTTTTGCCGTAGTCTCCCTTGGGTATTCGGTCAAATTAGGAGAGATCCCCTGGGACGGTGGCTGTGGGTTGAGGCTAAGTTAAATGGGACAATTCTAAACTTTATCAACTACTATGGCCCAATAGTGGATGATACCACAGCCCTAAAAAGATCGGGGAGATACTCAGGGGGCCCCGGGACAAATAATTTTGGGCGGAGATTTCAATTTTATTCAGGATCTGAAGAAAGACACCTCGAATAAAAAGAAAAAAGAACTGAAACCTCAAACTAAGAAAGTATTGGAGGCCATAAAACAGGAGTATCTATTGGTCGACCAATGGCGTAAATCTAACCCTACTGCGGCAAAATTCACCTGTCATTCTAATCAATTTCATACGGCCTCCCGGATCGATTTTTTTCCTCACTTCACGATCTTTGAAGGTTTTAGATACTACGATAGGGGCTAATCCATTTTCAGATCATTCCCTTATAACAATAGTGTTCGAAATTGAAGTGGGAGTAAAGACGCAATCCAGGTGGCAGATGGATCGTTTACTCCTGAAAGATTCCAACTGGGTAGTACAAACCAAACAGTGGATAATTGAGTTTTTTTGTATAAATGAAGATACAGCAGAAATCTTTTCGGTATGGGGTGGGTTTAAGGCAGCAATGCGGGGACAGATAATTGCGTATTCAGCCGCCCAGCTGAGAAAAAGGCGGGTCAGGATAAACCAACTTCAACAAGCTGTAAATGATGCCATGAACCTGAGAAATACTCTGCCACAAGGGAGTAAAGATGTTACCACCCAGCTAGAAAAGGCAAAGTTAGCCTTAAAAGAATTTTTCTTACTTGAAGAAATTAATAGCTCCAAGACTTTTCAACAGAAAGTTTACGAGGAGAATCAAATGGTGGGAAAAATGCTTGCTGGGCAAACCAAATTAAAACAGGAGAAAGCCTTAATTTCCGAAATAATTGATCCCAAGACCCAAAATATCTGTAGAGACAAAGATGATATAGCACAAGTCTTTTTGGAACATTACTCACAACTGTATTCTACAAATTACGAGGTAGATGTAGACTATATCAGTAAATATTTTGATGAAGTAAATCTTCCTATCTTATCAGGCGCGTCAGCTGAACAACTTGAGCGCGAAATTTTGGCGGCTGAAATCATAGATACGGTAAAATCAATAGCAGGGGCGAAGGCCTGTGGAGCAGATGGGCTCCCAATTGAATTTTATAAGATCTTCTCTAAAGAGTTGACTCCCTTTTGGGAAAATTATTTAATGTTATTAAATTGGGAGGCGCGGTGCCTCCCAGTTTTAAGGAGTCCATTATTATTAGTTTTGTCAAGAAGGGTAAGAACTATAAGGATGTCAACTCTTACAGGCCGATTAGTTTGCTTAATGCGGATTTTAAGATCTTTATGAAAATATGGGCTCAACGTTTTATCCCCACCGCTAAGGCGTTAATCCACCCTGATCAGTCCGGTTTTGTGGCAGGGAGGTCTATGTCTTCAAATACGGGATTTTTAATTCAGGCCCTTGATTATGTTACCAATAATAAAATTCCAACTTTAATCACAATGGTCGATGCCGAGAAGGCATTCGACCTGGTGAACTGGGATGCACTCTTTATCGGAATGCAAAAATTTGGCTTCCCTGTTCAGGTAATTAATATGTTGAAAATCATTTATCAAGGAGCCCAAGCTCGGGTGGTAATTAACGCCAATACGGTAGGGGTAATTAGTATAAATCGAGGCACTAGACAGGGCTGCCCGTTGTCCCCTATTTTGTTTACTTTTTTCATCGAGCCGCTAGCATTAAGAATTCGCGGAAATCCTGAAATTAAACCACCAATAGAAGGGATGGCGAAAATTAAATTATTCGCTGACGATATAATTTTATACCTGCAACCAGACAAATTAAATCTTGATCTGGTTCTATATGAATTCAGTAAATATGAATTGATAGGTGGATATAAAATAAATCAAAATAAAACTGAGGTTTTAGTTCTGAATGTGGACTGTAATTTTTTACCATTGAACTTAAAATCCCAAGCTTTAAAAACAGAACCGATTAGATACTTGGGCATTTACGTCTCCAACCAATTTGAACAACTATTTAATTTAAACTATTTAGTAATGCGTAATAAAATTAAAATCTTGCTTGATAGATGGATTCTCCTACCATTAACTTTGATTGGCCGGGTCGCACTTATTAAAATGTCGATACTTCCCTTATTGGTTTTTCTTTTTATAAATGTTCCGTTAAAAATCCATTCCCATTTCTTTAAAGATATTGAATCAATGATTAGGGATTTTGTTTGGAATCGAAAAGCATCCAGGGTTAAGCTGCCTATATTACAGCTAGGAACCACGCAAGGGGTCTAGCATTACCAAATATTCGTATTTATTATTTGGCAGCGGCTCTGGATCTCTCAGCTCGTTTATTGGATCCCGATGGTTTGTTTGATATGTTTTTTTATGATAGAATGATTCAGGAATCAGGATTGCAGGTTCCTATTTTTTTAAAACAGCTAAATTACCAAAAAGACCCGATATAAGACGATTCGGGACCTTTCCGATAGACTTCAGTCCTTTTTTAAACAGGCCGGGTTTGGTGGATTTTATTATTTGAACTTGGAGGAGTGCAAGGTCTTTGGACTTCAAATCCATTCTAGCAAGCTTAAGAGATGGAAGGACTGTGGTCTTGGAAAATTGGGTTCCTTCTTTATCTCACAAAAACGTATTACTTGGCAAGAGGTTTTAGATAGATCTGACAATCGTTTAAAGACGGGCTTTTTGGAATATTTGCAGATTCTAAGTTTTATAAATAAATTTAATATGTTGTCATGTGGGTTTCCATCTGCTCAGGTCAATGCCCTGTATAAAGCTAAATTAGAAGGAGTGGGTAACTGGTACACCTTACTGAGAAAGGGTCAAGAGTCTCCTCTGGTTGAAGAAGTTCTGACCAAAATTACTCGTGAAACTGATTGTTCTTTCACGAGACAGGAGTGGGAACAGATTTCCCAGTTAGGAAGTAAGTCCCATAGAGCTGCTAATTTTAAAAGGATGTCCTTTTTATCTCGTTGGCTGGCCTAGCTTACTCCAAAGGCTCTTAATAAACGTTTTCCGGGAGTAGAAAATAAATGTTTTCGTTGCCAGCTTCAAGATGGGGGTGATTGGCTTCATATATTTTTTATATGCCCGAAGCTTGAATTATTTTGGCGGGAGATCTTTACGTCAATAAGCCTGGCTATTGAAAAAACGCTCAACCCCAAAGCTGAGATGGCTCTCTTTGGCATGTCTAGAAAAAGATCTGATTTGTCTAAGGCCGAAGAGACATATTCAGCAATCTGTTCTTTAGTAGCCCGCTCCTTAATCCTCCAAAACTGGAGGTCTGAGGATATACCATCTTATTTAAAATGGGTGAATAAAATGCAAAAGATAAAAAGGTTTGAAGAGGCTTATGCAAAAAGAGTTGGGGCAATGAAAAAGTTCACCAATATCTGGAAATGTTTTGATAGTGGTAAATCCAAGGATGGCATATAGTACTGTAATATGTGGCTGTTTTTTCTATTTTCTATGTAATATAAAATCTTTGTACAGGTATGTTTGCACATTTATGTCGTAGGGTTTTTTTTTGTTTTTTTGCAAAACCAGTATGTCCACCAAATTAATAAAATGTGTTTATTGGTTGGGCTAAGGTAAAATATAAAAAATAAGGTTATTTATCCCGGCCATATTATTTTATTCTGCACATTTAGCACTTTATAGAAATGATGATTGTAGAATTGTAAATACTCGGCACTTTTTATGCATTAATGTGTGTTTGTATTGTTAGCATTTTTTGTACAATAGAAATTAGGGTATGGGGAACCTGTAAAAAAAAAAAAAATATATATATATATATTTTTTCTCCTGTCTTCTATCATTAATATTATCAAAATGTTATTTATGGTAATTAATAGATTTTACATGTTTTTTCAATGACTGTTTTATTATGGATCATTGTTTATTGTAGATTTCTCTTCACCCATCTGCTCTGCTCAATAAAAAATTATTTAAAAAAAAGAGCTTTCAGGAAGTCTTTGAAAAGATTGGAACATTTCAACTCATCTTCAGACTGGGTTCACTGTGATATCTCAACATCAATGTCTTTGGAACTGTGGGTCTAGTCCGCCCAACATTTTTCACCAGCCACCCGCAAATATTGACTTTAGTTGGTGCTTGTACCTTAAAACTTAAAAATTCATATCGGCAGTCCCTAAATTCCGTTTCACCATTTTTGTGTCAATTTTTGTTCATTAAATTTAACATGGGTATCATAAATTGGTTTGGGGATGTTACTGTGTTTTTTATATATTTTTATTTTAACGCTTGATATTGTTGAATGCACAGCTCTCTTCTTCGAGGGAAAAACTGCTGCTTGTACCAAGAGGTGCGTCAGATTTTCAGTGAGCTCTCTTTTGACCTAAAAAGATCTTAAGTTGTTGACAATCACCCCTCCCAGACTAATAACCGAAAATCTCTCAGGTGCAACTCAGGTTCTTATTATTACCATGGTCATTCATTTCCAGCAATGCCATTGGCATTCATCATGTACATCACCAGGCAAACAGCATTTGGCTGCTCTAGAATTAGTCCCCTGTGCACTTTCACTGGTCTGTTTTTCCTCGCAAACTGGTTAAAAGGACAGTAACCTCTGCAACACAATTTTAAGCGTTGATGTGAACTGGATAACAGAGGCTATAAACAGGTGCACTGTCATGAGACAGTCGGCATAGCCATGTAATAATAGTGACATTTCTAGAGTTCACACCACGACACGAATTGTATCTAAGCACTATAAATAAAAGGTTTGACTACTACCCATCTCAGCTTATTAACCTCAGGATGAACTAATTAACTGCTGAAATGGCCCTGTCTGGATTGCGAAACCCTGATCTTTGTGAAACATCACTCCTGTCAAAAGCATTAAAAGTCCATATAAACAGTAAACTGTGTCCTGTACCTAAAAACGGTGACCTGGCTTCCGGTTACTGATGGATTTCTGCTGCAAGTGCTTTAAATGGATGAGCTATTATACAGCACTCAGAGGTTTCACAATGATCTTTGAAACATGTCCAATACACCCTTATTGGGGGTTCAAACTTGTGACAGACATTCACCACAGCAATCTCTGCAAAGCGACATTATCTGAGCTATCTAGGACACCTGGCAGTTTCTGGTTGAAGATCAACACACCTTTTTGTGCACAAGCCACTGAGCAGAACTGGAGTTCCTTGGGGTCACCTTACAGTACAGGAGGCATCCTCACTTCCTGTACTGCCGGAAGTCTGGAGTTCCTGCAGGATCTCACAGTGCCGGGGTGTATTTTGTTGCTTCTTTTGGGTGAACTCAACTTGTGCCCTCCCACCCCCCTCACCGCATAGGATCTCAACATTATTATAAACAAGCCTTGGCAGAAGTGCTGTTTTTATTGGTTAGCACAACATTAAAATCAGATCTATTACCCTTGGCAACGCTCGTTCCTCTATGTAATCAGTTGCCTTGGCGTTGATTTGCATACAATGCTGGCAATGTTTGCCTGTGGAGAGTGGTACCATAAGCCCAATGGTGTAGTCAGGTCAATATTAAAATTTAGTAAAGAGACACCTGGGCAAGGTGGATAATGACTAATGCAGGCATAACAATTTCAAATCAATCAAGAAACGGTTGTGATAAAACAAACATATATTCAAAAATAGATATTTATTAAATACAATCATGTAAAAAACATGTATTTTGTCCTTTTTTTTTTCACTTTTTTCTTGATCTATATATATATATATATCAAAATTAAATAGAAAATTTGATATTAAAATCACTTTTACCATCATTCAGTAATCTCTTTATAGAATTCATATAATACAATTTGATATACAGTGGTCAAGATACCTAGAGATATACCAAAAAATAATTCCTAATACGAAACAGATGATCCAACAGTCAAAAGCTTAATTGCAATCCTACAGTATAACGATGAATAAATGCTGGATGTAGAAACTGGCAGTATGTTGTTTATTCTACGCGCGTTTCGGCAATGCCTTCATCAGGGTACTGTTCCAAATTTTCACATATAGAGGAAACGAGCTCTCGGCTCTCCCGTCATGTGTAGGGAAGGCATCTGAATGTGCCGCTCGGCGGAGATAAGCTGAGCTTACTACCCTCGACAAGGCAGTGAAGCACTCTGCAGCAAGTAACGCTTACTCCGCAACCCAAGGTTAGAAGTAATCAGATCGTATACCTATCCTACACGGAAGCTATAATGAAGACTTGCGCCACATTTATCCTGTATTTGATTTGTTAGTAGCCGTTTCAACTTCAAATTTTATGCCACAAGCGTTTACTTACTCTATGGAAGCGATATTAATGAAGTTTCATCATCCCCTTCGATAAAGATAACATATCTGTCAGGATATCGGTCAAAGATTCGGACTATTATTGTCTCCCTCCACTCGTTTCCTCTATATGTGAAAATTTGGAACAGTACACATCTGATTCAAACCTCAGGATAGGAGCAATCGTGCTCTCCTGTCACGATGCATATTGCACATGGCTTTTCATCATCTCAATTCTTAGACATGTAGGAACCTTTTTAGACAGCATCCCGACCAGTTATCATTAGTAAATTCTGAGACGGAACCCTGATGAAGGCATTGCCGAAACGCGCGTAGAATAAACAACATACCGCCAGTTTCTACATCCAGCATTTATTCATCGTTATACTGTAGGATTGCAATTAAGCTTTTGACTGTTGGATCATCTGTTTCGTATTAGGAATTATTTTTTGGTATATCTCTAGGTATCTTGACCACTGTATATCAAATTGTATTATATGAATTCTATAAAGAGATTACTGAATGATGGTAAAAGTGATTTTAATATCAAATTTTCTATTTAATTTTGATATATATATATATATATAGATCAAGAAAAAAGTGAAAAAAGAAAGGACAAAATACATGTTTTTTTACATGATTGTATTTAATAAAAATCTATTTTTGAATATATGTTTGTTTTATCACGACCGTTTCTTGATTGATTTGAAATTGTTATGCCTGCATTAGTCATTATCCACCTTGCCCAGTTGTCTCTTTACTAAATTTTGCTTTTTCCCTGTCAGGGCACAGTATTCCTGTATACAGGGGCCCCGGTTCTTTTCCAAATAATGTCAGGTCAATATTATACTGTTTCTGAAAGTGACCTTGGTGCATCTAAACACTTTAAAGACTCTGTTTAGCAGACATTTGCATTTTGCGGTCTGTAAATCATTATTCTTACATCACACAGAATAATATACAACTTGTTGTGTTTTTCTGCTTGGAAAGTGTAAATTTAAGTGCTGTAAAAAACTAAATTAGAAAACAAAATTTAGAATGGGGAGCTGATCTGCTAGAAACAAATTATTTTAGCACAGGATCAAATATCACGGTAATATTATCACATACACATTCAATAAATGAAGTCATGCCCCATGTTAAATAAACTATAAGTAGCGAAACTGAAATATCTTGCAAATGCGCTGTAAAGTAATTTAATGTTCATTAATAACCAAACGTGTTTTGTTCTTCAGAGTTCATCAGTGTTAGAAAAGGACTGAAGCATGACTGTGGAGCTGATTAGCTGAAGTCAAGTGGTTATAAATATGCCATGAAAAGTCGATTTGTGGTTCCAGTAAGGATTTTAGCACTTGGCCTTTCTTGCCCTCTATTCAAAATCATTGATTTCGAATTTCAACCACTGCTGCTTCTGCAAATGACTTGTACTGGAAAGGGATACCTACAAAGGTGGCGCAGTCATGAATGAGGAGAGTGATGACACTGCCTATGAGCAGCAGATGTCTTATTCTGCACAGGAAGAAGCACCAATATGGCTGCTTACCTGTAGGAGCAGTTTTTTAGCTTGAAGAATTTTCTGGATTTACATACTGTACACTACTGTGATATCTAGTGTTGGGTCCGGACTTGCTTCTTTGTAGCCCCTTTTCTCTCTTTTTTTTTTTCTTTTTTTTTGCGTCGTTGACTATTTGGTGGTAGGTTTTCTCACTTATGACCAGGGGCCACTGGAATTATGCAGCAGGGGAGGGCCAAATTATGCAGCATGTTGACTAAATTAGGCAGCAAGAAAAGAAATAATCCGGCATAATGCACCACATTTTGTGACAGTATTTCATTATTTTGACATTTTTACACTTGCTAACATTGACAGGGCATAGGTTGCACCTCAATGGTACCAGTTTAACAACTAAATAAAGCTAAAACAACAGACAGGTAACCAGTCAAGCTTTGCATAGGGCCTTCCACTGTGTGGCAACACCTGTTGTTGCGTTTTTAGTAACTTTTGAACCATTTAAACTATAAACATGGTTTTGTTAAATCTGCAGTTTATGCAGCAGATGATGGATTATGTGGTAAATGCGACAAACCCATAATTATGCAAAAAATGCTGCGGCTGCAAAATCGCATAATTCCAGTGGCCCTGCTTATGAAATCAGATGTACACCCCAGAGGCCCATGTAACTGTTCTCTATTTTCAGATTCTTTTTCCCCTCTTTGGCAACTTAAAATGTTTCTTGGCCTTTCTATTGGTCTCACCTACTTCTTTGAGTCACCTCGTTTCAAGAGAGCTGGGAAGGTTGCATGTAAATCAAAAAGATCTTCAAGCAGAAAAATTACTTCAGGTAAGTAACAAGTTCGATTTTCAGTGTGAATCTTTTCTGGATTAACATGCTATACATAGATTTCTTAGCAGTATTTTCCCTCCGTGGTAGCTGGGTTTAGAGGAGTGTGCATTTGCAAACAGGTGTTTTAGTATTTTCTGCCCAACCCGCACCTCTCTGTTAGCATGTACATCCACACAATATTGTTTTGTGAAGGTACAGACAGAGGACCATGTGGCCATGGCGCAGATGTCATTGGAGACATTCGCAAGAAATGCTACTGCTTATTGCCTTGTCTTTGTGAAGTGTGCCTTTGTTTTTTCCCTCAAAGCAAACACAAGGAGATGATGGAAGGAGCGCTGAAACTTTTCAAACACTCACCCCCAGTCACAGATCTGGGTTGAATTCATCATCGTTCTTTAGCTCACTTCGCCACCCCAGTCCAGACCCAGCTAAATGCAAATCAGTCTTGACCCTGTGCCTCATGTGAACAGTCCAGCCCGAACTGCCAAGCCAGGTCTTCCCTGGACCGGAAACAAGCCAGGCTAGCTTGAATCCAGTGGCAAGGTGAGCAAGGGACCCACGTCTTGGCATACCTTGCCAACTTAGGGCAAACAAAGCAAACACAAAGAGGTGATGGACGGAGTGCTGAAACTTTTCAAACACTCACTCCCAGTCACTGATCTGGGTTGAATCCATCATCGTTCTTTAGCTCACTTCGCCAGCCCCAGTTCAGACACAGCTATATGCAAATCAGTCTTGACCCTGTGCCTCATGGAAACAGTCCAGCCCGAACTGCCAAGCCAGGTCTTTCCTGGACCGGAAACAAGCATCCTGGTACTGGTTTTGGGGTAACACCCCATATTAGCCAGGCTAGCTTGAATCCAGTGGCAAAGTGAGCAAGGGACCCACGTCTTGGCAAACCCTGCCAATTTAGGGCAAACAAAGCAAACACAAGGAGATGATGGACTGAGCGCTGAAACTTTTCAAACACTCACCCCCAGTCACAGATCTGGGTTGAATTCATCATTGTTCTTTAGCTCACTTTGCCACCTCAGTTCAGACCGAGCTAAATGCAAATCAGCCATGACCCTGTGCCTCATGGAAACAGTCCAGCCCGAACTGACAAGCCAGGTCTTCCCTGGACCGGAAACAAGCCAGGCTAGCTTGAATCCAGTGGCAAAGTGAGCAAGGGACCCACATCTGGGCATACCCTGCCAACTTAGGGCAAGCAAAGCAAACACAAGGAGATGATGGACGGAGCGCTGAAACCTTTCAAACACTCACCCCCGTTACAGATCTGGGTTGAATCCATCATCATTCTTTAGCTCACTTCGCCACCCCAGTTCAGAACCAGCACTACTTCTGCTGCCTTGTAGCATGCTTGGATTGTCTGAACTATACATCCTGCAATGGTCCCTTTCGGAATGGACGAGCCTTTAACTGCTGAGGCAAAGTAAGTGAAGAATTGACTCCACTTTCTGATTTATTATGTTTCCTCTAAGTGATATATGACTGCCCTTCTGAAATCTAATGTGTGGAGTGTCCTTTCTGCCTGTTACTTTGGCTGGTGGAAAAATGCTAGTAATTGAATAGCTTAGTTAACATGGAAGTGTAAAATTACCTATGGGAAAAACTGGGGGCTCGTCCTCATCATCACTTTGTCATTATGTATTTGAAAGTAAGGCTCTTGCATTGTGTGCCCGTGCAGTTCGTTCACTTTACACAATGACGTAATGGCGATCAAAAATGTGGTTTTAGGGTTCAGTGGCGTCTTATACAGAGGCTCAAAAGGTGGCTTCATCAGTTATTCCAACACCGAAAGTGTGGTGCAACTCAGGAGAGAGGATGTGGTGGGTGAAACTGGGGTGAAGAAAAAACTGGTTGCATGCAGTCCTCCTGAAACACAGAACTCCTCCTCTTGCCGACATCTGATGTGCTGTGCTGTGTATGTGCGCTATGTAGCAAGTCCAAGCTCATGTCTGCCCACCTGGCTGTGAATCACCGCCGTTCCTGGATTGAGCCGTTTGTCTTACGCATGGGCCGTAACGACAATGGATTGAATGCTGCGGTCTGTCCTCTCAGCAGTTCCGTATGACAAAAACGGAATGCTGCGGTTACCTGGCCTCCCATGCCTGTAGTGACGCGTTGTGCGCAGTGATAGTGCATGGCCCTGTATCTTGGCTGGTGTCTGAAATCTGGGGCATTTCTTCTTTCTTCGCGCAGGAGGCGGCGGACTGGACATGGAAGCCCAGTGAGGGCTTGGTTCGCGTGGTGCGGGGGTACCCCCTGCTGATGGGGGGGTTCTGAAGACCCCCGAAGTGGCGGGAACTCCGACAGGCACCCATTGAAAGACTAGCACTTCTTGGCAATAAAACAGCGGGAAAGGGGTGGTGGAGGCACGCTGCAGCACACCACAAGGGAGGGCAAGAGGAGGAGGTAAGTGCATCCTGTAATAACTGTTGAAATAGCAGTTTGTGGTTATTGTAATCAGTATAAGATTATTTTAAGATGCCTCCACCAAAGGAAAAAAGCGTAAAACGTCTGGGAGCAGTAAAAGGCAGAAAAACAGGTGGTATGAGAACTGATACACAGACTACAAGAGACCCGGTAGACCCTGTGTCTCATGCCATGAAGAAGTAATCCAAGCTGGAGCCGATAGTACCCCTGTAGTTGATAAAGCACACTCAACAAATTCACCAACTGTTTCAATAAAGGATGTTGTGGGGAAACACTTTAAACCCTTTGCGTTACAGGATTCTGCAAATGTGGGACATGTGGCTTCCAGAGGGGGTGGCCCGCAGGAGATGTTAGAAGACCGGGGGAAAGAAACTCTAGACTGTTTGGAATTTCAGATGTGGTTCACACCCGGCTTTCCTCCTCTCCCTTTTCTGTTCCGTCCCTCCGAGCTGAGCTTTGCATGCTCTGGTGAAATACTGGGGCAGAAGAGACTGTAGAAGGGATCTCATTAAGCAAGGAAGAATCTAAGAACGGTCAAACGAGGAGCATGCTGCCTGGTGTATCTGATACGACCGACTTGGTACTCCAGGGTGTGGATCAAGGGACCATGGCTACTTCGGCAGCAAACATTCACTCCCTACTGACAGGCCCTTCTCCAATTCTGGACGTCCTCCTTTTAATGCAAAAAACATTGCATGGACTATTTGAAGTTTCTCTTGCTGCAAACGAGTCATTGAGAGCGGAGGCTGGTCGACTAAAGGAGATACTCTTAGAATGAAAAGCTATTAATTCTTGACGTAGAAAAATAAAGGGTGGTGGGGTATAGACTGCGCAAATTAATGCAACTAAATGTATCAAAACAATTCAATCATGTATGAGAGTGCTCGAAGGGCATTGAACAGCGACCACCCTGCGTTGTTAGATGAGTGCAGACACTGTCTACACACATATGGTATAAAGAACAAAATCAATGTCCAGAGCATTGATTTTGTTCTTTAGCTATTAATTCTTGTATGCCCTCGCTTCTAAGGCCGATAGTTTCTCAAACAGTGAGCAGTGAGGTGCCTCAGGTCCAAGGAGGGGGAACAGGGATGTTCGACAGTATATGTATCTAGAAGTCCAATGTTAGTGAGGAGACAGAAATACGGGTGGGATAGGAGTTGGCGCTTGGGTCAATTAAATGTGTGGAAAGGAAGGAGCATTGGTTTAAAGCTAAGGACCCCTACTCAGAAACATATGGCTAGTTAAAGGTCAAGCAGAACAGCTTCACCCTGCAAAAAGCCAGCGGATGACAAGGGGGCAGATGCAGGGAGGAAGGGGGTGATAAAAATGCTTAAAGGTAAGGCAAAGGAGGTTTCTGCCCAATCGCAAGCTGGTGCTAGGCCCAAGAGTGGAGGTCACACCATGCAAAGCACAAAGGAAACTAAGCATCAGAGGGTCAAGGAATGCCAGCTTCTTGATGAAGATTTAGTCCAAGACCGGGTAAACGCCACCCATGGTGAACACAGGGTGAAATATGTGTATTTGGAAGTGACTCGAAAATCGAAAAAAGATAATAAATGGAAGCCACTAAACAGGTAAAGTTCATTAAGGGCATTCTCATCCTCCAAGGTACTGGAGGAGGTTGCGTCAAGGGACATTGAGTATGTAGCCTTCATCCAATCCAAAGTGGGTAGAGAATTCATGAAAGTTAACTTTAGTTCCCCTGTTTTGGGGACTTTGCAATAGAGGCTAGTGATGGGCTTAATAAACTTGGTCTAAGAATAGTGCTGGCAATTGAGGTACGGCCTGCTCGTCCAGAATTGCACCTCCTGGCAAATCATGCTGGCCTAAACCTGGAACAACTACATTTGGTGATTGGTTGGAGGTATGCTTGTCCCAATCCCGTGTGGTGGGGTATAATCAAGGTACCCTAAAGGTAACTATTCCGTCCCATTCAAGAGAGAGAGTGATAGACACTATCCCACTTCGCAATAGGTTTTTACGTCTAAGCTTTGATAGAGAGGGTGTCATTTCTTGTGGGGGACAGGTAGACTGGGTAGTTGCCGCACCCGCCAGCTTGGGGGGTTATATCCTGGAATGTTTATGGGTTGGAGAACTTATTAAGAACAACAGATGTCACACAAATATGGAAGAGGAATTAGATAATTTGCTTCCAGGAGACCTGTTTGGTGAGTGATTCAATCCATCAGAGGGGTTTCATGCAGTTTGGACAAGGAGATACTAAAATGGGTTCTGGGTGGATAAGAGGTGAGCTAATGACATTGGTATCAACTAAATGCAGTAAATGAGCAATAATCATCCAGAGAAGTAGTGAATGGCTTTTGGCTTGTTTCCTGGATTTATGGCTGCCTGTGGCAAAATAGCCTAATAGTTGCTAATGTCTATATAAATCAGGATGTGTCCTGGAAGGAGATGTGGGAGGTGTTCCAGAGGGATCTCTTGGGTTTGACAGAATTCCCGGGGGGCCCACCCAATTCTCCCATTAGGGGACTTTAACCTTCACCTTGTCCCAGCGTAGGTAGACATCCGGGTTTCTGATAAGTTAGAGTGTTATGGCATCCCCAATGTAATTTTTCCAGAGTGCGCCCAATCTAAACTTGAAGGGAAAATTACACAATTCCTCTCTGCGTTGTTTGCCTAAATGGCCACTTTAAGGGGGATTTACCGGCAGCCCAACTGTTTTTATATGGGAACCAGCATTGTCCAATAGATTATATGTTCATACAGGTGTGGTTCTTTGACCTCTGTACAGGGGCCGAGGTGTTAAGAATAAGGAGCAGTGATCACTGGGTGCCAAAAATGGCCATAGTTGCAGCACCAATATTTAGGGAGTGGGTGATCCAGATGGAAGTAATTTTTCCTAAATGCTTAACTAGAATAGATTAAAGGTATATGGCCCAACTGACCCAGTACCAAATCCTTAATCAGTTGGAGTTTGGTAGAGATGTAGGTCGTAACAATTTTGGAATGGTATTCTTAAACCATTGCTGAGGTAGTTAATTGTTTGATACCATTAGTAAGGTTATGTAATAAGGAGGCCAAAAAGGATAAGCCTTGCTGGTCTTCTAAACAGCAGTTGTTTGATAAGGAGTACTTACTGTCTAGGAAGGAGTTAAGGAAAGTAGAAAGGGCCAGGCACTCCTTGGATCCTATAAACAAGACTGAGGGCTACAATTGTAAAAAAAAAAAAGAGAGAGTTTGAGGCCCTGGTTGGGATGAAGGAGCAGGCCTTCTATCAGTCAAATTGGGACACCATGATTAGCTCCCTACAGGATAAGGATACAAGAAAATTCTGGAAGTTAGTTCAGAGGGGGTGTAGCAGTGCATCGCCCCTGGTAAGATGTATGGTTCCAGAAACTGACTGGGTAACCTTTTTAAGCAATATTTATAAGGCCAGTGAGATAACTGTGAGGGATATCTGGCCAAAATTGGGGGAGGAGGCACTGGAGTCCTTCTCTGCTCAATCCATAGCCAAGTTGATAACCTCCCTAAATTTAACCAAAGCAGCTGGGCAATTCGTAATTGTGATTAAGACTAATCCTATGTGGTGGCCCACTTTCTTTTTAAAGGTTTGTTTAGCCATACTAAGTCGGGTATATTCCCGGCCAGATGGAAGGGTGCAATAATTAAACCAATACATAAAGAAGGGGGGATGGATGTACCAGGTAACTACAGCTTGATAAGCCTGCTAGATGTTAATGCAAAATTGTACTCCAAGGTCACTCTTATTTCATTAAAGAATTGTATTGAGGGTAATGACATAATCCCAATGGAACAAGGGTATTTCAAGCGTGGGAATTCAACAATAGATCACTGCTTCAGTTTATGGGCCATGGTGAAGAAAACAACTGGGAGTTTATTCTGTTGCTTTGTCGATTTTAGCTTGACTTTTGATTTGGTAGATCGTAGTATACTGTGGGCTAAATTAAGACAGCAGGATATCCCCCAACGTTTATTGGCAATCCTGCAGGAATTACACTCTCAAAATTGGACCCAAGTGGAGCTTGACTTGTATGGGGCCCTCTCAGAAAGAATTCCTCTAGGAAACGGGTTAAGGCAGAGTTGCTCCTGGCCCCCATGTTATTCTCCTTCTTCCTTGCAGATCTTCCGGGGCTGCTGGTGGCAACTAAGTTGTTTTCACCGAAAATAGGGGGTAGACATGTGCCATGCCTACTCTATGCAGATGATTTGGTGATTCTAGATTTGATCCAAGTAGGCCTACAGAGAAAATTGAATAGATTTAATAATTTCGGTGAGGCTAACAAATTAAAGCTGAACCTGGAAAAAACAAAAATAATCCCCTTTAGAAAAAAATCCAAACCGTATAAGTGGTTACTGGGTAACAGGATGGGGAGGTGGTATCTTCCTACAAGTACTTAGATATGATGTTTACAAAAAAGCTAAACTGTGCCCTACATAAAGAATTGGTTGAGGCGCGGGCAACAGTACGAGGCCATGTACATTTTAAAAAATACCTTTGGTGGCCCATCATGGTCTCCTATGTTGACAGTCTATAATGCAATGGTCCCCACTCAATGCCTCTATGGGGCCGAAGTATTGTCCCTAAGTATGGAGGGAAGTTGGGAGAGATGTGCGAACAAGTGTTTGAAAAAATTGCTAGGTCTCCCAAAGAGTGCGATGGGCAATAAGACTGGAAGGGGAGCTGCAGGCTTGGAATTTCTTGGCCTATGAAGCATCCCTGCAATTTTGGGGTAAACTTTGGTCCTCAGCGGTACAGAAGGTATCAGTTCTCTGCGCTTCTGAAATAGAAGGAGTGAGTTAAGGTGGGCAGTGCAGGTCAGAAATAGGTTAGATGCCATTGTGGGAGCCCTAAAAATGGAGAAATTTAAGATGACTGAGGCCTCCCACCTTTCGAAAGTTGAATTAAATATGGCCAGAGTCTAGATTGGCTGATATGGAGTATGTAGGGAAGAGACCCTCTGCAAAGTATATGTTAGAATCCTGGGGAAACAGTACAGCATTCCTGTACATATCAGCACTTCCTGATGCCCATTTACATTTATTACTATTAAAATTTCGGGTAGTTTTGAATATCCAGTATTCAAGGGCTGAGAAATGTAATGCTTTTTTGGATGCGGAGAATAACGGTACATGTGGTTTAAGGTTCCAAAATTGTACGGTCCATTTGCAAATTGATTGTCATTTTTATAGGACTCGTCGCTTGATTTTAAAATAGCTTTTTATAAGATCTGATGTAAATCATCACAATAATGCACTTGCACTTTTGTTGAACATATACATTTTAGATTTTGCATATTCCTTGGCAACATTTTTAAAAACATGCTTGGGTTAGTGATATAAGGAGCCTCAATCAAAAATTATTTAGTTGAATACTCCAGAGTTTAGGGGGCTTGGGAAGAAGGGATTGTATAGATATTGTGCATTCAAGGGTTGGTGTACTGGGGTATGACAAGAAGATTGAGTCTGTCTTAGAAGATTTGGTGGAAGGGTGACCGGGGAGGGGGGTCAAATTGAATGTAGAATTTTAACTTGTTTTTATATATTTATGTTTTAAAGATAAGAGTCTAAACATGAATATATTTGAACAACTTTCTCCTATAGCGCCCTTTGTGTATATCACTATAGGAGACAAATGTATTTTTAGTGAAATATAGGAAAGGTTTTGATCTAAAAGCTCAGTGAGGTATTTGACAATAGTGACGTCATATGTCTGATAGGCTATGAGGTCTTACCTGTTACACCAGTGGATGAACCTACTCCACTTAGCAGTGTACCATTATCATGTGATAGGTCTTCCTTCCCCTCTTAAAATTTGTATGCACCTTTGGCGAAGTGCCAAGTGTCTGAATTCTAGGTCTTCAGAAGCCATGCTGCCAGGCTGATGGTGGCTCGTTCCAGGTGGTTCCGGGTTGTATTGGTCACCCTACCTTGTGCCATTTCTACCAGTTAGGAAAAACACATCTGTCTGGCCCATTGAGGTGCTGCTAATATTAATGTCAAGGGTGACTGTTTGCATTTTGCTAGCACTAGTTGTGTCAGTGAGAGTGGGAGAAAAGTGTATGCAAATTTCCCTTACCGTTATCTTGATAGTGCATTCCCTTATAACCAGTGGTGTCGGTACCTGGATGTGAAGTGTTGGCACTTGCATTTTCTTGGATTACAAAGAGAACTATTAGAGGTGTGCCCCATTCTTGAAAGACCTTTTCCACTACATCTTGTTTTAGCTCCCACGCGTGTGGTGCACCTGCTTGTCTACTCCACCTGTCTGCTTCTATGTTTTGATCTCCTGGTAGCTGCATGGCTTTTACTACCATGCTCCTCTGAATGGCCATCTCCATATGTCCTGGGCTTTATGTTTGTTTAGATAGAACATAGTAGTTGTGTTCACTGCACGCCCGGTGGTTGGTCTAGTGGGGTGATGGCGCTCTAAAGGCAGTACGCAAATATTATAGGGTGAACTTAGGCGTGAGTGCGGTGCAAAAGGGTAGGGAGAACCATCCCTCTCCCTAGATTGTGGTAAACCACAGACAAAGAACTCCAAGGTCCCCTGCACACGCTAGTGGTACATAGAATTAAGTTAGTACGGTAATGAGTGTAGGAAAGAAAGAAACACTGTTCATCCACTGCTCTGTGTGGTTCCAGGATTTATTGTCCTTGTTGTGCGTTCCTTGGTACAGAGTCTTAGCCTAGCCAACATGTATTTCATCGCTACCATGAAGTACACAGCGACTTCTTCAGGGCTAAATTCCTATGATTACGGTCCTTGTCGGTTGTATTTCCGCCCCGAAGGTAAATAGTAGTAGATGGTCTCAAGGATAACAGAGACCAGAATTCCATTTGATTAAAGTTTCCTCATGAAGCAGATTCTATACTCTGTGATGCAGACGAGTATTCAGAATATGCAGCTACTAATTATTGTGAGACCCTATTCATAGGGTTATGGCTGTCAGCCAGCTTTGATTGTGTTGCCGCCGGTCACCCGATCAGGTGAAGCAGCTGGTGAAGTCTCCCGCGTGTGAGAGGGACGGCTTCATGAGGAAACTTTAATCAAATGGAATTCTGGTCTCTGTTACCCTTGAGACCATCTACTACTATTTACCTTCGGGACGGAGGTACAACCGACAATAAGGACCGTAATCATAGGAATTTTGCCCTGAAGAAGTCGCTGTGTACTTCATGGTAGCGATGAAATACATGTTGGCTAGGCTAAGACTCTGTACCAAGGAACGCACAACAAGGACAATAAATCCTGGAACCACACAGAGCAGTGGATGAACAGTGTTTCTTTCTTTCCTACACTCATTACTGTACTAACTTAATTCTATGTACCACTAGCGTGTGCAGGGGACCTTGGAGTTCATAGTAGTTGTGTTGTCTGTTTATATTTGTACCACTTTCACGTTGACCTGTGCATGAAAGGCTTTGATGGTTAAGAAAGCGGGCTTCAGGTCCAACATTTAGGTTTTTTACCCACTCCTCTGGACACCATTGGCCCATGGTGTTAATTTGCCCATGTGTGCTTCACCTCCCCCCAACCCCCCATGTGGATGACATCTGTGGTGGTCACAGAGGGAGATGGTTGTTTGAAATGCCTTCCTAGTGAAACATTATTCATGTTCCATTGTGTATCTCTTTCTAACACTTTCTTTAACAACCACCAGATCCTCTCATCTCCCGGTTGCCTGTGGCCATTGATTTTGAATCAGTCAGCATGTGTAACTTGGTGTAGGGAATAAATGGTATGCAGGATGCCATCATGCACCTTCACCACTGTCCTCACTATCAGAGATTGACCCTTCTGATAAAGCAAACTTTGCTCTGTCAATTCTAGAATTCTCTTTCTAATGTGAAATGCTTTGACCTACCTAAAATTTAGCACTTCTCTCAGAAGTACCTTTTCTTTCTCTGGGGTCAGGGGACGATTTTGTAGATTCAAGGTGAAATCAAACTTGTTAGCATCACTTCTGCATGCACGCCTTTGCCAAGCAATCATCCAGGTAGATGTACACTTGTAACCATGTCTTCTGTGGCGTAGCTAGACACTTTGACGCCACCCAGAAGAGCAGGTGGGGTGCTGGAGATTCCTGCAGGGGCCGCATGTTAAGGGTGGGGGGAGGCCGCCCCCCTTGCTATGCCACTGCATGTCTTCAAGTGTGCTGCCATGACAGCAAGATATTTTGTGAAAACCCTAGGAATTGGTTTTATCCTAAAGGTTATTACTTTGACTGATAGTGCATCTTGTATCTGATGAATCTGAGAAACCTCCTGAGCTTGTTGTTCATCTGCATGTGCATATAAGCATCCTTGAGGTCTATGGTGACCATGTACTCTCCCTTCTTCAGGTGAGGTTTGGCCTCTTGGAGTGTGGTCACTTTGAACCTCTGAGTTTTTATGAACCTATTCAACTGTCTGAGGTCCATAATAGGTATTAGTGTCTGATTTGGCTTGGTACCAAGAAGCAGACTGGGTACACCCCTGGGAGGATCTCTTCTTTTGGCACCTTTTTATTGCTTAATTTAATAAAAGCTCCCTCACTTCTTGCTGGAAGGAAGCTAATTCTGTATCATGTTGTGTGTTGGGGCTTCCGTACGGAAGCGACACTTTGTTGTGGGCACGGTGCTCTTAGGGGCTTGTCCTCATCAACACTTTGAAATTTTGTATTTGTAAATAAGGTTCTTGCTTGGTAAACCTTTGCACTCTACTAACTCTATCCAATGATGTGATGAAGATTCAAAAGGCAATTTTTAGGGTATAGGGTTTAAGTGCCGCCTTATGTGTAAGCTCAAAGAGCAGCTTCTTAAGTTGTGCCAAAACTAAGTTTAGATTCCACATTGGTGTTGGTGCTGACATTAAGGATGCCACCCCCTTGGCCCCTTACAGGAATCCTTTGATAAGTGATGTTTTGAAAACGTCTTTCTATAGTCCCCCATGTGTATGGTACCATAGCTGACTAGCGTTTTTTCTTTTGTGAAGCACAGGAAAGGTTTTCATCTAAGAGATGAGTGAGGTATTTGGCAACAGTGATGTCATTTGTCTTATTGGCCATGAGAACTTCCCTCTAACACCAGTGGTCTTTGCCACCCTTCAGGCGCCGAGTGTTTCTGCAGTGATAGGTTCTTCAAGGACTTTGATTCCGAGTCTTGGCACCTGCTGATGCTTCCTGGGTACACCCTCCTTCTGCACCTTCCTCAAAGTTTTGCATCGTATTCCTCTACTTTCAACAACTGTTTATTTTGGGGAATCTCCTCAATGCTGGATAACCTGAGGGTCCTGAGCAAGGGCTGCTTTTGCTGCTACTGCATCATTGTGTAGTGTGCCCACCTTTATTTTTTTCTTGCTTCCAGAGTTTTGGGATGAAACTCTGTGCAAGCTTCGCAGCCTTTAGCACTGTGGTCTTTTGGCAGACAGAGGTAATAGAACTTGTGTGTGTCCTTCCACGCAAACCTGTGGTGGCATTTTGAGCAGAATCTAAAAGGGAGTGTTCTTCATCTCCCTCGACTGTATTGAGTTCCTGACTGTACAGTCTTCGACCACGTGGTGGGGCTTCTCCTATAGTAATCCTGTTGCAGAATTAATTTTTTGTCTGTGTTATCCAAATTCCTCGATGTTCTTTGTTGAATCAATGGTTATGTCCCACATTTTGTCAGTTTTGCTCTATGAACTGTCGGTGGATCTTCTCGGTCCTTCCAGAGATTTTCTCCCTGCTACCAGACCGAATAGCAGAAAAAAGAATCTGAAGATAGCGGCCACGTACCTGGACTTCCAGCACATACATCTGACAATCTGATGTCATAAGGTGAAGGACATACCACCAACTGGTCAACAAAGGGGAAAAAAGGAAGAAAGGGGCTACAATGAAACCATTCAAGACCAAACCACTTGATGGCAGAATAATGCACAGCATGTGAATCCAGAAAGCAAATCCCGCTGCAAAACCGCTCACATGTACACTTCACTTGAGCACAATAAATATATAGATGGAAGTTTAAATGGGGATTCAAAGCAAACAAAAGGGGTGGGATGGGAGACAATATATGAGAAAAGAATGGGAAAAGCTGCAGTGGGTAATCGAGTCAATGACATACAAACATGAAATTGTGGCATCACTGCAATCCTCCTGGAGCGACGCTAACCCCCCACCGCCTTGGATGGTAATGATGGGCCATGATATTATGATTCATGCCGGGCTGCTCAAAAGAACTGTGGCACAACAAAACATGCGATTGGCTAATAATCATTACTAGTGGTATCCCTAGGGGGAGAGACCGCTTGGAGGAAATCAGAGTAGCCCAGTGTTTGGAGTCCAGAAGCACAGAATAGGCTTTACTGTGTATGAATCTGCACCTAGAAAACCTGTGCCTGGGAGTGGGAAAGGAGTTGCAGCAGAGGCACAGCCTGACCTTCAAATGTCCCCTAAAGTACTACGGGGGTGCAGATGAAACTCTCCAGAGAGGGCACAGCCTTCCCAAAGGTCCATCTCGACCCCCACCCAATTACCCCTGACTTGCACAGCCTCACAGACATTCCCAGATATGCATCACCTGCTAGAAGAATGTGGTGAATATCTGAGCTAAACTCCTCGGAATCAGGGAAAATCTACACAAAGAGGCTGGGTATCCTGAGGTTTACTCCCCTTTCCAGAGAGATTAACCCATGATTCCCATTAATTCGCAGGGAGACACCAGCAGCATAGTTAATTTCGGCCCGGTAGCTCCCAAATGAATTAACGGGGCACTATGAATGGAGGTTAGTGTAGGTAAGGGTGCCTCTTATTCCTAACTAGTACAATCGCAGAACTCTGTCCAGCTTCAACTACAATGCGCCTAATACCAGGTAATATACCAGTCAAAGAAAACGAACAGCAACTCCTTCTAAAAACTGACATTCTACAGCTCAGAAACAGTTCAAGGAGACTCTTGGTATCTTCTGGCAACAGCAATCAACTCAAACTAGTTGCTTCATCTAGAAGACATAATATGTTAAGATTATCCTATTTGGTCACCTCTGGGTCTAAAGTGCACCCAGTGCACACCACGTTATGAGAAAAAGAGTTACACTAACGCACACACATGAGGGACTGTAGAGAAGGACCAACATACTTCTTCACATGCTGCCTTGTAGGGCACTTTCATAGACTTATCTTTCCTCTGTTATGCTCATTTCCCGCCATGAAAAACAAAGAGATTCTTATTAAGGGTGGGTTTAGTGGAGGGGATGCTTTTCAGCTAAGCCACAGTTAGTGTCTCATTTGCCTTGTGGGTAGTGGGGCGTGAGGGCATCTGTGCACTTGATCCAGCAAAGAACAGGCTGCAGCAAAGACAACTGTTTACAGTAATATTTTCTCATTCTCGTGAGAGCACGGCAGAAGTGGTATATGCAGATGTACCAAACGGCACTTCCTGTATTGTTATATTTCAGAGAGCCAAGGTGCATCGAGGTTCATTCACTGCCAGGACTCTCACGAGACTGAGCATAGGAACACAAAAGGGGTCAAGATATTCTGTATTATTATAGCCTATCTGCATATCCCTGCCAGAGCATACACATCAAAAGAAAATACCACAAGCTAAGGATATACATGAAAACAAAAGAATTGAATAAACTAATATTTTGACAGAGAGTGTGTGTGTGTGTGTGTGTGTGTGTGTGTGTGTGTGTGTGTGTGTGTGTGTGTGTGTGCGTGTGCGTACGTGTGTGTGTGTGTACGTGTGTGTGTGTGTATACGTGTGTGTGTGTACGTGTGTGTGTGTGTGCACGTGTGTGTGTGTGTACGTGTGTGTGTGTGTGTGTGTACGTGTGTACACACCAGCAATTCTGTTTTCGCCTCCGAATAACAGATGCTTTCCCAAAGTATTACCTACTTTGCCTCCCACATGTAGAATTATAGTATTTAGAATAGATAATTTATTAAATGCCATTTTGAAGACACTCTACAAGTAAAGCCACTCTAATGAGCAAATTCAGAATTCAAAACAAGATGATGAAAAATCCCTTTGTGTCATTTGTAAATAACAGCACACAATTTTGAAAGTGTTGTATGTGTTCCACATGGATATAATAATTGTGTAGATCCCCTTTAAGGTGAATCTTGCTTTACGTCTTCAAGGGCTGGGTTACAGTAGTTCTCTACTATACCACAGGGTCGAGTGGTTGACCCAATCTAGTGTGATTGAAATATCATTGCTGTTTTTTGTTGAGGTGATTTGCATCTCATTATGTAATATGATCATGTGGGATATTACTCTACTCTAGTCTGTATGTGTACTTTACTGTATTCTTAGGAAACCTTAATAATGAATTTTCGCTTTTTAGATCTCCTGCATTTAACTATGCTTTAAATTTTCATTTTCAAAGGTATTTATTTTTACTTTTGGTCCATACTATGTATGAATAATTGTACTCCTTTTACGTGATTTATAATCCATATTAATTATGGCTGATGATTGAAAAGTTTTTGTTTTCTTCTCTTGAAAGTAAGTGGTTTTAGTATAAATTCTGCCCAA
Organism: Calotriton arnoldi; assembly: GCA_963921515.1. NCBI lineage: Eukaryota > Metazoa > Chordata > Amphibia > Caudata > Salamandridae > Calotriton > Calotriton arnoldi. The sequence continues at coordinate 376,274 of CAWUFW010014464.1, read as the reverse complement.
ATAAAATTAAAAAAATGTTTTCAGCCCACATGAAAACATTTATTGCCATATTCATTAAAACAGAAATAAGACCTATGTAGTGATGAAATGAGATACGTGTGACAATTAGAACTCGCCCTTGCAAATAAAAGTCCTTATGCCTGAACTAGACTTAATATATAGGGGACTATCCGGTTTAATGAACTGATGCAAATAGAATGATGCATTCTTTGCAACTTTCATCACTTGGCTGAAACCAGATCTGCTCTGCCTTTGTTTCAGTACTGCTATATTTATAATTCTGCTGACCTTCAATTGTTAGTTCTATTTCTGCAGACTCACCATACTTATTTATTTCTGCAGTCTCACCATACTTATATATTTTGTATATGTAATGGCAATGTATTGTTTCAAATTACCACGAAGTGCCTTGTTTTCATGATACCTACTTAGGTATCCAATAATAATTTATTACTTTGTAACAGTGCAAGAGTGTCTTATATAGCCATGAAAAGGACATTGAGGTGAACTAGTAGGATTTTTTGTATCAATTGAATGGCTTACGACAGGGATGTCCAAAATAGGCACGAGAGAGCAGAGTCCATGCCATATCCTTAGAATCTCCACTTGCAAACAATTTGCATAAATCTAAATGGATTTCATTTGCATTCCTAGAAAATTGGACTCAGTTTTGGCCTTCTGCGACATATGTTACACACCACTGGTTTAGGACCATCAATGCCATGCCATTTTTCTACTGCACATCGCCCCTACTTTCGTAATTCATATACTCCCTTCTCCAACAATGGCCATTCAAATCTTCCGGTGCACATTTTTGCATGCTTTCATCATAAACTTGCTAATTCTAGGACAGAAAATTCACTCATGAAAACTTGAAACAACAGCTAGAGAATGGCTTAATTTGTAGCTATATATATATATATATATATATATTTACTGAAAAAACAAGGGTTAAAGTAATGAGGTTATAGAAGATGTCATGAGTGATGTAAAATGTGGGGTAATTAGCAGTGCATGGCGAGGGTGCGAGTTTTAGTTACCTTAGGGCATGAGTGATAGTTACCGGAGCTAACTATAACTGGTGAATTTCAGTGCTTTCTTAAGTTTAAAACGTTATGTTGTCACAGAAATGCTCACTTAACTATAACGTTACTTTAACCTTTGTCTTTTGGTGAATTTCACATTTTGTTTTTTTAAACGGAAAGTATTATTTTGTTACCATACATAAAGTCAAACCCCTGCCACCCATGACCTTCGTCCGTGAGCAACGGGGGTGTTGGCCTCAGGACCTGGCCTGCGGGCAAGCCCTGTGGCAAACCCACCCGGAGGCAACCAACCCCATGCTGCACATGGGCTTCGACCGTGAGTATGAGGGAGTTGGTCAAAGGGTCTGCCCTGTGAACACGCCCTACATCTCACCGTCCTATGCACAGCAGGGGGTTGGCCTGTGGCCAAGCACTGAGACCATCCCACCCACAGGCAGCCAACCCCACACTGTGAATGACCTTTGGGATTGACCAGAGTGCCTGGCCCGAGGCCCCAACCCCCTTGTATGAAGCCTTCCACCGGCTGTGAGCAGACATGCCTTCCCTGTCCGGAAAGGTATATTTACTCCCGCCTGGTGAGAGATTTAAAAATGCTCCCACCAGACGGGAGCACACATGCTTGAGGGCAGGGAAACTACTCTGTTACTGGATGGGCTCCTCAAGACAAAGTACTTGAGCCGGCCCCAGGGGAGATAAGGTCGCCGGGGCCTTTTAAAGCTCAGGGAGGGGGTTGCACAGCCCCCTCCCATTTTAAGTTAATTTACAGCAACGGGGTCCCCCTCCCCTTTTTTGATCAATACAGCCTGAGGGATGAGGTTCCTGGGGCTTTTTAGGCTCAGGGAGGGGAGGCACAGAGCGCCCCTCCCTTTTTTGATGAATACAGCCTTGGTGGATGGGGTCCCTGTGGCCTTTTTAGGCTTGGGGAGGGAGGCCTTTGGTCCTTCCCCCTTTTGAATTACACTACAGGCCCAGGGAATGGAGTCCCCAGGACCGATACAGGCTCGGGAAGGGAGGCTGCGTAGGCCCCTTACCCTTTTTTTTTTGTTGCACATTTCGGTCTTGGGGTGGGAGGGGGATGGGGTCCTCAGGCCTAATATGGCTCTGGGGATGGCCACATGTCCCCCCTCCTTTCATTTTTACCTCAGCCCCGGAGGATGGGATCCACAGGGCTTCACCAAGACTTGGGGAGGGGGTCATGGGCACTCCTCCCCCCCCAAAAAAGAATTTGCACAGTCCCTGGCCCACCGCTGGGTGGGGATCAATGTGTGGGGGGGTGCAGTTTTTATATTTTGCCTCCGATTCACTGATTTTCATGTGAATTTGCAACAAAATTTTACACAAGTGTCCCTCTGAGACCCCACCACCAGGCCTCGTGGTAAGGGTATCCCTACCCTGTCCCCCAAGTCTTTTTATTGACTTGTTTTTAGGACTCAGGACTGATGGCAGAGTCCTAGATGGCTGCCGCCACATTGTTGTTGAAGTGATGACAGTCAATCAGATCTCTCCAAGAGATCCGTCAAGTCCGCAGTTCCTCGGCAGCATGAAATCCACACAGTTTTTGAGCATTAATTGTTAAAACACTACTGAATGGATTTATACCAAAGAGCACTCTTTCTGGACCAAGCTTTCTGCCGAATTTGGTGTAGATCCATTCCGCCGTTTGGCCTGCAGCTGTGTCTAAAGTTCCCATTGAAAAATCATTGGGAAAACACGTGTTGAGACCCCCTTTTTTTCTCAGCCCCCACTTGACAGATCACCACAAAACCTTCCATGTGCAAACTAGTGAAAAAGTAGCACTTTAAAAAAAATGTTTTGTGGATATTCATCAAACAGCACCAAAGTTATTAGCAACACAAAAAAGGCATTTCCTATGGAAACATGATCCCAACTAGAACTACCCAGTGGCGGCTGCCAAACTTTTATCCCTCAACATTGTACTGAACATAATTAAATCATACCTGTACAAGACCTATCCTAATTGTTAAAAGTAATAAGGTATCTGAAGTCCGTGACGTTAGTATTGGTTTGCGAGATCCCTCCTAATTTTGATGGGGCCGGTAACAGACCAGTTCCATTGTAAATATGAGATGTGCAGGTCAGTGCAGATCTGTCTTGTTTCAACCAGAAATATCAGCGGTTGAAGGCAGCCAAAACTGTCCACGCAAAGCTCTGGAGAATGAGGAATTACAAAGTTAACTGAACACAGAATTTCTGATTCTCACAGTATTTCTCATTTTGAAGGGACACTCAGTTTCCTGTGTGCAACCCCCAGTAACTCTGCTCCCTGAGGTTTCTGGTTCCCTGGTGTTGGTAACTCTGGGTGGGTGGAGTTACCGAGCAGGAACCCCAGGGTACTCAGAATGAGGCCCATGCTGCTTTAATTGATATTTGGCGCTTAGAAATAACATTAATGCCAAGAGGGTAAACAACAATTGTGCCACATGCTATGGTGTTAAAAGCTCAATGTTTACGCTTTACAGCCACTCTGATGGAAAACAAAACAGCACTGGAGCAGGTAGCGCATAAAAGCAGACAGCACAGAGACATAAACGCTCCATCAAAGCACTTCATTTCACGATGGGGAATTGACAGGGAGGGGATTTTGCAGCCGAATAAATGTCTGCTGCACAGCCTTGCTGCAGCACATAGTCCTCTGCTTCCTGGAGATACTGTTGTGGGAGGGAGAGGGATGAGAAAGAAAAAGCAGAGTGATAGGCCACCTACTAATCAGAGCACAGAGTTTAATTTGTGCCGGTGACTGCGGGCACCAGCACTTATTTTAAGGACAAGAAAGTATTTTTCACATTCAGAAATTCATCTAGAGAAAGGTAAATAAAAAAAAAAAAATAGAAATTGAGAGGGCATCTCACGCCAGTGAAACTGTAATTCAGTTTGATTAAGTTGCACGAGGGTTGACAGGTGGCGTTTAAAGGGACATTTTTTATCCAATCACACCAATACTTCAAAGACGGGTAAGGTGGCTTAAGGTATAGAACCTGTCCAGTGCTGGAGCAATAACTTACAAGGACCAGATGGGAGAGGCTGGGGACATGAATACAGTGAAGTGAAAATGCCCTTCTCAGAACAGGTCCGCACAGACGTTTTGAGGCACGGGCAAGTGGGTAATTGCTCAGGGCCCCCACTTTTCAACGGGCCCCGATTGTGATCTTCCTCCCACTCTATCAGAACTTCTCTCGGCCTATCTCTGCTTCGGACTTTCACTACCAAGTGTACATTTTAGGAATTTTGGCTGCCCCAGGAAAGACTTCCACCTGTTTTCGTATGAAAGTTAATGTACATTTCAATACTGTTTGGCATTAGTTAGGCTTGAATTAGCAGAAAATAGGTAATCAAATTCGTATTTCATCTTAACAAGGGGCCCCAAAATATTTTTTGCCCAGGGCCCTAAAAATTCTTTAGATGACACTGGGTCTGCCACCGCTGTGCTTTGAAGTCTTAATTCTGAAACGCCGATAAAATGTAGGGGAGATCCGGACCCTTTACCCTTTCAAATTTCCCATCTGCTGTCTGAATCATGCAAGGTGGTATCACCTTTGGAGATACCATTCCGAAGGACTCAGAATGAAGGTCTAAGTGAAAAAATAAGAATGCTATATAGAGCGGCAAATGCAGTAGTGGCCTCCAAGGCAGACAGTGCCTGGCTTTGTATACACCTCCAGGGATCCCTACAACTGCAGCGTAGCTTTAGCTCTGTTCAGTTGGTGCTAGATCTACAATCTACATATATTTACAATTTTAGGCAGAAACTACCTCTCCCCGTATTAGCAATCCAGTCCTAAAAACTAAGGACCAATGGGTTCAGTCTGTTGTCCTTTTTCAGTTTCCAGAGTCAAAGTCACCCAACGAGGGTCCGATGACTCATTGAGGTAAACGGTATGTGACAATTCAATAATGAAATATCAGAAGGTAGGAAAGTTCTTATCGGAAAGTTAGTGTGGTCTAGCCAATCGCATGAGGTTCCCTGTTACACTCATTTTGAAAACTGCTTCTAGTTGGGGTCAGTTCGAAGATGGTTGCAAAGATCAATCGCTCTTCCTTGGAGAAAGGAACCTTACAAAATGTCTGGGCATCAAAGCAAACTTGTGGGCACCATTGATTGGCCAATCTCAGCTAAGGTTCTGTAGATTTAGAAGGAGTTCAGAGAACAATACTGGGCACTCTTGTATATGAGGGAATGTGACTTAGCACGCCATGATATGCATGAATAGTCAAAGGTTTGGGGGGAATCCCAAAGATGATACTTCAAAATTAATGCACAAGATTGTATGAAAACCTCGAGTACTGTAAAACAGGCAAATAATGATATGAATTTGTCAAGTTGTTAGAAGTAAGAAACTGTCATAGGAAACTGACAAAAACTTCAGAAAGCAAGGATCATGGATGTCAATTAGGTGTTCCCAAGGGTAGCAGATGCTATCCCTTGCACTTCGTGCTACTAGAATTGCCCAGCACCACCATGCCACTCCTCCAACAGCAGCGACAGCATAAAAAGCAAAAAGCAAACAGAGCTGTAAGAGCCCTCTTTCTTGTCCATGGCCTTTCCCCCAACAGCAAATAGGAGGGCATTAAGGAACAAATAGTAGGTCAAGGAGGAAACTCTGATGTCACTGGAGGCGTCAAAAGATGTGATGCCACTTCCGCTTCCCCAGGCATTTTGGAGCATCGACATCCAGGCCAAGGGGACTAGACTTAAGACTTACGGTATCTTTATAGAAGCTTTTGCTCTATTTCTCAATGAGGAGGGATAGAAGATGGAGGGAAGTGTTAAACATTTAAGCACACTTTGATAGCCTGGTCGAAGATTGCAAGAACTGAGCAAGAAAGTGCAAACTACAACTCCCACAAAGCAGCAGCATGGAAGACGGATTCTTGAGTGGTGTGAAACTGTCAGTTACCTGGTTGATAACACACCCTGCCTGTACGAGGCTGGGAGAAAGACTTGGGTTTAGGACTTGCTTTTAACTAGATAAAACAACCAATCTATTCCCCTTCTTAACAGGAGCTCAGAAGGAATGACACGATCATTGTATAGCCCAATAACATTTTCAGCAGGGTGCAGGCTGACTGTCTTCACTGCGTTAATATGTTTGCATCATTATTGCATAGTACATAGGGCTGAGCAAAAAAAGGGTAAATGGTTGTCCAATCAAATTGATATTTCGGCCAATGTTTACTCTAATTTCACAATGTGGCAAATCATAAGAGTCAATCATGAAGCTGCAGTTACAGAAGGCTAACTTTGTGGGTACATGCAATGTCACATTTGCATATGAGAAATAATGTTCCATTGATATCCAAGTGCGAATAAGTGCACTATTTGGAGTATAATCCGTGGCACTAATAAATATCTAAAAAGAGCGCAACTAGCCAAGTTTAATGCAAGGCATTAGCACTGCTCACAGGTTGAACACTGCATTTTCACTTAAACACCAAAGTAGGCAAAAACAAGCATTTGCAATGCAATAGGTCTCGCATTTGCGAGAGTTTAAGCGATTGTAATTGTAAATGACGATGCCTTTTATTCATGTTTGAAAAACCAATACATAAATAAAAAGGCATCGTCATTTACAATGTCAATTGCTCAAATTCTCGTAAATGCGAGACCTATTGCATTGCAAATGCTTGTTTAGAATAGGAACATTTGTAGAGGTGTGCCACGACATAGGCACACCCGAACAACAGACAGAGTTAAATACACAGGTGAGCAGAGGCGTAAAAACTCCGGGTCCTCCTTAAATAAATCAAGGGGGACACTGTCCGGTCCCAAGCCTTTTTACGCCTTAAGATAACATCCCTTTAATCCACGTTAAAAGATCTATAAAATTGTTTAATATAAGGGCCGGATGACATATTTCCAATTTGCAGCAGTTCACCAATACTGTACTATTACAGACAACCTAGGACATATTATGATTCAAATTCGCAGTTTGCCAAGCCACTCTACGCCCTGCATCCTTCACAGTTCGAACTATGTCATAATAGACTCGTTGTTAACAGCCCTTACGCCCTCGTTATTACAAACTTGTGTTAATAAAGTCACTGGGGAGCACTGGGTTTCCTGGGAGCAAGTAGTTACCCTGGCAACGGGTGGCTTTGCCAAGCCAGCCTCAAAGTGTGCAAGGCGATCAATGATTGGACGCAGTTTAGTGTAGAACAAGTCGCCTATAAAGTTACTCAAGTCCTTCCATGAGTCTTCTGAGATGACAAATGATGGCACGAGAACTTCCTCATTACAAGACCTCTTATGGGGCGCAGTTTTGCCATTGATTGCTGGAGGTTTATTTTTCGCAGATTTCACTGCATTCCTCCTTCGCTTGGGTTTTGGCCCAGATTCTGGATCTGAATCTTGGTATGGGCCCAACATACAAGTGAGATTAAGCTCATTTTCTTGGCCTTCTACTGGTGCATGTAATGCCCCACCCGGACCAACTGGGTTATCATTATTAATTTTACCTTTACCCCCCAAGATAAATATTGACAGTTCGAAAAACTGAAGGGCTGGGTACAGGAGCGCTAGATAACCTTAACAAGCATTGGCATAGCCAATAGGTCTCGCTTTTGGGACCTTATAAGTATTTAGTTATGCAGCACAATAGCCTTGGTGCAACAACATTAACTGTTGCATGGTTAAACACTTATAAGGTCCCAAAGGCGAGACCTATTGGCTATGCCAATGCTTGTTTTTCTTGGCATGGGGCTTTGACCAGGACAATGTTGGGCCTACCGGAGCATACCAGGGAGGCACAGTCATGCATACGCTGCACAGTCAGGCACACGCATGCCCGCAGCGCTGGTACCTAGAGCTAACGAGCAATGCTGCCCAATGAAGGCCTCTTCCTGGTCACGTGCGTCTGCAGTAGCCGGCTTCTCTTTCAGCGATACCGAGGCCGCCCCAAGAGGTGGCACACATGCGGTCGCTGCAGGAAGTAGTGCGAGATGCTGCGCTTCTTCACTCCTTCGAGCGCCAGAGTGGACACTGCCGGGGGCAGTGCATTGTCATTGGGGCCACTCACCACCAACAGGCCGTCACGCCACTTGGCAGGGCTTCTCCTGCCTGGACATGGGGACAGCAGCACCGCACCGCTCTCCACACGCTCTGCAGAGGTAAGCACTCTTACGCATGGAGTAGACACAGATCCTCGTCGCCAATATGACGATCGTATCGGGGGCAACAGGGTATGCTTAGGCCACACACCGGGGGGCCCTCTGGCTGCATGCTTGCTACAATGTAGCGTAAAGGCTGGTGGCACTCTACAACGAAGATCGTAGTCAGCAGCTGCCTGAGCTTGCAGTTAGCCTGGGCACAGAGGGTGGCCTACAGAGAGAGAGTGGCACCGGGCGAAACACTGCTAGGTACATAAAGCAGCGACGGGTGGAGAAACGACCCTTGATGCTGCAGGCACGGCACAATAACACTTACGAACGGCCCGGCAAAGTGAGGAAAGTAAGAGTGCGAGCAGCAATGGTGCAGCAATAGTGCAAAAGATGACGCTCAGCAAAATACAAAACAGACACAATAACTACCACAGCACAGGCCTGAATGTTCAGTCCTCAGCTCACAAACTGTAGAGTGGTTGATGACCTAACACAAGGCTACACTAACAGTATTAAAAAGCGAACGGTAGCGCACAAAAGCCTAGCACAGTTTTATGTTCTCACCTTTACCCACAAAGCGACATCCTCTAGGTGACTTGGATATCTCACTGGTCATTTTTAAAAGACTGGATTCATGCAAACCTTAATAACAAGGCAATCCGAGCATTGTAGAACAAGACATACACTTTATGCTGCTGTCTCTAAAGCCTGACATGCGCGCAACACAACACAATTGTGTGACCCCAACGACTCTATGGCCCACACACTCACATATTGTCACCTCACCAGACACACCTGCCCAACACAGTTCAGCAGAGTGTGTGGAGTGGTGCTACAAGAGGCTCGCGCACACCCTCGCTGTGAGCGTGCTCATGTGTTTGTTGCACGTCGTCACGCTCACACCTCAGCTCGAGCGACTCCCTGATGACACAATCACGCAAGTTCTTCTAAAATGCATGCAGTTCCACAGCTTATACATCCATGAAGCAGCAGGAGCGGAGGTTCCGAAAGCAGGACTTCGAAAAGTGGGTGATTGCTTCCACTTACATTTAGGATACTATTTCTTCGTGCTGCTTAACTTCTGTGGTTTTTTGTGTGTTTTTTTTTTACAAAAGCACAAGTGCAGCTCAATGTGGAATTTGGAGCCCTCACCTGGGCTGTTTTCACACCTAAATTTAACGCCATGGTCCTACTGCGTCACACACTTGCACCCTTCATTTTGAGCCAGTTCTGTACAGGGCTTCGACATGGACGCATGCCTGTTTATTTATTTCGGGATTTGTAGAGCGCGACTAATCCCCAACTAGACTGCCGACTCTGGAGCGGCGAAACCAAGGTTCGATCCTCGGGGTCGACTCTTGTGATTCTGGGCAAATCACTTAAACTCCCGTTTCTACCAAAACAAGCGTGCCGCGAGTGGTGCGCACGAAAGTGATCGCGTGCTGTTAGGGTGCCGCGAGCGCTTAATGAGCCATGACGGAAAGCCGTCGGCAGCGTGAGAGAGGAGCGGGGGCGAGCGCGGCAGCGTGCAGAGCTGACCACACGCTCGTGCACCATGGCCCTTTGCTCGCGCGTAACCGCCCGAAAAAGGCCACGACGCACGAGCGTGTGGTCAGCTTCTGAAACCCCCTTACATAAAGTCTTCGCCAGAGCAACGCTTGCGCGCTACTCGAGGCTCGACCTAAAAAGTGTGATTTAACATTCGGGGGACTCATAACACTTGCTATATCAGGAAAAAAGTTAATCACCCGACAATGAATATGAAGGTATGATATGTATCTGACTAACTAAACAACAAAAGGCCAGAAGAAAAAACGGAATGAGCAAAATATAAATGTAGACTTAAGAAACTTGCACGTGTGCAAGCAGGTAACTTTAAAAACACTGGTAACTTTTTTTTGGGTCATTTTCATGTAGCGCGAACGAGGCCTAAGGGTTTTAGAGCGCTTTACATGAGCGTCAGATTACATTACACAAGTTCAGACTTTTATCTTTTTTAAAAAAAGGAATCGGGAGATTAAGTGAGTTGCCTGGAATCGCTAAATGGTGATCCGATGATCGGCCTCGAATCTGGAACCCCAGTTCCAAAGAAAGACACATTAGCTAAATAATAAGTAAGGCATACATTTGCATTAGTTCTGTTGTTGCCATTTTGCACGGGAAGGTCAGTGATTGTAGTACAGAAACATTTGACTGGTGTAAAAATGGCAAAATTACGTGCGCCATATTAGCTGCCTCTGTAAAGTAATGGAATAAATACATTGCAAAAAAAAAAAATCAATATAGATTGCTATTTTTTAAGGGCTATGCTATGGATTCTTTTTAAAATCTCTATGATGCAGGTATATGGATTTGCTTTCAATAAAAGTGTGGTATGTTTGTTCAACAATAGTTTTCCAGAATCTATTCTCTAATTTTTGCCCTGGTGCAAACGCCTTTCAGTAAAACGGATGGAACAATATTGGTTTGCATAATTCCACATTAGAGAAGGCAGGGCCGGATTGGGACTAAAAATAGGCCCAGGCACCCAAAAATAAGTGGCCCACATTTGCGAATTGCAACCTTTTGTGAAGCATCGCATTTTTTTGTTTGAGGGGGATCATTTTAGGAGAACTTTATGGTAAAGAAAGCCTTGTATTGCTTATATGGTCAGTAACATTGGTCACAACTGAAAACTCCATTATTCCACTGACTCTCACTCACTCACTCATCTCCGGACGCTCATCTTGAGGTCCATGAATCTCCTTATCCCTTGCTCCCCCTCATATGTCTGACTCCACGCTTGTCGATTAGGCCATAATCTATGTATATTGTGATGAAGGCAACAAATGACGAGCCAAAACATTGTGTGTTGTGTGCAAATTTGAAAATTGTTGAAAATGTGCCTGGAAAAGAGAGCGAACTACTGGATGAGATTCATATTGCTTGGTGCTTTTGTCTCCCCTTACCAGGACTTACTCAGTAGATATGTGTGAATGAAAAGGGATGCCAGGAATAGTATTTGACTTTTTAAAAAAATATTTTAATAGATATGCTATGTACTAAATGGTATTTGATAGAAAAGTATGATGAAAATGTAAATAGCCAGAGACTGTCTTAAATGTGTATGTCTTGTATCTGTATATAGAGCATTAAAGATGAGATGAAATCAGAGGTTCCTTTTAATAATAGAGGGGATGATAGATAGATATGTAGCTGAAATTGTAGAGATAAAATCAGTTGAGAAGTAGTTATGAAAGCTTTATCAATATTGAAATTAAATTTGTAGAAGAGTGACTAGATACTCTCTCCAAGACCCAAACAATTTTAATTTTAAAAAAGGCACAGACTCTTACCAGGGGCAAAAAGATAGAAAAGAGAAACTCTGCTCATGGCATCTGGAATGCAAGAGAGATGCTCATTGTGGGTGCTGTGTGGAAGAGACAGATCCTTAGCATGAACAAAAGGCTATAAGTTATAGGCCCTCAGCAATGGCTCAGTTTATTGCCCCCATCACTTCCCCTTACAAGTGGAATTAAAACTCTGCCACTTAGAAGCAGCATCTCCCATGGTGAGGTCTCACTGTCATACCCTACGGTCAGGGGGGGGAGCATAAAGCACATAATGTGCCTGCAGGGGCAGTTCATTGTCATGCTATATAAGACAATGAGCCACGATAGTCTATGCTGTGTTGGTAAGGGGCTGCTGCAACCTCTGAAGTTCAGAGCAGCACAGCAGGCCCAAACACTGATGGAAAAAAACGTCCCACATTGGACCTCCGACACTGGGCCCCAGGCACCGGCTGAGTACCCACCGTCCAAAGCAACCCTGAGAGAAGGAGCAAAACAGTGGAAAATGGTGTTGTGTTGGCCAAGGGTGAGTTTCCTGGTCCTAGTACAGAAGAAGTCCTGTGCAGGTTTTCAGTCAACTGCGTTGTCCTGAGTGCATACACTAACATGATAATATGTAGTGTGCAAGTTTGCCCAGGATGGAAACAAAGAGCAGTGGATGCAGCAACTGGATTCTGAGCACCGTGTTTGCAGTTTATGTTATGTTTTGCTTATTAGTATAGCGCGCTAATCGCCCTTGAGGGTATACCAGCGCTTTTCAGGTGGGTGGGCGGCGGTCTCCCTGGAGGGTTTATTCAAAGAGCCAGGTCTTTAGCTTCTTGCAGAACTCAAGAAGCGACGAGGAGGCTCTGATATGATGTGGGAGGTCGTTCCAGGCTTTGGGCGAGATGCAAGACAAGGCGCGGCCTCTAACTTTGGTTCTGTGGATCCGGGGCATGTGAGCTAGTGAGAGTTTGGCTGAGAGAAGGTGTCTAGGAGGTAGATGGAAATGTACGCATATATTGAGGTAGGCTGGACCAGTGCACGGTCTCCTAGAATGACAAAGTTGGCGCATGTACATGATGCGCTGTACACTGCATGATTTAGTGGAAGAGAGGCAGACTGCTCCATTCTGTACAGAGTTTGTGATTCAGCTAGTAGTACTTAGAGGTTGTAGTGGCATTGAGATGATTAAACTTAGGCCTGCACAGCATGCCCACTGCTTGGCACCCTACTGTGATCCAGGGTTCACTAAGAGCACTAAATGCTCGGGTAGAAACCCTACTGTGGACCCTTGCCTTTGAACTGGACTTGGCAACTGGCACTCGCAGGGAGTTTGTCAGACAAGTTGCAGTGCTCCAGCTGGTGAAAAACAGCAGATTTGGAGTTGTGGGTATAATCGTTGCACTAGGAGAAAGCCTTATGTCATTGGGCTTTCACAACTTTGGCTTTTGTCAGAAGCAGCTGTGGAAGAGTCAGCACAAAAATGGCACACTGACTGACTGCAGAAAGCAAGGTAAACAATCTGTGCCACAGCTAGCAGCATCATGAGCATCCTTTCAATATCATGGAACGCTAGCTCGTCTAAGAACAAGGGCACCTGAAGGTCGAAAAAGCTGAGCAAGAGGCTCATTAAAAAAATAATATCAAAAAAATCGGCAAAAGGGCCGGCTGCTCTATATGTAAGGTTGGTTTTGCATGGATTGTGAAATGTGTGCATGTGTGGCTGAATGTAAAAACGAGTCAAAGGATGAATGGACGAGACAGAGCATGGATGTGCACATGAATGAAAGAGTGGATGGATGAATAACTAAGTGCATTAATGGATCGTTCAGTGAAATAATGTATGGTTTGAGGGAGACCGGTAACACCAATGTTTCTCAGACGCAGTAGTGATAATGTTAATGCCCAAAATTACCGGCATCACTGGAATGAAAGAATTACACCAGGGGCGGGAACGACTGTGTCAAGAGTGTCTGCAATGTATAAATAACTTAACAATTATGTTTGTTTTATCAAATCACTAGAGGTAGGCATGGTACCAAAAGAGCCAACATTATGTCGACAACTGCGCCTATTACAGATAAGCAAGCTTTAGACAAATTAAAGGCAACATCATGGGAAGAATAGCCACAATACCTCCAATATAATCTGTAGTGCACAATCAGAATTACAACATAACTCATTATCCCCAAATCCAAATCTAGATTTGCTCTATTAGTTGGTGATCCCTGCTGTATGTTTCCACGGTAACGGTGCTGCCGGAGCACCCCTGTGGCCATGCAGTGACAGCAGCTCTACATGGCCTTTGTGTCAGCTGCAGAACTGAGAGCAGCGCATGCACAACCATGGACGGCTCACGCTGCACGTTCAGTTGTGCGGTGTGGCCCAGAAGTGTAAGTTACTATGCCAAAGCCAACATGGTATAGTGTGGGGACTGATTTTGAAGCCGCAAATTTATCACAGTGAAAACACCACTCACTGGTCAAAATTGTTTCTATTACAATTTATTTTTTATTTTTATTACTAGCAAATGGACAGGCTCAATAACTGGTACTCTCGTTACTCATCCCTGAAGACAATACACAGATATATACAGTGACACATAAATGACATCACATTTTTAACTACCATCATAAACACAAACAATTATCTTCATTGTGCGCTTATGAACAGGCAATTTCACATCTGAACATTAGACTTCAGTCTTCCATTTGTTTGGGACTTATGTGGCGGTCTTCAAAAATCAATCTGCAGTTCACATTTAGGATGTAGTCTTCCTGGGGTCAACATTCATTGAGGACCGACTAGTCCCCGCACTTTTAGTATGTGCCCAGCCTAAAACCACAGAAAATTTCAATTTTCAGAAACTCCTCCAATAAAAGCGTAAGTTAGGCGGCCGGAAGACACCACCGACAAGGTCATCTTTAAATGGGAATACAACAACACTGTACCAGGCATTGCACCCACTGCAGCCAGTGACAGGTGTATGGGGGCCTGCTTTTCCCAGTCTCCTATGCCTCAATAAGGGAGATTCAGTGAATAAGAGGGCAGAGGAAGTCAGTGGATGTCACCACTTCACCTGAAGTTACCAATGTACAATGTGCCCTCCTAAAAATGTGAGCCCGGCGTGAGGACACCAAGGCAACATTCATCCCTCCTAGCTGTGTTATGGGGCGAATGGAGTTAGAGATGAATCCCCGACAGGCTTTTTGGGAGAGCCTATTTGTATTTCAATTGAGTCGGCTCGGCGTGCAGCAGATGGGCTGCTGAGAGAGCAACAGTGATAATAGAAACAAAATCCCCACAGTTCTGGTATCTTGCCTCAGTTATATGTAACGTGGCATGATTCAAAATGTATATGTCATTCATTTTAAGTGAAGGCTTAAGGAGACTGAGCAGAACATGCTAATGGCTGCAAGGGGGGGACCTCTCAGTGTCTTCTGTGTATATTGATAGCATGAGCTCTAGCAAGAAGCTAGATATGTCTATAGTATAGTGAGACCTAAACCGAGAAGAACTGAACCAGCTGCCTGGTAAAAGGTGACCACCACAAGCGTAGGGCGCTGTGGCAAACGCATCCTCTTACACTGGGGCGCATGGGTTAATTAATGAGAGACCAACTGATTAATGAAAACTCAATCATCACATTGAGTGAAAGGGTTTTTCCCACCTGTTGTTATGTGGTAAGGTATTCTAATGTATTCTTCCGACTCATGCAATGGGTGCGCCGTGGCACCTGCCATTCATGTTCACCCGCGGAGCAGTTTTGGGGAATAGTTTTCCAGTGAGAACCCTTCAAGCCGAGCATGGAAGGTGGCTCAGGTTTCCAGCGCTATCACGATTGAATATCTGAACACTTCTATGTCCACTTTACGAAAAATTGCTTATGATCACTGAATATTTAAAAGACTTTCCCCTACTGTATGGAACTATACTTTGTGAGACACTAGAGCGAAACTCAAACAATGATATTCCACTTGTGAAGCTTCAGAATTTGACACCCAGATGACTCCCACTTTACTTTGATTTCAGATGAGCTGCGGTTCTTGGATTTCACTAATGACTACATATTCAGTGGCCAACCTTTTGGCACAGAGCTTGTCCGAGTCCTTGTTCTGTGGCTTCCCGCTGGTGCTTCTGTGTCCTCTACTTAAAGGGTTCCTTGACACTGGTACTGGAGGCATCACCCTTGGTGACTATGGCACAGCCAAGAAATCCTCAACTGACTAATTTGATTGGATGGAAAACTGACTGACAAAGCATGAATATTGTTTTGAATGATACTTACTCCTAACACATTTGTAGAGATTAAATCAAATGCTGAAAGAAAATCGCTCCAATCATAACACTATTGCAACTGCAGATGAAGTCCAAACTAGAGTTGGCAAATTAACCAGGCATGTAGCTGAGCTGTGACAGAGGTTAGCGGGGGTATAAGCTTTACCAATCAATAACTTAAAGCAACAACCTGTAGCTCACTTAAGAACAGCCTCTGAAAGGGCAGAGAGGTCTTAGGTAGAGATGGTGCACGTTTGCCTGGGGCGACAGGGCCAAGTCTGGTACGGCAGAGGTTTTTTTTTTGTCACAATGAGAGCTTAAATGCTCAACCTTCTCTAGGTTGGCTACCTGTCAATTCATAGCAAAAGTGCACATCACTCCTTGTATCCCAGATCAACTTCAGATGTTGCAATGAGATCAAATGTTGTTTCGCTCCTCAACCATGATGACAAGGACTCCATCCTACGATCAAAAGGGGACATGGAAAGGATCCTCCGTAAGGGCAAAAAACCACTGTCCTTTT